>BFEA01000151.1:2547674-2558434 GCA_003427395.1 Chara braunii | reverse complement strand
TCTCTCTCTTTGCATGTGTCTAGAGTTACAAGGTTGGAAGATGCATCCAATTTCTGTCACTTCACACCTCTACTCTACTCTACTCTGCTTTGCTGTCTGCTTCTCTCTGACTAGTCTATACTCTATACTCTACTTCTATGATGTCTACTTTCTGTTTCTCTATACTCTCTACTCTACTGTCTACTCACTCACTCCTAACTGCTCTCCGTTCTCTACATTCAACATTCTGCAGTCTCTCTCTCTCTCTCTCTCTCTCTCTCTCTCTCTCTCTCTCTCTCTCTCTCTCTCTCTCTCTCTCTCCCCCCCCCCCCCCCAACCCCCTCTGTCTCTTTGCATGTGTCTGAAGTTACAAGGTAGGAAGATGCATCCAATTCCTGTCATTTCACATTGAATGTGGCGGATTGTGGCGATGTGTTTGTCTTTCTTCGTCTGTCTCTTCTGTGAAATGCCCTTAGTGTGTAGCTCTGTCACGATGCAGGCAAGGGGGCATATGTTTATTGGACTTAGGTGGGGGCTATTTTTTTTGCTTTCCAAAGTAGGCAGTATTTATGGCATCGCTGTATTTGACTTTTGCGTCAAGTTTCAGCCGTGTCTGTATTGGGGCTTACGAGGAGGTTTATTCTTCGTATCCAAGGTATGTAATATGCAAGTTGTGGCGGTGTTTGGGCTATGTCTTTATTGCGGCTCAGGAGGAGGTTACTTCTTCGTTTCCGACACGTCGTCCTAAAACATCATTCTTTCTCATTGAAGTTTCATTCATTGACATTTGTTTTTCAAACAGTCGACCATTGCTATTTTTTCGCCGACATATCCCCAATTTTTTAATCCTGGGATTCACACGGTATTGTAGGGGTTTAATGCACACTACTTCGATTCCGTCAATACCCTTAGCCTCTAGCTGATGCGGGCGGAACCATTGCTGTTTTTTTGCCGACATATCCCTGATTTTTTTATCCCGGGATTCACACGGTACTGGAGGCGTTTAATATGAGCTAATTTGAATTCCGTAAATACCCTTAGCCTCTAGCTGACGCGGGCGGAGCTGCACTGCCTCTTGTTGATGGTGATGATAGATTGCTTCCCTGGAGTTGCGATGACTCATCAGGAGGCTGAACCCTCGACAAACTGCGGAACCCCCATATTCGTGCGTTGAGTCATGAACCCTTCGACTCATGTTGAAAACGGACAGATTGCATTACAAGGAGCGAGGCAGCACTGACAATGTAGTCAGACTACATGGCAAACAGGTGCGCTGCAAAGCAGCAGAGCGAGAACGCAGCAAGGCGAGTGGATGGACAATCAAGCAACAGCGCATCAAATCCATGCGCATTGCATTGAACGACGAAGGACGTGGATGGGCAGCAAGGCAACAGCGCAGGGCAACATCAACAAAGCTGCCAAACTAAAGCAAGCAGGATGGGCAGCAAGGCAGTGGAGGAGCTCAGGCAAGGCATTCCACACATCCAAAGCAGTTCATCACCTGCTCACACCGCAAGCAGGATCCCACAGACTGTCGGTTCTCACAACATACTGAGTCAGGAAGCCACTCCGACGGACTTCCATCGTCACCCATAACCCATATGTGTCACAGACATCATGTACAGAACTGGCCCCCCTAATAGCTCTGCAGGCACTCTACACGCCCACACACCCCATCTAGCACTTTGTAGAGGTTCACACATCGATGCACAGACGTACAACAAAACAGAAAGAAGCTAGGCTACCAGCCGGGCCGCCCGGGTCCCGGCTGGCCAGCCCGTGCAAGGACAAGGGAAGGTCCCAGCAAAAAAAAAAAAAAGAAAAAAAAATCGAAAAAATCCGAAAAAAAAACTATGTTATGCAGAAAAATAAACTGAACAACTTTTGCCTCAGGGTCGCATCGAAATTCTTCACCAAATTTAAAATAAAAAATAAAATTTAAAAATAATTTATTATTTTAAAACGTACAACAAAACAGAAAGAAGCTAGGCTACCAGCCGGGCCGCCCGGGTCCCTGCTGGCCAGCCCGTGCAAGGACAAGGGAAGGTCCCAGCAAAAAAAAAAAAAAAAAAAAAAATCGAAAAAATCCGAAAAAAAACTATGTTATGCAGAAAAATAAACTGAACAACTTTTGCCTCAGGGTCACATCGAAATTCTTTACCAAATTTAAAATAAAAAATAAAATTTAAAAATAATTTATTATTTTTATTCTTTATGGCCCGGCCGGGCAAGTGACCCCAGGCCACTCTGGTAGCCTAGGAAAGAAGTACATAAAAATGATTGTGTGTGTATATAATATGTATATTATATATGCATGTGCTCCTCTTCTGTACAAGCCATTCTCGGAACAACGATCCCCCGGGAGAAGAGCATGTGCACAGACTTGAAGACGATTCTCACATAACTCCTCACTGAGTGGAAATGGATGCGACAATCTTCCAAACACCACTACGACAAGAAGTCCACACACAAGCACATGATGTGGAAGAAACAGCAGACACAAGGCAGCACATAGGCTGGAGGCCACGAGGGAGGCTGGAGGGCAGACAACACAGAAGCACACAAGGCAAGGAAAAGACAAGCAGCAGGAGGCAAGCAAAATACGAGTATGAGAACCAAAAGCGCGAGAAAAAAAAAAGCTGATGATGGAAGATTGTTTTGTCGGAGTTGCAACCAACTCATCAGGCAGCTGAACCCTCGACAATCTGTGGAATCCCCATACTGATGGTGTTGGTCATGAACCCTCTGACCCTTGTTGAAAGCAGGCTGCCAGCGGCAGCACCACAGTGGAACATAGCAGCTCGCTCGACTCAGCGAAGCACCAGGTGAAGTTGCTGGAGCAACCTAACTGCACAACGCCAAAGCTAGCTGCGCGGAACTACAGTGCAAGCAGGCGGGCAGAAAGGTACCAACACAACTGCACACAAAGCGGCACTGCAAAGTGGCCAAACTGCAGATCACACAAGCATGATGCATGGGGAAAATAAAGCACGCGGATGTACAGCAAAGCAACAGCGCAGCGATGCACAGGGCAACACCAACAACACAGTCAAACTACACAGCAACACACCAGCTCCAGGGAATGGTGCAAGGAGCAAGCCGTATGGGCAGCAAGGCAGCCGCGGAGCATAGACAAGGCATCCAACACGGAGCATAGTCATGGGCAGAAGTCCACATGTCCTTGCGGGCAGCAAGGTACCAACACAACAACACACAAAGCGACACTGCAAAGTGGCCAAACTGCAGATCACACAAGCATGATGCACGGGGAAAATAAAGCACGCGGATGGACAGCAAAGCAACAGCGCAGCGATGCACAGGGCAACACCAACAACACAGTCAAACTACACAGCAACACACCAGCTCCAGGGAACGGTGCAAGGAGTAAGCCGTATGGGCAGCAAGGCAGCCGCGGAGCATAGACAAGGCGTTCAACACGGAGCATAGTCATGGGCAGAAGTCCACATGTCCTACGCGGAGCGAAGCCATCCAAGACCTACTTACACCACAAGAAGAACCCGGCAGACAGTTGGTTCCCACCACCTGATGACCAAGGAAGCCACTGCAACGACATCTACCATCAGCCATAGACCGTATGCAGAGTGCCTCCCTTAAGAGTCCTGCAGGCACTCCAAATAACCGACCGCTCACTGTTTGGCACTTCTTACAGGTGTCCATTCATAGACAGAGAGAGAACCCAGAAAGAGGAAATTGCTGAATTAGAGTGCTTTGCATCTTCCAATGTGGCTACCGCAGAAGCTGTCGGCTTTGTTCCACTTGTTATTTCGAGTGCTGCACTTGTGAATGGACTTAGGTATGGGTCCTCGGCTGTGTGCTGTTCTGTTTCCGTGCAGTTTTTGTTTGTGCTGCAAGGTCTTGTGTGCTCACAGGAGTTAATTGCTGCCTGTCAGAGCCAGGTGTACTTTTTGTACTTCTGTTCAATTGGTCTGATTGGTTCTAACTTCTAATCCAGGCGAGGGTTTACTTTTCCGATGTCCTACAAGGAGCCCATCAAGTGTGCTTTCTTTTGCACACAGCAGATCACTAGCACTGATATCTTCACTGCTTCACATGGCCATATTTGCTTATAGAGTTTGCAACTTTGCACGACGTTTTGACATCGGGAGCACCGTATGGCATCATGTACATGGGTTTTTGGGGTTTTAGTCCCTGAGGTGTCCGGTCCTCGCTCCCAGCAGCTTCAGATTTGCAGGGTCAGATTGGTTCACATGTGCACTTGGTTCTGTGATTGTGATTCAGCTACACGGTGGCGAGTTACTGACCTGGTCCGTTGTCTGTATGTTTTAAGGAGAGACAAATGGCAGCATACCGTTCCTCATTATCACCTGCACAGTTTCGTGTTTCGTAGAGTTTCGCTGTGTACACGTTTTCGAGAAGAGAGAAATGGAAAAGTAGCGGAGCATCCCTCACAATCGCCTGCGCGTTTTCCCATGTTTCATACACTTCGCATGCATGCGTGATGGTTTCAGCATACTGCTTGGCTCGCTTGGTGTAATGTACGATGGAGATTCACAGGTTTGATGAATGTGAGTGATTGGGATTTCGTAGGAATCTTTCTATCTTACACATGTTTGCCGAAAGCTGAGTGTGCAGGTAATGCGCAGATGATTTGCAGGTTGTTGAGAACAGGTTGTCACGAGCCAAAACTTCCCGTTGACGGATGATGTTATTGACAGGTTGGCGGGGAGACAAGCTTTATGTCGGTGCAGGGAAGCCCGTCCATGTATTGGGAGTGGACCAGAGGAGAGCAGGTGGTACGGCAGGCCGTAGCATTTGCATGTATGGCAGGGAAGGTGACGCAGCTGAAGACTTGTTAACCATTTTTTGTTGTTTTTCTTTTTCAAATTTTCATTATTTTTTCTCCCCTTCTGTTTGCGCAGGTTAGAAGGATTGCTTCTCTTTACATGTGCCCGTGCCTCTTATCTGCCTGTGTTTCTCTGGGCAGGTGTAGCAAATCTTTCAGGTTGGGCAAGAGTCCGTTTGTTAGAGTGCAGGCTTGTGCCATTCCATTTGTTGATGTGGCTTCTCTCCTAACAGATCCCCTAACAACAGTGCGCTTGGGGAAAATGGTTGTCAAGCACGGTTCCCAAGGGCCTTCCATTTTCCATTTCTTTCCACTCTCCCTTGTCCTTAGCTCTCTTGATGTGACTCGATTCCTAGGCCGTCTTTCGTCCGACAACGGGCGTGCACAAGACATCAGCTCACAGAGCCAGGTGATGGGGCACAGTCGTGCTCAGGAGGAGAGATGCAGCTCGGGGCAACAATGGCAGAGGAGGTAACACTGCTTTGGGGGATCCATCTGTCACGGGTTGATTAGCATGTATGTAATCTGGATGAGGAGGAAGGACAGGTGGATGAAGAAATTGGGTCTTGGATGTTTCTTGGCAGTGTTTTGGTCCAGGAAAGGTGTCCAGGTGCATGCTGCAGGAATGGGTTTGTGAAAAGGTGAATGTTCGTTGTTTTTTGCGGAAACTTGTCTTCTTTCAGGGGCCGAATTGTTTGTTTCCCAGTTGTGGCGAAGGTCACCCGCCTGTACTGTTCTCTGGTTGGGAAAAGGTCATTGGCAACGGACTAGCCGTCATTCGGACTGGAAATGACTCTCTCTCCTCGGTCGACGAGCTGTCAGGAGGAGCCGTCTCAGCAGTTTGCTGTTGATTGTCAGGTGTGTAGGTGTGCACCAGGTAGCGGTTATAAAAGGGTCTCTGGTCTCTGGTATAGGGTCTATCCTATTGGCATAAGCCATTTTACTGAGGTGTCGAGAGTTTATCTGTGTGTTTTGTTATCAGCAAAGCTGAAACTACAGTTGCCAAGGGGATGGGAATGTGTCTTTTTTTTTTTTTTTTTTTTTTTTTTTTTTTTTTTGAAGTCCAGGATGTTGTAGAGGTCGGTTTCTGGACCCACAACAGGTACCTATCTACAGTCAGCATTGTATCATTTTGGTGGTTCTCTTCTCGAATACTGTCCTCAATTTGCAAGAGGCAAATACAATACAGAAATTGAGTTACCCCATTTTGTCTTTGCCATTTGTTTTAAGTGTGGTACTTTCGGTTATGTGCAGAGCGGAAGCAGGATCGCCGTTAGTAGTTGAGGTTCAGTCTTTGCGTATGGTTTCCTGGTGTACATTGCTGCATTTACAGTTGAGAATTTGCAAGTGCTCGGAAACGGAACAGATTTCATTTTCCAATGAAGTGTTTGAATTCATGTCTTCTTCTGGAAGGGAAAGAGTACACGGGGACAAATTCTGCCTATAGATATAGTTTCTGTCTAGACTTGTTGGGCTATAAAGGCTGTAATGCGGTATTCTGTTGCGAGTCTTGACGAGGTGCATGCAGTATGATGGGTTAATCAGTTCTATTTATAAGGCGCAGATTTTAATGGACATATATGATATACCTTATATCTGGTACGAGGTCATTTGTGGTGAAATGGATGCAAACTGGTGGTGAGGTCATTTGTGGTGATTGATTGAAATGCATGCAAGCTCAGGGTGCCATGTCCGTGGCTGTTTTTCTGAATGATCCCATTTACTGTCTGCTTCTCAGTGAAGGTCACCAGCTAGGTGGTGAAGGAGGATAGCAGAGGAGAGCTCTCTAATCCTCAGACAAGTGATGTATGTGGTTTCTTGGGGAGTGCTGTCTTGTGCATATAACTTTGGCCATCAGTGGCTCCGCTCAAGTCCATAAGGGGCACCCTTTCAATACTAGGGCTACCTCTTCTTTTTCTTTCTTTTCTCCAAACAGCTTTTTCTCGCCCTGGCACCTTTTCCATTTTGGGGAGCATCAGTCCGGTGCCTTTTCCGCGTGCAAGTCAGAATAGATACACCATAGAATTGCCAACAAAACAAAACAAAAAAAAAAACACCGTACAAATGCTCGAATGCTTCTTTCCGTATAGTGAAAGGACACCTGGGCCGGCGTTGATTGCTCCAGAATATGGAGGATTGAACGTCAGCTTGCCGTCCTTTGAGTTTCTTCTAAGACCTGGCTGAAACAATGGCTGTCAGCTCGACAGTTTCATATCAAGAATTCCCCAGAAGTACTGGCGAAGGTTCTTCAGATAAAGTCTCACTTCTTCCATCTCAGCCTGTTGCCGTAAAGTGACTCTTCACTTCTGCCCTCCAATAAGCTTTTGCATGCTTTTGAAATGGTTTTCACCTTTCTGTAGTCACAGATGCGGGCCCTAGAGTTCGATCCCCAGACCTTACCTTGCCCATGTACAGTTTTCGCATTAACTGGGTTAGAGTTAGGTGTCGAGTTGAACCCCGAGTGTTTGAACCCGTGAAACTGTGTTTTGGGAGTTGTTTGTTGTCTGTCGTAGGTCTGTGTAGTTGTAGGGGTTCGATCTGTAGGTCTGTCAAGTAGGGGTTACAGCTCTGTACAGGTCGTAGCTGTAGAGGTCAAGGTCGTAGCTGCTACAGTTCTGAAAGGTCACGGTCGTAGCTGCTACAGTACTCGAAAGGCCAAGTCCACAGACTTCCGGAAGGTCCGGAAGTGGCCTTTCGGAAGTGTGTCACGTTTAGGCAAAGGCAAGTGGTCAAGTGGTGGAGTCCAACTTGGATGAGTCAGCGGTACCCAGTCCCAGTCTCACTTTGCACCGTCAGCAAGTACCATGAGGGACTGTGTGCACCGTGGGCCGGGTGGAAAGGGGGCAGACCAACGAGTTACAGAAGTATAAATCAAGAGGCAGCGCCCAGCCATTCATTCATTCGCTGCGTAAGCCATGTGGAAGCGCTGCTACAGCGTCTTGTGCGAAGGTGGTCTGCAGGTTGCCCGAAGACGAAGTGGGCTGGAGGAGCTAGAGTGCTCATAGAGGCAGTGGGACATAGCCGTCGTAGGTTAGAGATAGCGGAGAGTGTGGGGGGGGGATACAAAGTGCGTGTGGGTGGAGTATTCAGGGTGATCGGGAGTTGAGTGCGGGCGAACAGTGGTGTGTTGAAGCGAGTTTTGCATCTGAACTGTGTTCTCGATTGTCATATCTCTGAGCTTTGAGTGGGTGCTGAGCGCCAGTGTGAATCGCCAACTGTTTGCATGTATGCGAAGCGAAGAAAAAAAAGTGAGTCTGATTGCATTGGTATCGGAGCTGGTTCCTGTTACCCCACGCGCCGTCGTCGCTGCCAGCAGGAAGGAGATGCCCGTGCCAGTTGGGCACCATAGCCAAGGTGCATCGTCGGAGAAGGTCCGGCATAGCTGCGCTGCGGAGTGAGGTGCCGCGTACCTACACAGAAGACAACGAAGAAGAGAGAGAGAGAGAGAGAGAGAGAGAGAGAGAGAGAGAGAGAGAGAGAGAGAGAGAGAGAGAGAGAAGCGATACAAGATTGTTGTGCGGACCAAGAGATTAGGCGGGGTTACCAAGAGAGAAAAGAGGAAGCAAAGGAGAAGGGAGGAGAGACGAAGGAGAAAGAAGCCATAACGGAGGAAGAGGAAGGAGGGAAGGAGGAGGAAGACATAGCCGGGGTGAAGAGAGAAAGAAGTGAGGGAGGAGGGAGAAAGAGAAGCGAGGGTGCGAGAACGAGAAAATGCCAACAGCCATAGCTAAATCGAGGGTTGACCAAAGTGTTGACCAACGGGTTGACGGAATTTGACTTTGGTGTTAATCAAGTGTTGACCAAGGCGTCGATCGAGGTTGACCAGATTGTTGATCGGGGGTTTGACGGGCGTTGACCAAGCATTGACCAAGGCATTGACCAGGGCTGTTGACCATGAATTTGACCAAGCTGGAGTTGGTATATTCTCGCCAAACCTTCAGCCTATCCCCTCGCCCTAGGGATGTGCACTCACCCCATGGTACTTGCTGAGTCTGTCTGTCTTTTCTTTCTGCAGTGAGTCTCTTTTGTCCAGGTGATAGGAACTTTGTGAATGAGGTCATAGAGCTTTGTTCACCAAACCCACATGGGCTGAGTAGGGCTAAAGGCCGTGTCTGACGACTTGACTGACTCGGAGGACACGAACCCTCCCAAGGACCGGTACAAATCGGTGGGCTGCTCAGTGTGGCACGGTAGGCCCAAAATCCGAGCTGTGGGCTGCACAACAAGTTGTCTAAGTCTTAAGAGGACTTGCCGATCACGCTGTCCTGTTTGCGGCGTTAAATAATTCTTGAGGAGTCACAGGGGATCTCCTTAAATCCCTCTTGATCAAGCGAGTCTTGTAGTGATGACCGTAGTATTAGGTACAGGCTAGTGACCATAGTTGACAGGGTCCTATCTAGATCCTGTGGTCCTTAGACAACAGTTTGTCAGTCCAGTGGGTAGGTCTAAGTGGTGAGGAGTGGGATAGTCATTGTCGTGAACCGGATACCATGGATGACTACCCTATGTACGGTCTGCTCGTGGGGTTCCCCCTTTGGGGGACCCTCTGGCGTCTCCCATTTCCGTTGGGCTTCTGGAACACCATGACGTGTAGAGTAGAGATCTGGGGTGGCACTAGTACCACTCCTTACACCAAGGAGCAGGAGGAGGCGGCTGCGAGGATCTTGGCCGAGCAGAAGGCCAAGAAAGAGGAGGAGGTTGTGAAGCAGGCCAAGAAGCTGGCCTTGCTACAGGAGCAGGCCGTGAAAAGAAAGAAGTTGGGAGGAGTTAGAAAGGGTGAAAAAAAAAAGGAAAGAAAGATGAAAGCAGCGGATGCAGAAGAAGAAGAGAAAACGGTGGAAGAAGAAGTGCCCCTGATTAGAAGAAGTATTTGGGACAGAGGCGAGACAAGTGGCACAAAGAAAGAAGATTCCTGGTTGGAGAAGATTTCTAAATGGGTTGCCAATCTGTCTTTGGGAGAAGAGGAGGTGATGATGTTATATGTTCCCAGGGAAGAGCATAAGGCGGTCGTGAAAAAAATAGAAGCCGAGGAGAAAAAGTTGGAGTGGAAGTTGACTGACCAGGGAGAGGAAGAAGAGAATGGAGGTGGCGAAAGAATTGGAGGAGGTGAAACAGCTGAGGGTGCAGATGGAGGCACATGCGGATTTTCAAGGGAAGATGGAGGTAATGACAAGGAATATAGAACGCCTAGCACAGGCCCAGGAGGAGCAATACCTGTTTGGGAGGAGTTAGGATATAGCCCTGCGATTGATTCGAAGAGTTTCCACGCGAGATTATCGTGCACATGGGCTCTAAAGTGCAGATGAGATTAGAGAGCACAAAGCGATTATGTATTGATGCCATAGAGGGCGCCAAGTTGGCTGCACCAAAAGAGGAGGAAGCTCGTCCCCGTAGGGAGTCCGTTAAGGTGAAGTTCCCCGATTCCTATAGTGGGAAGGAGGAGGAGAACTTCGACAACTGGGAGGCCAATGTTAACTCCTACGTGCATCTGCAAAAGATATCTCCTGACGAACGTGTCCTAATAGCTTTTCATGCCCTCAAAGACGAAGCAGCAAGCTTCGCCATGTCATTGTGTCGTGATGCAAATTGCAATAACGATATGGTTGCCTATTCCGCCCTCACCCCTCTCAGTGAGTTCTTCAAATTGTTGCGCGGAAGGTTTGCAGATGTCACAGGAAGCGTTAGAGCTTTTGACAAATTACAAACCATTCTTCTCGCACATGGAGGAGTGTCAAGGCACCCAAGGGTGTCATGGATGAGTTAGTCACCATCCTTGATGATGCGGTCATTGAGACCCAATTAGTCCACCCATTGTATCGTGCTATGCCTGAGCTCTTGCGCGAGCACTTCTCTGAGAAGAGTAGGGAGTCTACCATGACCTACGATACTTTGAGTAGGGAAGTGGTCACTGAGACCCAATTAGTCAACTTATTCTATTGTGCCATGCCCGAGCTCT
>BFEA01000151.1:2531637-2547649 GCA_003427395.1 Chara braunii | reverse complement strand
TTCTATTGTGCCATGCCCGAGCTCTTGTGCGGGCACTTCTTTGAGAAGACTAGGGAGTCTACCATGACCTACGATACTTTGAGTAGGGAAGTGGTAGCATTCGAAGCGCAGTCCATGCCGGTTTCCACTTTTTGGTATAAGGACCTTGAAAAGGGAAAGAAGTGGAAGGGCCGTACTATATCGGGTCAGGTTAAGGGCAAGGATCACCTGATCCTTACATTAGATGAGGGTGGTATGGAAGAGGTCCCATATGATTAGATAGAGTGGGGCCTAGAGGAAGAGGATAGTAGCTCTAGTCAAAGGAGGACTTACGCTGCTGTCGCGGCTGGAGGGAGGTGGCAAGGAAGAGGGAGAGGCCAAGGCCAAGGGCCGGGCCTCTGGTGGTCGTGGACAGGGCGATCGGGGGGTTGGTGGCAAAGGGGGCCGCCAAGCGGGAGGTAGGGGTCAAGGTCCCCCGCAAAAATGCTCTAGTTGTTATCGATCACCATATAGGAGAGGTGGATGGCACCCTAGTTTGCCACAGGGCAGGCCTTGGGAAGATTTGGGCTTAGAACAGATTGTTTGGCAGAGGTGAATAGACCAGGATCAGTGCATTTGCCGCGGTGATCGGGGCCACATCATAAAGTGCTGCCCTAAGTATAGGGAAGCCTGGTTTGCTGCATAGGCACCAAAAGGCAACCACCGGTAGGGGTTGCAACTGCCCCTATCCTTGGCCCATGTGGTGCGCGCACCATATAGATACTCCCAAACCACATGTGTCTACGACAGAGGTTGCTGGCCAGTGCCTAGACCGTCGTCCAGAGACTGCTTGTGTTAGAGTCTCTCTAGGCACCTCCCTCACCGGCGTGGCAGAAGAATTAAAGGAGAGGATGTCTCCCTGGGCCAAGATGAAGAATGACGCTGAAGGACAACTACTCTTAGTAGACGTAGAGATTTTTAGAGGTAGAGTAGGGGCCCTTATAGACATTGGGGCCACCTGCAGTTATATCAGTGGGAGAGCACTACAGAAGTTGAAGCTGAATTTCAAGGTCCAAAAGTTAGAAGACCCTATACTCGGTATCCTGGTAGACAATCGCACTATGCGAGTCGAGGATTACGTTGAGGGAGTCCGGGTGTACTTTCGCCCAAAGAAAGATAGGAAGGTAGAAAAAGTTATCCATTCTCCGACTCTCCTCGTAGAGGAGATCCTTCCTTTTGATATGGTCCTAGGAATGGACTGGGGAGAGGCAGCAGGGGCCACACTCCATTTAAGAGAGCACGAGTGTAGGCTCCCTAGTCCTACAGGTGAGGTTAAGACTGCTCGCCTGTTTCATGTGTCAAGAGTAGACGACACTCTGGCATATTGTTGTCTCAGTGCTCCCACGTTCGCGCGTTTAGTGAAGGAGTAGCAGTTAGAAGAGCAGGTTTTTGTAGCCTATTTTAGGCCAGTCATTGAGCCCAAGGAAGAGAGACCCATAAACCCTGCTATTGCCAAGCTGCTGGAGGAGTTTAAGCCTTAGCTAAGCCGCCGACAGTAGTAGTGTCGCGGCCGATCCAGCATCGTATAGAGATAGAGCCTGGCAGTAGGACTCCTAAGGGTGCGGTATATAGGATGTCCCCAAAGAAGTTGGAGGAGCTGTGGAAGCAGTTAGACAAGCTCCTTGAGAAGGTATGGATTAGGCCTAGTTCATCTCCATTTGGAGCACCTGTTTTTTTTGTCCCCAAGGAGGGAGAGCTCAGAATGTGTATAGAGCTATCACAGTAAAGAATGCAGAACCACTGCCCCGTATAGATGATCTGTTGGATCGGGTGCAGGGCTGTAAATATTTATCGAAGATAGATTTCAAGTCCGACTATCATCAGATAGAGGTTCATCATGATGATCAGTATAAGACAGCATTCCAGACTAAATACGGGCACTACGAGTTTATGGTTATGCCCTTTGGACTAACCAATGTGCCAACAACTTTCCAACGTTGTATGAACGATTTGTTTAGGCCATGGTTAGGTAGGTTTGTGGTAGTATATCTAGACGATATCCTAGTGTTTAGTAAGACACTCCAGGAGCATGAGGGCCATCTGAGGCAGGTCTTGAAGAAGCTGAGAGAAGCTAACTTCGAGACCAACGTGAAGTGCAAATGGGCCTAGACTATAAGTCTTGTACTTGGGCCATGTCCTAGATGGAAACGGCATAAAACCTTAGGATAGCAAGATTGCGGCGATTAGAGATTGGCCAACGGCCCCCGCGCTGACAAAGTTGCGGTCGTTCTTAGGCCTAACTAACTATTATAGGAAGTTCGTCAGGAACTTCTCTACCATCGCTGCACCCCTTCGCAGGGTGCTAAAGAAAGAAGCAGTCTGGAAGTGGGACAAGGACTGCACATCAGCCCTGAGGAAGTTAGAGCGGGCTTTGATAGAGTATCCAGTCCTCAAGGTAGCCGATCCGCCCTTGCCTTTTGTTGTCACCACTGACGCAAGTCAATACGGTATAGGTGTTGTTCTACAGCAAGATGATGGCAATGGGTATAGACCCATAGAGTTCATGTCTGCTAGGATGCCTTCAGAGAAGGTTCGACATCTACCTACGAGAGAGAACTCTACGCTCTCAGGCAAGCATTAGATCACTAGAAGCACTACTTGCTTGGGAGGCACTTCAAAGTCTATTCAAACCACGAGACATTGAGATGGCTGAAGACAGGCCAAGATGACACCTAAGCTTACTAGGTGGGCCGCAGAAATAGATAAGTATGACTTTGAGCTTATGCCAATCAAGGGGAAGTATAATGTAGTCGCGGACGCTCTGAGTAGAAGAGCTGATTTCTTTGAAGCGATAGTTCACTATTTGGATATAGGGAGAGACCTGCAACAGAAAGTCAAGGAAGCGTATGCGCAGGACCCGATCTACAGTGACCTCCTAAACGAAGTTAAGAAGACCCCATAGTTTGAACCAGACTACTGCACTACTGACGGGTTGCTATTTGAGAAGACTAATGTAGTTGACCGTCTGTGTTCCTAACAGTGAGGAGATATGTAGTTTGATCTTAGGGGAATTCCACGATATAGAGGGACACTTCGGTTGGCAAAAGACTCTAGCTAATCTCATGCATGCGTGGAATGAAGGCTGACTGCATAGAGTATGTGCGTAGTTGTAAAGTCTGTCAGAGAAACAAGACTACTTCACGAGCCCCTCTTGGTCTTCTTAGACCCCTGCCTATTCCTGACAGACCCGAAGATTCTGTCCATTGACTTCATGGATGCTGGGGTCAAGAGTAGGCATGGCAAAAGCCAAGTCATGGTTATAATAGATAGATTTAGCAAGTATGCAGTTTTCATTCCCTTGCCTGCAGAGGCACGCACATATTTAGTAGTTTAAAAGTTCTTTGACCATTGGGTCAGTGAGCATGGTATACCGCTGTCAATAGTAGTGACATGATACCAGGTTCAACAGTCAGAACTGGAAGGAACTAATGAGAGTCTATGGTTCATCCTGAGACTAACGATTAGACTGAACAGATGAACAAACTCCTGCAACAAGTTCTGAGAATGTACATTAGGCCCAATCAAATCAACTGGGAGGAGATGCTTCCCAAGGTAGCCAGTGCATACATTAACAGCGTGCACTTAGCCACATGTCGCACACCCAACGAACTGCACAAGTACTTTAGACCACGCAGACCATTTGAGGGACTTAACCGGGATCAGATTCAGAGACTACCGCCCGGTACACGAGATTTTGCGATACAGCACGAGAAAGAGATAGCTACCGTTGCAGATAACCTGAGGAAAGGCCAGCATAGAATGATAGAGCAAGCTAGCAAGCACCGTCACCCCTCACAGTTTCAAGTAGGCGACCTAGTCTGGGTCAAGTCAAAGGAGTTCGCTCCTGAGGAGAACATCTCACAGAAGTTACTGCCTGCGTATAGAGGACAGTGGCCAGTCTAAGAAGTCAAGGGCGGAGAGGATGGACCGTCCTACACTATTGAGATTCCAGCACACCTCCACACCTACCCAGTGTTTCATGCGTCAAAGCTGTTGCCTTGCACCACAAGTCAACAGTTTCCATCACGCAGATCTATGATTCCTCCAGATATGGATGGAAGATATGTCATTGATGGTATAGTAGGTTAGGACCTCTTCAGGACAGGAGGTAGAGGTCGTCCACAGAAACAGTACAAAGTCAGATTTGCCTTCAAGGGCCAGAAGAGGATCGCTGGTTCACGTGAACAGAACTTCTAGAGACAGCTCCCGATATAGGCCGAGCCTACGAAAGAAATAAGAAGGGTAGAGGTCCTGCCTTAGACTGAAGTATTCTTGGAGGGCCTCAAATTTAGGCCGGCGGGAGTGAAACGGTTTTCACCTTTCTGCAGTCACAGATGCGGGCCCTAGAGTTCGATCCCCAGACCTTACCTTGCCCATGTA
The DNA here is from genome assembly GCA_003427395.1 of Chara braunii. Lineage (NCBI taxonomy): Eukaryota > Viridiplantae > Streptophyta > Charophyceae > Charales > Characeae > Chara > Chara braunii. The sequence continues at coordinate 2,543,251 of BFEA01000151.1, read as the reverse complement.
CAGGATCGAGTTGAACCCCGAGTGTTTTAACCTGTGACCTGTGTTTTGGTAGTTGGTTTTGTTGTCTGTCGTAGGTCTGTGTAGTTGTAGGGGTTCGATCTGTAGGTCTGTCGAGTAGAGGTCACAGCTCTGTAGACGTCGTAGCTGCAGGAGTTCTGCGAGGTCAAGGTCGTGGCTGCTACAGTCCTGAAAGGTCAAGGTCGTGGCTGCTACAGTACTCGAAAGGCCAAGTCCACAGACTTCCGGGAGGTCCGGAAGTGGCCTTTCGAAAGTGTGTCGCGTTTAGGCAAAGGCAAGTGGTCAAGTGGTGGAGTGCAACTTGGATGAGTCAGTGGTACCCAGTCCCAGTCTCACTTTGCACCGTCAGCAAGTACCATGAGGGACTGTGGGCACCGTGGGCCCAGTGGAAAGGGGGCAGACCAACGAGTTACAAAAGTATAAATCAAGAGGCAGCCCCGGCCATTCATTCGTTCGCTGTGTAAGCCATGCGGAGGCGCTGCTACAGCGTCTTGTGCGAAGGTGGTCTTACAGAAGTATAAATCAAGAGGCAGTGCACAGCCATTCATTCATTCGCTGCGTAAGCCATGCGGAAGTGCTGCTACAGCGTCTTGTGCGAAGGTGGTCTGCAGTTTGCCCGAAGACAAAGTGGGCTGGAGGAGCTAGAGTGCTCATAGTGGCAGTGACAAGCGGCCATAGCCGCCGTAGGTTAGAGATAGCTGAGAGTGTGGGGGGGGGATACGGAGTGAGTGTGTGTGGAGTATTCAGGGTGATCCGGAGTTGAGTGCGGGCAAACAGTGGTGTTGAACGAAGTGACGACAGTTGGGCTGTGTAGGCGCTGATGCGCCATAGCTTGTTGAAGCGAGTTTCGCATCTGAACTGTGTTCGCGATTGTCACATCTCTGAGCTTTGAGTGGGCACTGAGCGCCAGTGTGAATCGCCAACTGTTTGCATGTATGCGAAGCGAAGAAAAAAAAGCGAGTCTGATTTCACTTTTGTGTGCGAACCCGGTAACCTTTCAGGGCGAGGTATCCGTGTTTGCTTGACCTTGTGCCACTTGCGTCTGATTTCTGTTTCCCTCTGTGTCAGATTCATGGCCATTTGCATCTGGGGTAATCATTAGCCTGTTCTCGTAAGGTCGCACTTCATTTATGCCCTCCGATAAGCGGCGGCGCCAGTTCAATCTCATTGGATTGAGTTGTATCAAAATGAGTTGCGAACACGTTGTGGTTCGTTCCGTAATGAGGGATCAGCTACCTTGAGGACAGGATATTCTACCAATCATCCCACTTCCAGATCGCTTCCTTCTTAGGGAGTCTGCGAAGGGGAGCATCGATAGTAGAGAAGTTTCTCACAAACTTTCTGTAGTAGTTGGCCAATCCTAGAAACGATCGCAACTCAGTGTCATTGCCAGGGTCATTTCTGAGGAAGGAGGCGAGTCGTCCTTGGTGAATGAAAAGTTTGCGGGGGCAGCCGGTCACCTTGGTGCACCAATCTGGAGATAGGGTATGAATCGGAGAGTCTTTTTCACTTGTCCTTCACCCGATGTATTCTTGCTCCCATATTTATTTGCAGTCGTGAAGGCAGGCTCAGTTCACCTGGCTGTACGCCTTCTGTAAATCAAAGAATAAACGCAGTCCCTCTTGCAAGACCGATACCGTCTCATTTCCTGAGGGTTGTCCAGGGTTGCTCGATCGCTGGGATCAGTGACCATTTCTGGCAGGTGGCAGCGACTCATCCTGTCTGAGAGGAAGTGTACTCCACCAAAACTGAAGTACTAGCCCAAACTCGGCCTGAGCGGGCTACGTAGCTCGTGCTTCCTGGAATGAATCTCTGGCTTGCCAAGACCAAGGCTGAGACACTACAGCAAATTCCACACGATGCGAGTACACACAGCTTGATTGCATCTGGAAATGATATACACAGGTACGTCAAGGTCATGGCTATGGGGACCATCAGAATGACAACAGCTCTCTCTCTCTCTCTCTGTGTGTGTGTGTGTGTGTGTGTGTGTGTGTGTGTGTGTGTGTGTGTGTGCAAGCTCCTAGCTATGGTCCCGAGCACCGTTGATTGCTGATTACTTCTCTCTCATCAGGCGCTGTTCACCCCCAATATATTGGCACCCAACAATGCAGCAGCATCTCTCTCTCTCTCTCTCTCTCTCTCTCTGTGTGCGTGTGTGTGTGTGTGTGTGTGTGTGTGTGTGTGTGTGTGTGTGTGTGTGTTTGTGTGTGTGCAAGCTCTTAGCTATGGTCCCGAGCACCGTTGATTGCTGATTACTTCTCTCTCATCAGGCACTGGCACTGTTCACCCCCAATATATTGGCACTCAGCAATGCAGCAGCACATCTGCGATATTAGAATCGAAAAAGAGGAGGCTGCTGACGTTGGCCTCTCTTTTGCACGTGCGCCTCTGACTCCTGCCAGGCCCGGCCTCGGCAGACAAAGACCAGGTCTGCGGTGGCCTTTCCCTGAGACCTAGCTGCAATGGAACCGGGACTGGACATGTGGCTATTCCCCGCCTACTAACTTCTAGTACCCTCTACTATTCCAACCGTCTTATCCTATCAGACCTTTATTATGTCATGTACAGTACCTACCAAAAAGTTGTACTTTGGTCCTAAGGCACGGCAGAAATTGGGACACGATATGGGGACCATACTGCAGCAGCACATGAATCCTTTCACTCGTGCTGGCCTAAATTTGAGGTCCTCTGAAGCCCACAGGAATGTGGCAGCGGTGTATTGCCATACGCCACTCTCGTTGACTTAAAACTAACTGAGGTCCTTATCATGATTTTGCTTAAGAAATGCTTACGCTGGACCCGTTTTCCAGCAGGTGTTGCTCCCCACCAATAGATGGAGCGTCCCCGAGCATGCTAGAGGAGTCTGCTCCTATCAGCTCCCCTAGCATTCCCTTGGGTTCTTCAAAAAAAAAAAAAAAAAAACCATCAGGAGCAGCTACCTGTCGAATTCACGAATACTGTGTGCTTGTGTTTATTATGTGAGATTATGCAAGGTGCGGTCTCACACAGTTTTTTTTTTTCCCCCCCCCCTTTCATTTGGACCATTTCTCGATTTATGCGTTTCATCCTTGCACAGGGGCCATGCTGATCTTCTCCTTGTCGTTCCAATTTTAACGGACGTCCCGAAGGACTGGTCTCACACAGTTGCTCTTTTGGGAGGCCACGTGTAAGAGCGTACAAAGCTAACAAATGTCTTCTCCCAGCAAAAATGTTTCTCTGAATAATGGCATTTACCCAGGATGATACTCTTTAATTTGTCCGCAACTTGTCTTCACCATTGGATGTAAGAAACAGCAATCGGTCAGCTGTCTTGTATTCCGGCGTTTCATGCGGTCTCTCGTTTACCTTAGCAAGCTTTCTATAGATTCAATCCGAGTCGTAAGCATCTCTTTTTTTTTTTTTTTTTTTTTTTTTAAACAACCCTCTCCAGTGCTAGAGGTGCTGGTAAGAGCAAACACCGGTAGCACCGGGGGAGAAGCTCCATGTATTGGTGGGGAGCATCACGTGCTGGAAAGCGGGTCCAGTGTCCATCTCTAATCTTTTGTTTCAAGTTGTTTTCCGTGTGTTTGAGTAAGTAGTAGTCATCCCAAAGAAATCTTCTTTTCTGGAAAATGCATCGGCGCCAATATTGTGATGCTTCCCTTTCACCGGTTTCAACGTAAAAGGTAAGCTGGTCTATGAACCTAGCCCATCTTTGCAACTTGGTAGACATTCGGGCCTGCACTTTCAACCGGGATAGGGTCTTATGATTTGAAGGAACTGTATAATTTTTTTTCAAGTAAGGTAATTCGGCCATGTCTGCAGGTCTTCACAAAGGGCATACAAGTCTCGCTCAGAGGTAGAATCAACTGCTCTATGTGATAGCAATCTTTTTTGTCTGCAGGTCTTCACAAGGGGCATACAAGTCTCGCTCATAGGTAGAATCAACTGCTCTATGTGAGAGCAATCTTTTTTCCATGAACTCCATTCTATAGCCCTTGCCATTCTTCTGCTGTTGCACCACTTCTATCCCAGACTGGCTACCGTCTGTGGTCATCACGAAGAGCCAGGAGGGATCAGCATTCTTCAGTATGAGATATTTGCCTTTCAACTTTTTGAATATGAAGTGCAGTTCTTGGCCCGCAATCAAATAGCTGCCTCTGCAATATTGAAGTGGTGCAGCTATAGTAGAGACGCTCAGCCCGCTCACCCTGCTTGGGATTTACCTTAAACGTACTCTCTCTGAAGCTGTATCAGGATGTTGCGTCGATGCTCTTCATGGTCTTCTAAAGTCTTGCTAAAACTAAAATGTCACCTACACACACAACTACAGCTCTCTCAAGCCAGTGTGTGAACAAGTCTCTCCTGAAACACTGGGAAGTCGTACAGCCATTAGTCATACCAAAAGGCAGTACGTCGAGCTCATAGTTGTCGTACCTAGTTTTAAAGATTGTCTTAGGCTCGTCTTTCAGGGGCCGCTTCAATCTGATGATGCCCTGACTACAAGTCTATCTTAGAGAAACCTCAATGACCTGTTCAACGGTTCATCTGTAAGGGGCAGTGGTTTTGCATTCTTCACGGTTATGATATTCGAACCCCTGTGTTTTATAGATAGTCTTAAAGCACCAGTGCATGGGCACCTGGGCCGGGGGCATGAATATCGAAGGCCGAAACGAAAATGCGGCTGCCGGTCCAATTCATAAACAGCAGGATAGTGGCCTACAGATGGGTGAATCATTTTTGTGTGGGAACGTAGTTTCAGAGAACATAATTCATAACTCAACATCATGTTAGATATACATATACTTTTTTCTAGCAGGCGGTAAGCAGGGGGGAGCATGGGCTATTTTGCCCGTCCACTACATAGCTTGACATTGGATGCCGTTAGGGTAATTATCATGTTGCACTTCGGTCTGCCCTTAGCCATTGGATGGCGGGACTCTGGTTAGGCCTGCTGCTAGTTTGTCAGGGGTCTGTCAAAGTATTTATCGAGCAGCTTTCAAGTGTGTTGCTGCAGCCCATGACCGATGTGCTAATGGCAATTCTGTTTTGAATTGAGATGAGGCACTCTGCCTTGCTCAAAGAGGCTAAGAATATAATATGGATGTTTTGGTTATGGGCAAGTCAGTGTTAGGAGTGCGGAGGGTGGCAGAAATTGTTGAAGACCTCAATTGTTGGGTATGATAGTGGGAGATAAGGTCTACGATTGGCGCACACGTAAGGGCTGCATGTGTTCGGGCATTCGACAATATTATTTTGGGTCTCTCCTTGCAGTCAAGATGGGCGAAGGTGAGGTAAGGTAATGTAAGGTGAGGTGGGCCCGATAGCCCTACGATCGGGTTGGTAAAGGAGGGTGAGATACAAGTATTGCTTTGCCACCTCAACTGAGGGGCTGAACTGGCCAACGAATTGGCGGCTGGCAAACTGGACGGAGGGACAGATATGGGAAGTTGTAAGGGCTGGTCAGAAAGTTTTGTGAGAGTTCAACCTGATTTGGTCCAATGGGTATCCAACACAATATGTAGGGTAGGAAGTATGTGGGGTACCTATTGCGTTGGTTGCCTGATGCATTTCCCCTGTGTGTTCGCATTTTAGCTAGAATCTTCCCCAGGGAAACACAAGGTCTAGGCACTGAAAAGCGGGGGAGGTTTTTTGGCAAGGTTGGAATCCCCACATTGGTCCGCACTGGTGAATATGAACACTATATCTGGTGAACTTAGGACTTTCTCAGACTTCTCTTAAATGTATGAACGCTCTATTCAACTTACCTCTGATAAATAAATTCTCAGAAATTGCTGTTTTTTTCTTTGAATGGAACATACGATTGAATACATATACCCCGTATGTTGTGGTTGTATGCAATGCACCTTGTAAGTTGTATACAATTCGCCCCGTACATTATATTTGTATACAAAAGATGTACGTTTTTTCAGGTTTTAATGATGGAGATGTTACTTTTGACCCTTGTAGACTTGGGTTAAGAGTTATGACCCTGACTTATGTTTGTGAGGATTTTGAGCTAAGTTTATCACACTCCAGAAGTTTCGACTTTGAGTTTCATGGCAGAAACTAACTCGTCATTTGGTACAAGTTTTATCTTTCCTTATACCACCAATCTGCTCGACACCCATAAATTGGCATTTTTGTAAGTTAGAGCTAAGTTTATCACACTCCAGCTATTTCGACTTTGAGTTTCATGGCAGAAACCCACTCATCATTTGGTACAAGTTTTATCTTTCCTTATACCGCCACTTTCCTCGACACCCTTAAAGTGGCATTTTGTGAGTTACAAATGGTTTTTTCAGGGGGTGACGAATGTTCGTTATTGGCGGGTTGGGTCTCGCAATGTTTTGGCAGTTTTTTGCGATTTAATTGCCAGTACATTTCTCAGCTATCAGTGCCGAGCCTAGAGAGGACCTGCGTGCCAAAAAAGTACGAAGTCGCGCAGGCCTCATTTTGGCTGGTCCTACTAGCTGTTTCCTGCCAGTAGTGCCGAACCCCCCCGCCTCCTGTGTTAACCGGCCGGCATGCGTTTTTCAAGTGGGGAAAGGCATTGGTGGTTAAATGAATGGACGTTTAGCAGTGGAGTGGAGGGTGAGGGGAGGGGGTGGAGGAGTGGGGTGCATTATGGGTTGTCCATTTAGCAGGACGGGGATTCAGCAGCTGATGCATCCCGCCTGTGCTTCAGCAACTACTGCTGGTAACATGCACCAGCTGTTGTAAGACAGGCTGACACAGCAGCTTCTGCGTCCCCGGGAGACTCGCAAAAGTAAAGCAGGTTGAAGCACTCACAAGCAGCAAATAAGAATCCCTTGATTTCCAGAAGCGTTCTCAAAATAAAGTCCCATATTGAGTCTGCTGCTGGAGACCAGCGGGATAAGAGTTGCTCAAAGTTTGCTGCTTGAAATCACAGGGAGCAGCAGACTCAGTCTGAGTGTGGACTCAAACTTAAGTTATAGTCCACACCCAGAGTCCACACCCAGACTCAGCCTGCTGGTCCCCATGATTTCAAGCAGCAAACTCTGAGCAACTATGTCCCGTTGGTCTCGAGCATCAGACTTGAGTCCACACTCACAATCGGTCTGTTGCTCCCCTTGATACCAAGCAGCCATGCAAGTGAACTCGAAGTGACGTTGTAAATAATTGGAACCTAGTGGCAAAGTGCAACCTACAGTTTCACAGTATCCACTGCACGGACGCAGAGGTCTTAAGAATTGTAATCGGCAGTGAGCCTCCATTGACATAACATGGTAACAACTAAGAGTTGTAACAAAATAAGAAGAAGAAGAGGAGGAAGAAGAAATACAAGAAGGAAGAAGCACAACATTGATTGCCTCGGAAAACCCATGGGATTACCTGTGCGAAAATTACCCCGTTGACTATGAGCATTGAACATCATCAGCGCTCAGATCGGTGCAAGTGTGGGGTCTTTCAGCTTCCTGCCCCATTGAGCCCTATTCCCAGTCACTTTTCCGACCATCTTCATCACTCTCATTGCTGCATGCTTCCGCATCCGCCGGATCATCTTCCATGACCCTCGCCTACCTCGTCGCCTTTCTATTCGGCCGCTTCGACAGGCGTGTTCCACATCGATCACTGTGAGTGTAGGGCCCCTTTGCACCTTTTTCACCGGAGCAACATGCATTTCCACCTCACCCCCTTCACCACCATCCTCGCCGGCCGGAGCGCATGCTGGTGTAGGTGGATGAAGTGGGTACTTTCACGGGTGCCCCCTTTTCCTTGCTACTTTTAGACCGGTGTCAGGTTGCACGGTCTTTTTCCTTCCTGCCAGGCTCACGTTGAAGTTGTCGTGCTGCACACCATCGACTGGAGCAGGGAAAGGAGGGTTTGAACCACACCCAGGATGGCTGCTGCATCAGGCACTGGTGGCCGCCTGATGTACACTCGAGCAACTTTCGTTTTCTTTTGCTGCTGCAGCGGATCGTGCTCTCGTTGCTTCTGCGGGCCACCATGTTGATACTGCTGCAGTCCATCCTGCTCTTGCTGTCGATGCTGCTGCGGTTCATCCTGCTATTTGCTGCTGCTGATGCGGTCCATCCTTATGCTGCTGTCATTGCGGATGCAGTCCCTCTTGTTGTTGTTGTTGCTGTAGTCGTTGTTGTTGTTGTTGTTGTTGTTGTTGTTGCTGCCCATTCTCATGCTGCTGCTCTTGCTGCCGCTGCAGTCCGTTGTTCTGTGGCTGATGCTACTGTTGTCGCAACACATTCATTCGCCCTTGAATTTGTTGTTGCAGGCCATCCTCTTGTCATTGCTCCCGCAGTCCTTCCTCTCGTTGTCGTTGTTGTTGAACTTCTTTCTTTTGTTGTTACCGTTGCATGCCTTCCATATGCTGCTGTTGTTGAACCCTCTCCGCTAGTAGACATTCGCTCGTGCCTGCCGTTGTATCATTCATCCTCCTCGGAGGGGGGATAGCACTTCATTTTTTTGTTTCCTCTCGAATGTTCTACGAGGGTGCGATCACAATGAGCAAGGGATTGCGCCCTCTCCCTCTCAACGTCGTTATCAAAGTCCTTGTCCAGTTCGACGCATGCATTGAAGTCCATCCCCCGAGGCCGCAAGAAAGCCAGGTCACTATCAAGGTCACCTCGCTCCACGTTACGAGTGAGGTCGTCATCCAGTTCGTTGTCGTTGTTGGACATGTAGCTCGCTCTTGGTGACCGCAACGTGAAATTATCGTCATCTTCTTTTTTTTCTCAATATCCTCTCTCTCGTCATCCACACCCATCTTCCCTTTTCCTTTGCCACCATCAACACCTTCAACCATTTTTCTATTTTTACCTTTGCCTCTCCAAATAAGGTCCTCCCCATCATCACTTCTATTCTAGGAGCTTAATCCGTCAACCGCATGAGGCTTCAGGACTCTAGCTCGTGGGGTTTCTTTAGATTTGGTTGGCGGGCTTCTTCGTCATCACTCAAGTCTGTTGGGGTTGTAGCCTTGGGTAACATCGCACGATCATTCGGCATTAGTGTCTCCACATCGTCGAAAAATGCAGCCCACATGTCCAAGAACCCTGCCAAGCTTCTCATGCTTTTCGTCTTCTTGATGTCCAGTAGCTGAAGATTTCAGTGGATGTATACTAACTCGGCGAAGCTGTGAGGTGATAGGGAGCCCCTCCTCTTGTCGTGGAGAAGATCGAGAGAAAACCAGTTCCTCTCACAAGGGGTCGTCGTGCTCCACATCGCCATCACCCTCATGGCAATGTCTCGCAACTTCTTATGAGAGGTCCCATGGAGGTTCCACCGTTCGGAGGCTGTCAATTGAGCAAGGGAGCTGTAGAACTTGCGAACTGGGTCTACATGCTCTCCTCCACCATTTCCCCTATCACTGTATCCTTTACCAACATGTCTGCAGATGACTCCTTGTTGAAAGCTTGCAAGTCCGTCCACAAATCGAGGTGCTCCTTGCAACCCCAAGTGACCTCCTCTTTGCTATGTGATGAGAAGAAATTTAGGGTGTTCTAGACCAGCGGGGAGTGCATGTTTATCAACCACTTGTTCTTTGTCCTCCTTGGGTCGAGAAGAAAGTTTGTTGCACGAACAGACTGCCTCATAATTTTCGTGCATTGGTTGACTGCCTTCATGATCGTCCACCGACGGCCATGGGTCAAACGCGTGTCTTTAGAAGCTTGTCCAACCCTTCGTCGAAGTGTCAAAGGCTCGGGGGGGGGGTGTGCCATTGCGGTCAACTTCCTTAATAACTCGTATATCAGCTCCAACGCATCCAAAATCGTATGCATCCTCTCCCACCACTCGAGCACAGTAACGGTCTGGTACGTCAGGTCAGACTCGTCCCGATCTTTGGTTGTGCTCCATCTCAAATGCCTCTATTCCTCCTCCATCATCTTCCCAAACACACCTCCTTCAAATTTCCCAAAATCGAAACATCATCATGTATGCGGAAGCAAACCGGACCTCGACAAAATGAATGGGGCACCGTGTCGAAAAAGGTGCATCCCCCACCCCACATCCAATCTTTGTTGTGAATCGTTGGTTGCTCACCTTTTGATGGATGCTTGTGTTAACTTCTCGGATTTCTTGTGCGCAGCGAATCCTTGTGCAGACGTCCTTAACATTCCACCACCTTCTTTCACAACCCACTCTCTTGCCTCTTCATCATCATCCACAGTTGGCACCGTTCTGTTCCGCCATGTTGTTGGTGGCACTATGAACCCATCCAACGTGCCCTCTTGTGCCTCCACCTCCGGAATTGCGGGAACATCCAATCCGTCCAGGGGGATGTTGTGCTCCATCCGGTACAATTGGATGAACTGCAACGTCTTCTTGCAGTCAATCGTATGCCCCTTCGCAGCAAGGATGTGAAGCATCTCCAGATGACGCATGGGGCATGGATTAGTTTTTCATATGAAGTTCGGTCACACACGCGTGTAAGACGCGACCCAATCTTCGCTGCACAAATTGCACTTCACTCTGTACATCCCCTTCGACAATGGCGGGACCATCTGCCCCTGCCTCACCCACTTGAATGCCACATTCGTTGCCTGCAGTTGCAATTGCCTTGCCGTAGGCTATGGCTGAAGTGGCTCCTTCCCACGCGTGGCTCTATCATTTGAACTTGCCACCTCCTTCCCCCTCGAAGCGCCTGCTCCGCTTGAAGATGCCATTTTGCAGAAGATTCACGAACGAAGAGGGGGAAAACAAGAACAAGAAGAAGCTCAATCGTTTCGCTTGGGATCTAATCAACACTTCATGCCTTCAGGCTCAGGCTTGATTTATCAAAGTGTAGGTACTTGACCTATCAATTTTCATTTCCAAGCGGGAGGAGGAGGAGAAGAAGTATAACAAGAGGGAGAGCTTGATGTGAAAAAAAGAAAAGGAATCGCAGAGTCGGGATGACAGCGTGACAAAGTGTCACGTCGAAGGACAGAGGTCATAGTGCTGAGGGAGGGAGTTTATGGAGACTGAGAGGTGGAAGGAGGAGGAAGAAGAAGAAAAAGAAGAAGGAAAAGAAGAAAAGAAGAAGGAAAAGAAGAAAAAGAAGAAGAAGATGTGAAAAAAAAAGAAAAAGATCGCGAAGTCAAGCTGACAGCTTGACACAATGCCACGTCGAAGGACGGTGGCTATGACAGCCTGACAGAGTGCCACGTGAAAAGAGGGCGGCGATCTGGCGAGGGTCTGCTGCGTGAAAGGAGGGAGTAGGAGGAGAAAGGCTATGACGGAGGAGGGGGAGGGGTAAGGAGGGAGGAGGGAGGAGGGAGGAGGGAGGAGGGAGGCTATGGCAAGAGGAACGAGGGAGGATGGGGGAGGGGTGCGCTGCGTGAAAGGAGGGAGGAGGGAGGCTATGGCGAGAGGAACGAGGGAGGATGGGGGAGGGGTGCGCTGCGTGAAAGGAGGGAGGAGGGAGGAGGAACGCTATGGCGGCGAAGGGGGGAAGGAAGAAGGAGGAGGAGGAGGAGAAGAAGAAAAAGAAGAAAATGAAGAGGGAGAGCTTGATATGAAAAAAGAAAGCAATCGCAGAGGGAGGTTGATAGCCTGACACAATGCCACGTCCAAGGACGAAGGTTATGGTGGTGAGGAAGAAAGTCTATGGAGAGTGAGAGGTGGAAGGAGGAGGAAGAAGAAGAAAAAAAAAAGA
>BFEA01000151.1:2498557-2511383 GCA_003427395.1 Chara braunii | reverse complement strand
CCCCGGGTGCGTTGTCAGGCAGAAAGGACTTTGACTATCTGTTTTTGGTTTCTGCTTTTTTCCTTTTTCTCGTTCTTTGATTTTTTTTTTCTTCGTTTGTAATTGCAGAATAAAGAAACCTCGTGGTGCTACGGGTGGCTAGCCTCGGCAAGGCTCAGCTTACTGGTAGCTCCAGGGTCGGACTCGATAGCTGAGAAGGGACTTGTGGTTTGAGTATGGATTTGTAAGGCGCTTTTACAAAGGTTACATCCTTCTTTTTTCTTTGTTGGGTTGCTCCATCTATTGGTTGGGAGTGGGACCTGCTGGAAACCGGGTCCAGAGTCCAATTGATACATCTTGTAACACAGAGATCGTTGTTTGGTGTTCACTGGGGCTGTGGTCATTATTGTCTCAGCCCGGGCCTCCGTTGTCCCATGGAGCTGGTAGTGTTACATCCTTCCTATGCCAATAACTAGTATGATCCTGATGGACCACGCAGAATTGCAGATATACTTGCATGTTATAATGCAAAAACTCGTGGCCCTCACTCTGATAGTAATTCCAGGATCTACTACCTCATCCATGGAATATAATAGAGCAAATGACGGTATTGCAGTGGACATCAGTATAATACTAGGAAAAATAGTCCAAATGATTTCTATAGTGGTTCCATGAACAATTCTCTCTGAAATTGGGTATTTCTTATAGTGAAAATACCAAGCAGGCATCTATCTTCGGGCCATCTCTGGCCATAAACATCATGATGCAGGACCTCAGCCTTCAATTGACACGCTCACTCAGGGCATCTATCTTCGGTAATCCAACCCAAGGCAAAAGGAGGACTGGGTATAATTGACCCCCTCACTCAAAAGCAAGACCTCAGCCTGCAATGGTTCAAAAAGATAATCTCTAAATCACACCAGCCATGGCAGCCATTTACCCTAGAACATATCTCCAGGTTGCCCCCCCCCCCACACCATAGACGCGCTGACTTGGATAGAGGACAGGTTCCGAAGGATCCCCCGCAAGGGCCGTGGAAACCTCAGGGAGGAGAGCGACGATTTTTGGCCACGACTACTTAGGAGTTGGAGACGCCCCCTCCCTCCTGATCAGTTGATAACGAAGCGATGGGAGGAGGTCCTCTGCGAACCCCTCTTTGGCAATCACTGGATCACCAACGAGCATAGGTAGGTAATGTCCAACACAACTTCTATGTGGAAAGGATGGGTGAAACACGGGGTCTTGCAGGTAGGTGACCTGTGGGATAAGGATACAAATAGATGAGAGCGAGGTTTGTGGTACTGCCATCGGCCGGGAGCAGCTATGGAGGAGCTGATAGGAGCCATTCCTTTTTTTTTTTTTTTTTTTTTTTTTTTTTTTTTTTTTAACATCGCTGTGTCGTGGATCGTGCTAATGGAGGTGATAGGAGCATCCCCCATTAGCAGACCCAGTTTTGGATGGCTCCATCTATTAGTGGGAGCAACACGTGCTGGAAAGCGGGTCCAGCGTCCCTTCTTACACTTTTATATAAAATTAAGACAATGACATATGCCCTTGGGGAAGTTCTGCTTCATGTTGTCGGGGGGTAAACCCCGATATCAGTACTCTCCTACGGGTTTCATCTGCAGATTCATGCAGTCAGTGGACCCTTTTGGCAGTATTTGTTACATCCTGATGTCTGATAACCCCCCGTCCGTTTGGATCTCATCAGCACCGATTCCCTTGACCCAACTGTCTAGTATCGCCCGATCCCTTACCCGCCCACCCTGTCCCTGCTATCCCCTGCTTTTTACCTTTTCCTTCTGTCCCTGCAGGCAGTCTAGGCCCTACATCACCCGCAGTCTTGTCCTCTAACCCCGTGATTTTCTGATGTTCGGTCTTTGTTGCTCTGTACTCAGATCATCTCATTTGACTGAACAGGGTTTGACTCACCAGGCAGGAGGGGCTGGCAAGGGCCGAGACAGGGATAGGGACAGTGCGGCAGTTCTGTGAAAAGAAAAAAAGGAGGAGCGGGGGGGAGGGCTGTCAGGGAGCATGGACAGAGGGCGGAGGTGGGTGATGGGAGGGGACCAGAATAAAGTTTTGTTCTTGGTAGGGGACCTTGAAGTGAGATCGAGGGAGTCTCTCCCATGTCGGTTCCTCCGCCACCCACCTGTTCCAGACTAAGTTTTCCTGGTCGTCCAGTGTGGCCAGCTTCCTGTTTTTATCTAGCCACACGGATTCAAATATATCTTTGCACTGTTCTCTCATTCTGGTCTTTCGTGTATGCGAGGTCCTTTTGGAGTTGCTTCCAGGCTGCTTGGGTATGGTTGGTGACTGTTGCAACCGCCACCTCCCGCGCTTTAGGTAGCCAAAGAAGCACTTGTCCCTTTCATGGGATCAGCGCATCCTCCAGGCCAACATCAGCAGCGTAAGTCTCATGTATGCAAAAAGATTAGTTGCAAAGGCATCCCATTTTTTGGACTGAGGAGTGTGTTCGCCCAGTAGTATGAGAGGAAGGCTCCAGGGAAGATGCTGGGCCGTGAGGTGGTGCCACAGCGAGTCCCACCAACTCCATAGTTGCGCTACCATTGGACAGGCTAGCAGACAGTGCTCTAGTGTTGCTCTCACCGGTGGTGAGGACTTCCCGCAGTAGGAGCAGATCGGGGAGAGGATGCCACGCTGCTCCAGGTTTGTGCGGGAGACAATCCAGTCCGGGGTGGGAAGACATCTGTGGAGGATCTGCCACTGAAGGGCTCTGTGTGCCGTTGGCATGATATTCGAATATCGGGCCCACGATAGGTTACTAAGGTCCTGTTGGGTGAGCGGGGAGTCCCTTTCCCATCTGTTCTTAACTACTTCTGTAGTCGGGGAAGTGACCCGTGTGGCTCTGTACCCCTCCTTGACTATGTACTCCCATATGGGGGTCTGTTTTCCCGCCTTCCATTTCCATTCTGCAGGGTCGAAGGGAAGCTTGTTGATGGGGATGTTAGGCTCGTATGCCCATTTTCGCTGTTGTTTGTTCTCCAACACCCTCACCCTCATGAGTTGGTAAGGCGGTACCTCATAGTCTCTTTCTTCTTGCCTGGTGAGCTCGGACCATCTTTCACCAGACAGGTCCATTTCGTAAGCTTCCAGCTTAGCCCGGTCCAGACCTGTGTCTGAGACTCTGTACACGGCCGTCGGTATGGGAAGGGACCGAAACTGGACCACCCAGTCCCCAACCTTAAGTGTCGGGCCTGTTTTCAGGGCAAGTGTCCAACCTATAGGGATGGCCTCAATTATTTGGACCCTTTTTTGTTCCAGGTTTCTGACATTTTTTAGTTGTTCCTTGAGTTTGTCCAGTGTTTTCCAGTTGCCTGTTGTTGCATCCCACAGGTCTCCGAATGTGTAACATCCTTTTCTCACCCAGGCCACCCGTGTAGAGTTTTGGTGCAGGGAGAATGCATTTCCCTTTTCATCCAGTATCTGCGGGTTCCCGAACAGTGGTTGTCTCCACACTTCGTGCCACCTTAGCGGCGTCGTGGTCTGCGTAGGGCCCTTGGTTCTCCACAGACGAAGCATGGAGGCCCACAACGGGTCCACTTGCAGGTCCCATTTTGCTTGGTTTGATGGCGAGCCATCTCTCCTAGTTCTTGGAGGGGATGGTATAGGCCAACTAGCATTGGTAAACCATTGCAGAGGATGGAGAGGGGTGGGCGACCCTGCGTCCGGGGCCAAATTACTAAGTTGGATGTATGCCAGGGGGGACCGGGGAATATCATTGCCCATCAGCAATCTTGTTATAAACTTAAAGAGCAGCGCATCTATTTCGTCTGCCGGATCGATAATCCCTAGTCCACCGTTAGCTCTAGGTTGAGCCACATACTGCCAGGCTACTCTGTGCAAGCATTTACTGTCTCCACTCTCATTCTTCCACAGGTAGGTAGCAGCCGCTCTTCGCAGGTTGGCCAATTGTTTGGCTGTCAAACGCCAGAATGTTGTCTTGTACCAGATCGAGGCGAGGATAGAGTTGTTTATGGCTAGGGCCCTTCCGATTAGCGAGGTGTGGATGCCTTTCCATTTGGAAATCTGTTTGAGGGCCAGTTCCACTAATGAATCCCCATGGTCATGCGGCGGACCCAGCGCCATAAGTCTCACTCCCAACACTCTGATCGCCTCGTCATTTGCCCGCCACGTGACTTCCGGCTGTGCTGGTGGGGGGTGGCCTTGTGTTTGGAGCCACCATCCCTCCGTTTTTGCCCCCCAGTTCACTTTCATGTCGGCAACCATCGAGAAGAGATGTATCACCTCTTCCTCTGCTTTCAGGCTCCTTTTGTTTGCTTTTATGAGGACTGTGAGGTCATCCGCAAACATGGATGTCACTGGGATAAGGTGGGGGGGGATCTCTGGTATGTCTATTTTTTGGATGCAGGGGTGAACCCTTATCATTGCAGCTAGGGCTTCCATGACAATGACAAAGAGCAACGGGGCGATCGGGTCTCCTTCTCTCACCGAACGTTGGAGAGGGAAAGGCGGTGAGAGATGGCCATTCAGCATAATGTTTGTATAGGCAGTCTTGTGCAAGATACTGAACCACAAAAGACCTCTCCAAAGTTCATCATTTTCAGTCACATGTCAAGGAAGTCCCAGTCGACGTGGTCATAGGCTTTTTCAAAGTCTATGAACATGATTGTTGCGTCCACGTTGCATTGTCGAGCATACCTGATGGTTTCGTTTACCAGCAGGATGTTGTCTTGGATATTTCTGTTTGGCATGAAGCCTGACTCGTCTGGGTGGATAAGATTACGCGTCAGAGGGAGGAGTCTATTAGTCAGGGTTTTTGCCACCGTTTTGTAAGGAAGTGGGAGAAGCGTTATCAGACGATAATTGCGTATGTCCGTCTTGTCTCCCTTCTTGTATAGTAATGTTGTCACTCCTTGTCCCATTAGTCCCCCAAAAGACCCCTGATGGTGGACAACTTGCACATAATGCATTATGTCATCTTTGAGGATCTGCCAAAAGTGCATTCATAACTCTTTTGGGAAAGAGTCCAGGACGGGCGTTTTCTCGTCCTCCATGTCTTTCAGGGCTTCCCACACCTCTTCTTCCGCCAATGGGGCCTCTAACTGGGTCTTCTGCATGTCTGTTAGCCGCGTGGTGATTGAGTGAGCCATGCTTGTTCTAGCGCAGTCTAGTTCCTGCGGGTCCCATTGGTGGGCTTGGGATGCGAAGAATTGTTTGTAGTAGTCTGAGGCATAGTCGACGATCTGGTAGGCGTTCCTAGCTATGGGCTTTTCGGGGAGGAATGGGTGCCTCAGCTCCGACACTTTGTTCTGTCTCGCCCTGGCCTTGGCTTTCGCAAAAAAGGTTTTGGCCATTGTCCCGTCTGCCTGATCTTTCTTTATTTTGGCTTGGATCCTCCATGCATTCGCCTGGTGGTCCATATGTTCTTGCAGCATTGGCCTTGCTGTCTGCAGTCTATTGAAGATGCACAGATCCAGGGGGTTTTGATTGAGTTGGCCATCTCATTCCTCCAGGTCAAGCAGCAACCTTTCAAGTATCACTTTTTTTATCTCTTGCGTGTTTGATGGCATATTTTTTTGTCCTGTCCCGGAGTTTTGTTACCCCTTCATTGAACCATTCCACTACTCCCTCGTATGATTGCTTGATAGTCTGCCAGTGTTCCCATAATTGTTTGACCATAGTTTGAAATGTGGTCAATGATAGGAGGGATGTGTTGAACTTGAAAAAGCCCGGACCCCTTGTTATATGGCCGTGGAACGAGAGGCCCACCGCAATCATCCTGTGATCAAAGGATTTATTAGGACTGTGGGGGAGCACCTCTGCTGCTGTGAGCAAACCCATCAGGTCCGCCGAGATCAAGGAGAGGTCTATCCTAGAGTTCGATAGACCGGCTTCTCCTCTTGATCTGAGGCACGTGTACTTTTTTTGGGAGGGGTAGAGAGTGCGAAATGCATCTTCCAACTGGTGCTGGGCCATGAGTTGAGATAGTGTCAGCGCATCCAGTCCCAGAATCCCTATTGCAGCCGCTGCTTCTTGAGGGGATGATTTTCTGTCTATTGTGGGGTCCATGGTAGTGTTAAAATCTCCCATCATGATCACCGGGGCGTCCTGTGGGAGGAGGTCTTGAAGGTCGAGGAGGAACTCCACTCTCTGAGGCAACTCGCATGGGGCATAGACTGAAATTATGTAAAAGAGTTCGCCCGCTGCTCTTACCTTTAGAGGTATCCACCTGCCCTGCTGTCCGTCTCACTCCACTTGCATTGGTTCAATCCTCGAAGAGGGGGGAAGCCATAATTGCCACCCCAGTGGAGGCCGAGGATCTGGCCGGTGCACAGTAGGCTGTGTAGGGCCATATCCATCTTCCTCTGGCTGTGTGGTTCGGGGAGTCAATGAGGTGTGTTCCTTGGACACACACAGCGTCTGGCCAGCGGCCGGTGGCAGGGTTTCGAATCATGTTCCAAATTGCATCTTTTTTGGCCTGCGTGGACGATCCTAATATTGATATCCGTCTGACTCAGTGTCTTTTCCTAGGCAGGGGGTTTGCGTCGTGGGGGAGGGACCAGGGGAGACTGGGGGGGGCTAGGAGGCGGTGCGGGTGGTGGTGTGTCCCATGAGGGATGGGGGGGATCGGCTGGTTGGGATGGCGAGGGGGATTGTGGCATGAGATAGAGTGGGCGCAGACCGTCCTGGCTGGGATGGTTCTGGGTCGGTACAGGCTGATGGTGGGCGTGATTCATTTATTACAGCAGGCTTGTATTTTTTCCTTATTCAGTCCCTGGAGTATCTAAGGGACGGATCCAATGAGCGCACAAACGGGGCATCATCCCATTGGTTGTGTGCCCCCAAAAGGTCTTCTTCCAGAATTATTTGCAAAAATTTTAGCACGTGTGTTGCTGTTCAGGTCCCATTCGTTTTGACTGCTGCAGATGCAGTGTCTAACAGTTGGTCCTGAGTCAGCCATTTAAGGGTCTGGTGTTGGTGCTGTTTGTCATGGTTAAAGAGCAAGATGAAGGGGGTAACCCCTTTGGGAAATAACAGACTCTGGGGAGACACGACTCCCATTACCCCCGAGTCGTTTTTCTCTTTCACCAAAAGTCTGATTTTGGTTAGAGCAACAAGTTGGGAGGGGGTTCCTTTCCAACCTTCCAAGGTGATTCCTTGCAGAGCCGAGTACCCTTTTGTTATGTCTATCTGAAAGTCTTCAAACTTTCCCACTTGAGTCCGCATCCCAAGTTGCCATTTCCCTTTAGGCGATGTCCTCCTCATCGGGATGATAACCGCTCCCGCAGGGAATGGCCGGTGGGGTTCGATATTCCCTGCAGATGTGAGCAGGCTCGCCATCTTTCCTCTTGTGGTTGTTTTGCATTCTTGGGACTCGGCTCCGGCCGAGGGCATCTCCTCTTCGCTGTCCGGCTGGTCACTGAGGTCTATGATTTGTACCTCTGGAATGTGTGGCGGTATGGCTGCCGGTTGCAGGTCCGCCACCTCAAACGGGCCAGCCTGCTGGTCACCTGTGTCCGGGAGTGGCAGGGTGCGCTCATGAATCGGGCGGGTTCGTAGCCTGTGGGTAAACGGGAAGTCTGCAAACAGCTCTATTGGCCCCGTTTCTGAGTCCGATTCCGAGTCGGACTGTTGGTACAAAGACGGATCAGGGAGGTCCGCAAGTAAGGAACCCAAATCCGGGCCCTGAGCAGACCACGGGAGTGTTTGGGATTTCTGCATTTCACCCATGTCTGCTACTGCATTTGCGCGGGGTTGTTGTTCACGCATCAACATCAGGTCAGAGCAGGCTGTTGGCAGTGCTGTCTGTTGCAGGTCGTGGACCAGCACAGCTGGCCAGGAGACGCCTTCAAAGCAGAAGTCTTGCTACATTCCAACAGGGGCATCATTGTTGGTATTGTTCGACTTCTGGTGGTCGGCCTGTGTCTGCCTTGTTTGCACAGTGTATCTGTAGATTTCTGTCCTGAAGTCGCTGATTGTCGAAATAAGTTGCCTTCCCATAGTGACCCCGTCCACGACATCAGCGTTCGGGAAGCTCTCCACCACTAACAGCACCCGAGGGCTGTACATGAGCGCCCTTCTTATCTTTTCCCAGTGAAGGGGGAGAATGGAGAGCTGGCCCTGTTCCCGATCGTGAAACAGCATTCTCATTATTATTTCATCAGTGAGAGATTTCAGTTTGTGTTTGACCTGTCGGTTCGCTGATATTTGTTTCGGAGCCGGCGCGGGGTGGGGTACTACAAACCTTTCCGGTCATCGTGGACTCAGTGAGGGTATCACAGGCTGCTGCAGTGGTGAGCTTGATGTCTGACCGGTGTCCACTGACTCCCCCTGTTGGAGGGCACCTTCCACCAACCTGCAGTCGGGGGCCTCTAGGTCGGTCGTCACCAGCATTTGGAAATCCCCATTTAGGTCCCTTCCTGGTCCAGGTTCGATTTCCATATCTGGGGATGACTCCTGCATGGGATTTGGTGAGGGGGATGATCTCAGATCATCCCCAAAGTGGCCCCCGTCCGATGGCTCAACGGCTTGTAGTCTATGGCCGGGCGAATGGGCGGCATAGGCCTGCCCGAGTCCCTGTTGCAGCGTGATGTGGGGCATCTGTGCATAGGCCAGCTGATCAGTCAGGCTTTGCTCGTGGCTCGGGTTGTTTGATCTTTCCGGTGTGAAGGGGGGTTCGCCCGTCCCGATATCCCCCTGTTGTCGTTGTTGTGTGGTAGGTGTGCTGGTTTCCGGCCGTGTGTCGTCCACTGCTGCTGGTTCCTTTTGTATAAGCTGCAGATGGCTAGACTGAGTGTGCAGGTCGATCAGGCCCTGCTGTCGAGCCAGGTTCGGTAAGGAGTTCAGAGTGAGCACTGGGGGCCGTGAGGGTCCAGTTGCCTTGATAAGGGGGATTTGGGGTCCTTGGTCCGTTGTTTCCTCCCTTATAGCGGCGGAAGGACGCCGGGAAGTGTGCGGTGTTGTCATGTGAGCCCTTCCTATACCGTGGTGCAACATTCTAATAAAGGGGCCTGGATTCAGAGAGGGGACTGGGTAGCACAGAAGGGGGACCCTAGCCAGGTGAGACTGGTGCACATGGTGAGATCAGATGAAACGTTGGTGGGATACTACAGCCTGGGGAAAGATGGCTGGCTCATGGGCAGTCGGAACCCTTTCTCATGGGCAGACCCAACACAGGCATACAGGGCCCTAGTCCTAGGGGAAGGGGAGGACCTCTGGGCCTACCGACTGGGTACCCCGATCTCAGTGTTGGCCCTTGACCCGTTGGAGTGGCAACGAAGACCCCCCACGAGACGAGGAAGCTGCTGAAGCTGCTGAAAAAACTCACAGTGAAAAGCGCATACAGAATAATCAGTACAAAAAAGAAACTCAGAGACATAATAAATGACCGATGGCACAAACATCTTGACATAGACAGACAGCTGTCTGGCCTGATTGAAGGGCTGAAGGATAGCAAGCGCAAGCCGGCGAAAATTGCGGCCTATAGGTGTCTAGCACTGTCTGCCCACCTACAACTGACTAATTGATCATACATCCTTGGAACAACAGGGCCGGGCCCTCCACTGGTGTACCTGCTGCCTACAGTGCTACCCAGTGAAAGAGAGGGCAGAAACCGAAGAACACATCTTTAAAAAAACAAGAAAAAAAAAGAAAAAAAAAAGGACGACGGCCTTGAGATATCATCATTTGAGCTAGCCGGGCCCAGGCAATTTAGAAATATTTGACTTTACTCATCAAGTACCTTCATCTGGATTCGAACTCGGGTCTATATTTCAACAGTTCATGGGTGTACCCACTGAGCTAGGCTCTTGGGTATAGAACACATCTTTTTGCAATACTCCTCCACGGTTCTGACCTGGTGCTGGTCGCACAGGCCATGGCAGCATAGTACCAGGGTCCTATTGGCCCTGGGACTGGCGGACCATCTTAACAGGATACTGGCTGGACCAGCCGGAGGACACATTCACAAAGAATATGTTTTGCCTGGGGAGAAGGACAATCCTGTGGGCATTACGGTGGCAGTGGTGCATGCTAGCAATGGAAGGTGTAAAGGTAGAAGGGGGGGAATTGACGAAACAATCAAATTGCAGTTTCAATTGGAACTGACACACAGATGGTAGATAACCAAAGATAAATTGGATCTTTTCCATGAAAGTAAGGACGTCAAACAAGGTATCACTCGGTTCTGCCAAGAATAGCTGGGAGGAGACAGAGAGCGGTGGGTTGCAGAGGTAATATGGACAGAGCACTCAGCAAGAAGACGACAGGAAGAGAGGAGGTGCAGCAAGACTACCGCCTCACCTTTAAGGACTGTACAAGGATTGGTCCAGGCATCCCCCTGCGCCCAACGTCAGACTTCCCAGACATGTGTCCCGCCTCACCTAGTGTCGTTGGTGGAGAGCCAGTGGGGCCAGTGAATGGATGGCCTATCCTATCAACTTACCAAGTATCATTACTCATTGTGGAGGGCAAGAGAGGAGGTAAGGTAGCAGAGGGCTCTGGTGCCCCCCAGGTGCCCCTGCCCCCCCTCCTCAAGCCTACACCTTCCCTGTGAGGCGAAGCCGGGTAATGGCCCCGGTCATTTCCTTGCAAAGCCGAAGCTGGGTAATGGCCCTGATCAGTTCTTTTTCTGATGTACTTGACATATGGGACGCTGGACCCGATTCCAGCAGGTTCTGCTCCCCACCAATAGATTCGAGCATCTGGCGAGGACCCACTAGACCGAGTGTAGAGGGGGTGCTGATACGAGCAGAAATCCCCTCTACTGTACCCGCTCTTGGATGAGTCCGTTTCCGTTGGTGGGGAGCTGCACCTACTGGAAACCGGGTCGAGTGTCCCTTCACAACATAATCAAGCCTGAGTTACATGTCATACATATAGTTAGGGTGCTCTTATCACCACCTCTAGTGGACTGACGGGGGTTTAAAAAAAAGGTAAAAAAACTTAAAAAATGTTTTTTCTTTGTACTTTTGTCCCAACCAAACTTTCAGGCCTTTTTTATTATCATTATAGTATAACGTAAAACCCCGTTGTCGAGCGCATCGGCCCCCTATAGGGGGCCCTCCCGACCGCGTCACGCAGGATTGGCAGGAACGTTTTAGGACGCATGTTATGAAGCAGCGGTGCCGCTCCGGCCGAGTGCGCCAGCTATACCTCCGTCGAGCCCMTACGACAGGATAGGGCCTCGTGAGGTACACCTCACCTCCACCTGCGGGAGCTGTCACCATCCCTTAGGTGGGCGTATCCCCGCCGAGCTACTAGCTCACATGCGAAAGCTTTTACTTGCAATCGTGGAGGTGGGTCAGCCGAGGGCGTTTCTCGTACGCTGTAGCATAAGGGGTACGCGCGGTCAACGCCTAGCTCGGACCCGTACGCGGGCCGTCGCGCGGGGCGCTGATCTCTCACGCGCGGCACTACGTCGGTCGACTAGGACGACTATCCTAACCACGCGATACTTATTCTTAATAAAACTCTAAATCAGAGTGCGAATCGCATCTAGTCCCTTGTTCCGTTTAACCCATAACCTTTTCAGGGGAATAAATGAGTAGGCGTCGGGCGCTGAACTTCGCATGAATAATGCGCCGGCGCAAATCCTAACCATAGCGATTTAGCCATGAGAAAAAACACAAGCGGTCAAGATGACCGCATACTGTGTGGTACCCATAACCACGCGCCCATTTTATGGTATCACGGATCACGTTTGACACTCAAATGTCGGATAATGTGCGTCTTGAAGAATTAACTTCCCGACGCAAAACGGGCACACGCGTGACCGCTTGCTCTCAGTTCTTCCGTGCTTCGCATAGGGAATTCAACGGAGTTATAGTGCGAGGGAGAGCTTCCTGTCATCAGCAGACGACAATCACGCCTTCCCATCGTGGACATTCTCGTCCAACTATTAAAGACAAACAAGGACAATGTCCTGGACAAGGGCCCCGAACTCCCTTGGCAAGGGCTTCGAGTGTACCCATCCTACCTGATAAAAGGAAAAAACACACGCGCCCACGAGTACCCAACAGACCCAGGCAGAGGGGAGAATCTGTTGTGGAGATCAGGAGAGACCACACCCAGTCGCGCGCATTCACTCACTCCTTTTCAAACGATAGATCAAGCCCAAAAAAAATGCATACCTGTGCACACACATTCAGTCAACGCACAATCCATGCGCTAACATGGTTAACCTTCTTGCCTCTTTACCTTGTCCGATTTCGTTAAGAATTGGATGAGCTGGGTAATTTCCCATCTGCCATATCCACCCTCCTCGGCACCTCCGCGCAGCTCACTTTTCTACTAACTTTCTATCTACTAACCTAGCACTAAAACTAAGGCTACCACTGAATTCGCCTGGCCCAAAAATGGCAGAATAGTCTTTTCCCTTGCTTGATTCCGTTAGGAATCAGGCAAGATAAGCGTTTTCCACCACGTCTCCTTCTTCCTCCTCGTTGCCTCCGCCTTCTTCTTCTTCTTTGCCCTTTTCCGTTGTTGTCAACTCCAGGCTCGTTCTCTCCTCCGATTAGCGCATGGTCCTACAGCAACTCTTCAACTGCGGAGGTTTTTTTTTTTGGAAAAGAAAAAGAGGCCCATCCCCGATTTATGTGTGTCACTGATGCGCAAGGGCCAAGCTAATCTTCTCTGTATCGTTCCAATTTTTAACGGACGTCCCGAAGGATAAACGACAGTCCCACAGTGGGGCTGTGCGGGATCAGATCCAAGCTGAGTCTGTATTTTAACAGTTCAGAGGTGTACCAGCCGAGCCAGGTCTGTGGGCCCTACTGGCGCAGCGGAAATGCTACCTCTTACTCATCTATATCCAGTGGCGTCCGAACTCAGGTCTGGTTTTTTTTTTTTTTTTTTTTTTTTA
>BFEA01000151.1:2479975-2498432 GCA_003427395.1 Chara braunii | reverse complement strand
TTTTACAGTTTGCGGGTATACGAACTGAGCAAAATGGGAGGCAGAATAAAGCCTGCCTTCCCAGTCTCAGCGGCACCACCCTGCTTCATTTCCCCGCCGCTACCGAACCCAGGACCCGAACTTAGATCCGTGCTCCAACAGTCCGCAGGCGTACCAGCTGAGCCGGGCCTGCGGGCGGTGGACAAGATAAGCCCCACTTCTTCTCCGTTTTTGTTGATGTCATCCTCTTCGTTTCTGTCTAGTGCTCAGTCAGATCCCGGTCCCACTGCTTCGCGACTATCAAAAGGGAAAGCTCAGCTTCCGGACCTGCTGAGCTCCTACAGTAGCTGGGCCGGTCCGATGAAGCCCTCACGGGCCACCACTCCCCTACTATCCAATCGGTTGCGAGGGGCCAGATGACGGGCAACAGCTTGGAGATATCATCACTGAACTCGCCTGCCCCAGGTAATTCAAAATGATTTCATTCTCCTTCATCTGAAGGTAGCGGGATTCGAACTTGAGTCTGCATTTCAACAGCCCAGCCCTGTATCAGCTGAACTAGGTCCGCAGGCACCGATCCCGCAGACCTGTTTTACACAGTCTGTGTGTGTGCCAGCTGAACTAGGCCTGCTGATACTGCTAGTGCTGTGGAAATGGCCCTGCCTACTCATCTCTATCCAGCGGTGCCTGCACTCGGGCCTGTTTTTCAGCAGTTTGCAGATGTACCAACCGAGCGGGTGGCAGCCAAAACAAGACCTGCCTCCCCCTGCAAAGCACAACTTTACAATGTTCCACCCATCTGTTTCCAGCGGAGCCCGAAGTCGGGTCTGTTTTTCAGCAGTTTACAAGTGTACCAGCTGAGCCAGGTCCGCGGGCGGTGAGCAAGATAAGCCCCGCTTCCCCAGTTTCTGCGGGTTCACTCCACATTCCTCCACTGCTGCCGCGTACCGAGTTCAACCCCGGGGTCCGCTGGCTAGCAATCGAACCCCTCACTTGACTGGGCCAAGCCCATGCTCGGAGTGGGTCTGCGCAGATCTCTACGAGTAGCACCAACCTCAGGCCCGAGTGTGCCAAACCCCACTATAGCCGCAGATAGTGGCGGAATCGGACGGTCCTAACTTTGTTGCCGTGCCAATAGTGAGGTGGCAGACCTTCCTAACCTCTCGTTGGCCATCAACTGTTCCAAGTATTCTTTCTCAACGCCGGAAGGGTTTTCGTTCCTGGATTATATTTCGCTGGGTTAGGGATGAAAACCGGTTCGGAAATTGGTAAGGGAACCGAACCCAATTCCGCACATCCGCGGCACTCGTCGGCATAACTTGCCCATTCCACTAATAACGGATCTCATTAACCGGACCCGATTATTGTATAGAAGTGAAACAAAAAGAAACCAAAAATTTAATCAAAAATAAAAAGGAACGGGAATAATAAGATAAACGCAACGAAAAGGGAGCCGCGGACGCGGCAGCCGCGCGCCAAAATACCTTTCGCGCGCCGATCAAACAAGGCCTACACCGGACCGGGCCTCGTAGCCCACCGGCTATATACAGTCGCGTGGACACCCTTGGCCGACGGTCGAGGTTTACGCTCAACCATCTGTCACGGCATGCGCCGTAGCAAGGGCCGGTGCGTACTTCTAGTGTACGCACATGCCATACAGGTGACACTTATAATCAACCAAAACTGCCATTCGTACGCACCGATGTGCGGGCCCATAAATCACCCCGCCGACTCATACGGTCAACGGTAGCCTAGTTATCTCTCGCGCGTCGCAATAATGCGTGCCCCATGCACACTCTCCAATCCTAACCCTACTCACCCTCACCGCCCCGACTACGGCGGCTCAGGGCGGAGTCCCGCAAAAAAAATAATGCGCGCGACACTATCCCACTCATCATCGCAGGTACACATTCCGTGACCTGCACAAATGACGGCACATACCCTTGTAAGGGTGTTTGCCACGACACCGTAGCAGCCACAACCGTGCTCAAGCCTCCAACAAGGGAACATGCGTTGTTGCTGGTTTTTTTTTTTTTTTTTTTTTTTTTTTTTTTTTTTCCAACAACAATCATTTATTTCAATAAGAATCCTGAGGCTGGGGACTACACAATTCAACCCGGAGTTATCCCGGCAGCATTGGCCGGTTTCGCTTACAGCCTTCTGGCTGAGGAAAAACTTCAAGAACTATAAAACCACAAACAGAAGTCAGGAAAGATCTAGGGACAAAAATGGTCAACTCTCAACCGCTGCCCTGAAATCCCAACCTCTAGTAACCAAAAAGAGTGCCCCAGGCCTATAAAACTGAACAAACCAAAGAAGAAAAAGGAAACAATACACCAACAACTACAGCTATAAGCCTTATGAAAGCCAAACAATACGAAAACAGCACTAAGTCCACTAGTCTAATTCCTAAGATATGCTGCCTAAAATCGGCAGCCCGGACCTGCCCGGACCGGAGTAAGTGAGGGCGCTCCTACCTCAATCCCCAATTCCCCCTGCCATCCTCCTGTGGATAATAGAACTGATTACCCCAGGTTCCTAAATATATCCTTCCATTGCATAGGAATAGTTCGAATTAATTCTGTTAACCTTTTCTCCACAAACTGAACAGGGCCCAGCAGGTCCCTCAGTGTTGCAGACGATATCCATTGACCTTCAAGCACATTCCAAATATCGCCGATTTTTAACACCCCTCTTTCTATCCAGTTTCTTCCAAAGGTACTGCGAGATGAGTCTGCAAAGAACCAGTTACTGTCCAATTTGGGTATCTGTGGATTCTCAAAGAGGGGTTGGAGTAGAACTTCTGCTTTAGTGGAGGCATTAATCCATGAATTGGGTTTCAACCTTTTTCAGGCCGACATGACGACTTTCCAAAACTTTGAATCAATCTTGCAGTTATGGAAAGACGCCAAAAGGAAGCATTTCCAGACGTCCGCTGGGCGAGACAGATTCCATTCTGTTGCCAGAATGAGTTTTGCTAAGGAAATCCAATGTGACTCTTCTAGTGAGCATGTACCTTTGATTGCCCACCCCGCCAACATCGCGATCTCCTTACGTTGTGGGTCGATAAGACCAAGACCTCCTTCCTCCTTGGGATAACACAACGTATCATATGCAACTTTAAACATAAAGTCCTCATCAACCACCACATATGGTTTTCAAATGAACTTTGCAGCCCTGAGCCGAATCAGCGTATACAGATGTCTGTCTAGGGGCCTAACAACAACTAATAGAACCAGAGCAGAGAGAAAAATGCATTGTTTATTACCAACACTCTACAAAAAATGGAGAGGAGAGAAACTTTACCCCATGTTGCAGCCCTCTGTAGAGAGTGCTGCAGTAGAATTATCTCCTGATCTACGGTACAAAACAGCAGGGAGACTTGAGCCCCAAGAAATATTTCTGATTGATCTGATGCTATCCGCTTCATTCCCCAGTTCGCGACTGGGGCATAATCTTTAGGGAGGAAAAAAACTGATTTAGCCCAGTTGACTAATGCTTCATAGAATTCCGAGTATTCATCCAGACACTCTTTCAAGGCGTTCATCGAAGTCTGTGAGTTCTCAGATATGACGAATAGGTCGTCTGCCAAAGCCTTGATCTTGCATTGGGAGGCTCCCGCATTCAGTCCCTTAATGCATGGGTTTGAGCGTACATTATACATAAGATTCTCCATTTGAATTACGAACAGAAGGGGGGTCAACGGAAAACCTTGACGAAAAGATCTAGTCAAAGGAAAGGAGGTAGACACATAGTCATTGACCATGACTGACATCGTTGATAAGGAGTACAGGCAACAACCCAGTTGCATAAGTTCTCACCGAAGCCGACATGACGCATAGTAGTCAAGACATACGCCCAATTAACCCGGTCGCATGCCTTTTCCAAGTCTAACATCAGGATTGCGAGATTTGTCTGTGAACTTTCTACCACTTCGAGAGCCTCAATGGTCGTGACTATATTCTCGAAAATTGACCGACCTTGGACAAAAGCAGATTGGTCGTTGGCAACTAGATCCGGGAGATATCTACCTAACCGTCTACCCAAAATTCTGGCTAACAGTTTATATAAGACATTCAGAACGGAGATAGGACGTCAGTTCCTAATTTCTGATCTGTCCCCCTTCTTATATAATAACGAGATAATCTCATTTCTCATACCCATAGATAGATTACCTCCTAGTAATACCTGATTGTAGATATCTACCAGTTGATCTTTAATCACATCCCAAATGACTATGTACAGGTCAACAGGGAGGCCATCATCTCTCGGGGCTTTGTCTCCTGCCATGACATTCAGAGCTTTTCATGCCTCTTCTGTGGATACTGGCGATCCATATCCAACTTGCCCTGGGTAGAGAGCCTTGTTCCAAACTGATCCCAGTGATTCGAATCTTCCGTCAGGTCGGTGGGTAATCTCTTCGGTTGGTCTGCTGGAGGTCAGGATATCCTGATAGTTTAAGGCAGCATAGGTACAAAGCTGAGTTTGTTCCCTAGCGATCGGCAGATCGTGATAAAAAGCATGCATGAGGTCACCCATTGAGTGCGTTAGTATTTTCGGAGTCGGTTTCTAGAAGGTTTCACGTGACATTCAATCATAGACCACTATCCCTTTGATCTTTAGACGCTCTGTCCATAGATCAGATTTCTCCTGTTGGAGGGTATCCCAATCCGCTAGAATCATTTCTCTGACCGGACTCCAGACTAAGTTAGAAATGGGATGAAGGTCCATGCGGTCTTCTGCATATTTTAATTTCTTGATTAGCTCTGCCTCTTTGTTCCTCCTTCCAGCTGCCAAAATACGGGGGAAAAAATGCTCAAGTGCTTAGAGAAGATGCGGGAGTCTGCATCCCACCATGCCTCTTTTGTGCTAAAGGTATCAGAGTTCTGCTTCCATTCCTCCCAAAATCGTTTCATCCATTTCACTACACCCAGGTCCTGGAGAATCTGGGTATTTACTATAAAATAGTCTGGACCTCTTTCCAGTTTGGCGGAATTTAGGACAACAATCACAAGTTTATGATCCAAAATGGGGCTATCAACCTCCTCTATCATTACGGTAGAGTACCATGCCGTGAGTGAAAGTAAGAAGAAATCAAGTCTCCTTCGTGTAGTTCCTTTTCCTTTGCGGATGTTAGAACACCAGGTGTACCCGGGGTTACCCGGGTGTAACAATGCATATGGCTCAGTTAGATTCAGATCTAACATGAGGTCGGATAACACTTTTACATCGTGGTTTCCCCGAACTTCCTCTGTATAATCTATCGAGGTATTTCCGCCCCCGACTATGACCAAATTGTCACAGTCGGGGATAAATAATGGAATATCATCGAAAAAAGTTGCTCGTTCAGAGCGGTCCGTTGGAGCATAAACAAATGCAATCACCCGTTCCTGTCCTTCTATCTCAATCTTAATCCACGACCACTTTCCCCATAAATCCGCACCGAAGTCAATGATTTCTGTGTTTAAATTCCTATGGATTAAAATAGTCACGCCACCTCTTGAACCCTTGGCAGGTGCCTATATTTGCGGGCCATCCCACCAAGAGCCCAACTCTAATACCTTAGACTCAGACAATTTACTCTCCTGAAGACAAATAATATCGATCTGCTTCTTATGTAACCAACTCTTCAATCGCCCTTTCTTATTTCTGCCCGTGGAATCTCCCAAACCTCGAACATTCCACGTAGCGATCCTAAGTCTGCCCATTAAGGGTCATTACTCTCGATTTGGGGAGTCACAGTCACGACAGAGGTAGACGTCGACCACGCTTCTGTCAATACTTGTTTCAAGAAAGGGGAGTCGAGTTTCCTTTCCTTCCCCAACTTAGTATTGAGCTCACAAAAACGTTCAACAGTCACTGATGAGCCGAGTTTGATTCGCCTCAGTCCTGGCTTTCATCCTTCTAACAACCAGGTCAACGGAATCAATCTGAGTCCTTCACTTTCCAATTGCTTGAGTTGGTTCGGGGCGAAGCGGACATCGAATAGAGGGTCATAGAAATGAGTCATTTTCCCCTCTATATCAACAAGAAAGCGAGGCATAGACACTTCGATAAGACGAAAAGTAAGTTTGCCCTGGAAGATCGACCCGGCCAAGGTTTATGATGCTTGTGGCATCGGGAACTCTGGACATGAAGCATTGAGAAAAAAGGGGGAGCCATCAGAACCTAGTCATGCAACTACCCAAACGGAATTCCTAACCACAGTAAGCATCAATGGTGAAAGCCTAGATTCTACCGCCGATTGTCCCTTAGACAAGGCATCCATTCGAGAGCGAGATGATTTTCGTTTACCTGTGGCGATGGCCAGAGACTGTGAGTCATTGGAACTGCCGGAAGCTTCGACATGCATGTCGTCCACCCAAATGTCAATTGCCACATCTCTTAATCTTCTTTGTTTCCCTGGTGACTTGCCTTGCTGCCGAAAACCACTTTGACTGGGTGTCGAAGTCCCGAACGGAGATGGGCCCAGTTGGTGTATCGCCTGAGATGGTCTGCTTGGTGACGTCCCATTCTGGAAGAGTCCTCCTGGGGGATTACCCTGTGGTAGCCCCATCATGCCTTGATTCTATGGAATGAACGCATGCAGATTCGAAATGGAGGGACCCATCCCTAACTGAGAGTTCATCAGTGACATGCCGTATGGTGTCGAAGTGAAAGGGTGAGATGGTAAACCTTGCAGGTAGGCAGCCCAACCGGCTTCCAGAGTTGGAGCCGGATAATTTGGTTGGCCTTGAGCCACCCCCGTTGTCGGTGCGAATACCCTTACAAGGGATCCGCCCTGTTTTTTGCAAGCGGCATAAAATAAGTTTGGTTTAAATTTTAAGTATACCACGCGAGTCGCGGTTGTGCTCGTTGTTTACGCTGGCTGAATGGTTGACTAGATTAGAGAGTGTGTGGGCGCGCAGACTTAAGGCGCACGTGATCTCTTCTTCCTTGTTGATGATTGAAGAGCCGGTCCGATTGCCGGCCAAGTTTGATTTATGATTAAATTAAGATTAAAAAGATTTTTGTTTTTTGATTGGTGCGCTTGCCGGTGACTTGTGCGTATGTGCGGAGGACGGCATCGACAACAATGTGACTTTGAAAACGTTTCAATAGATCCGCGCGTCGCACATTACCCGCTTATTTAGGTGTCTATTAATATTAGACTCAGCCTTGGACCTAGCGCTATGGGTTACGATGTTGGACTTTCATCAGGAGGATTTAGTGATCGAGACCGAGCGGCGATGACGCAGGAATATCAGAATGGCGTGGAGGGCCCAACGGGGTTATCCCACTTGTTTTTTTTTGCCGTCGGCAGAGTCGGGGCGGTATTAGCGGCGACTGTCGTTTTTTTATTATTAAAAGTTGTAATTATTTAATTTTATTTTATCGTCGCTATTATTTAGCTTCATGCTTGACTTTCCCGAGTTGGACGCAAGAAAGGGCCACGTAGTGGTCGTCACGGCAGTCGAGGACCTTGAGCGTACGCCTCTTTTGGCGAGCCCGTGTAGGTCCCGGAGTGTCGGGGTGTTGGTGAATTCCCTTGCCCCGTATGTTTTGAAGTTCGGACCGAAGAGAACATTCCAAAGGGACCTGTGGGGCTACAGACTGGGGGTAGGAGGGGACGCTGCGAGCGAGCGGCCCGCCACCCGCCGTTTGCTGTGAGAGGTGTGAGTGTGAGCATGCCCGTTGGAACCCGGAAGATGGTGGATCGTGGCCGGGCGCAGTGGAGCGAAGCGGTCCGGGGCGCTGGTGAGAGACTGCCGTGATGCCGCGGCAAGCTGTGGGTCGTGGGGAACCCTTCTCTACCTTGGTTTTCAAAGTTTCCATTTGAATAGGTGCTACTGTGACGGCCATCAAGATCTGCATTAGGCCCGTTTCACCCAGGCCCACGCTTCGGGTGTGACAGCAGACCCGCGCCCGCACGCTCTTCGAGGGGGTCAGGGTGGCCACAACAGTTGGGCGTAAGCTCCTTAGCCGATTTGACTTTCGAGACCACAAGCCTGCTGCCTGTATCATTCGACACCCGTCCGGGTGTCTGGGCTAGCGTGCGGGTTGACACCAACGAGGGCTTGGGACGCTGTAGTGGAAGGCGCAGCTATACTGATATTGAAATCGTTTGCCAGATTTGGGTTTAGGGGCGAAAGACTAATTGAATCGTTCTGTAGTAGGTTTCCCTCGGAAGTTTCCCGTAGGCTGGCTGGAGCAGTCTGGAGAGATGCAGCGTTAAAGCACTGGCGGATCCGGTGAGGGAGGCGGTGGAGAGGCTCGTAGTGGACTTCAGTATAGAGGCGAAATGCCTCACCGATCCGGCTGGCAGCTGGTCCCCTCGGAAGGAACTCAGAATAGCCAATCGTCATGCCGCTGCGGCAAGAGGTTACGAGTAGGCAAATGGGGCAGGCTGCTCAAAGGAACAGCGGAGGTGGAAAGGAAGAAACGGGAATGAAAGGGAGGATGAACCTAGATGGGGAAGTGCGCCAGATGCATGCGCAAAGATGTTGGAAGAAGGGAAGCAGAAAGACGAATAACTTGCCCGATTCTTGATGGAATCGGGCGAAATAAAGGTTGAAATCATGGATTTTGAGGCGGGCGAAGTTGAATCTGCTGTTAGTTTGAGAGATAGTGTAGTAGAAGAGGGAGTAATAAGAAAAACAGGTGCGCGGAGAGTCGACGAGGAATAGCTATGGCAGGCGACAAAGACTAATAGCATGCTTGATTCCTTACGGGATGGCGCGAGTCAGGATGCAAACTTGGGGTTTAGAAGCGGTGCGAATAGTTTGGCGAGGTTAGCTTGGCAGTTGGAGTAGTGTTTGAGGAGCTAGAATAGAAAGGGGCTGCACGTGAAGGAGAACGACAATAGCCATGGCGGGGACATAAAGGGAGATTTCATTCGATTCCTGATGGAATCGAATGAAGTAAGGAGGTAGGTAAGGGCTTTGAGTCGGCGCGGGCTGGATAGCGGTGATAGAGTTGAGATTCGATTGTTATCTGAGCCGCTATAAAGTGGGGGGGGTGCGCTGGGTTAAGAAGGCTGAAAACGACGACGTATCATTCCATATTGTAGCGGCGGATTCATTCGATTTTTTTTCGCTTATCTTGCCGATTGCAGATGGAGAGGGGGGAGAAGGAGGTCGGAGACTTACCTATTGGTCGCTGCACTGCGCATCCTATTCAGAGGACTGGTCTCCCTTTACCTCTCTGCAGGTGCGACTGATGGACAATGTATGCTCTCACCCTCTGGCGGAAGATCCACCCGTGCTTTGCACAGAAGATCGCCTTGTGGTTTGGGGCTTGGTCGGATCGAAAAGTGAGAGTATACCTGCTAGTTCGTGCGTTGCATGTCCGGTCAGTGGCGGTGGAATGAGGCCAGTCGTAGAGTTTGGAGGTTTACCCGATGCGGGTGAGCTGCCCACTTGTTGAACCAAAAAGTGAGGAGGCAGTTGCAGGTCAGAGACTTACCTATTGATCAATACGTTGCTCATATTATTGACGGGAGTAGCCCCTTCCTATTGTTCCACGTTTGAGGCTGACAAGCAGTGCGAGATGAATCGAAAGTCGAGCCATAATGTCAGGCAGTGGGTGTGCATTGTAAACTGATCATGTGGCACAACCTGTGTATCGGCACTGCTGCTAAACATTGGTGTTACGAACGAGACTGCTGCAAATCTATGACACAGAGTTGCTAACCACCGACATATATTGCCTTATTGTCGTGCCTGTTGTGACTGCCCTTCCACTGACCATTACTTCGCTGTGTCCCTTTTACCACGGAGATCCAGCGTGATTGTTGCTATCCCCTAAGCGTTGCTGTCTCCCTGGCTATGCCCTCGGCTTGCGGCACCCAGCACCCAGCACCGTGTTTTATTATGATGTTCTGATTGCTGCTGCCGCACTGAAGTTCCTGTGATCAAGAAAATTGTTGCCCTTGGAGGCTCGACGTTTTGCTATTGCTATTACCACCGAATTTACGACACACCTTGTCATATGGGTTGCTACGGGCACTGTTGTGTGCCTGACTGGGTAAGCGGGGTTTTTATTTGTCGTGCCTGTTGTGGGGCACTGTGTAATTTGCGGCTGCCGCTATTGCTATGCTGCGGACTGCGGTTAACGCAGGATTCGGCCGTCATCAGATAAGCCTATTAGTGTCTTGTTGTTGCTACAGGCGGTGCGAGAGTGTCACAACGACTTTCGAATAAGAGCATGGCGGGCATGCCTTGTTGAAACGCGACTTTTCTAGACTACATAGATGGTCTGGGCAGAGGAAGCAACATCATGGCTTCGAGGGGGGGGTATCTACTGTAATTTGGAGGGTCGTCGGAGGGTCAACAGCCAGCGGTTTGACTTGAGTTTGCCCAAGCTGCTGTGCACTCTGACCATCATTGCGGGGCCCTCAGACGCATGAAGTTTACAAGGCCCTCTCCTGATAGTTGAGTTTGTCCCTCTCTTGTATCTTGAGAGTATGAGACCCCTCCTTCTGCCCTTCTTACTCTAAGTCTAATCTTGTTCCGAGAGGAAGGCGGCAGGCGGGATTGCAACCCGTAGGACCGCAGCGAAACTCTGTGGGGAGTCAACCCACCAATTGCAGGAACTCTGCCAGAACTCAGGAGGAGTCTGGAGGCAGGGAACTGAGAGGTAAAAGTTTCATTGTCCTTCTATAAACACAGTTATAACCCCTATTTGTATATCTTATTACGGTTTGACTAAGTATACTGTCTGCCTCTCTTACTTTGACTTTCAGTATTGACTTTCAGGACGTCATTCAGACTTAAGTAAAGGAATGTCTGCGCAAGCTCAGTTTCAGTTTTATTGTTTGACTGAAAGTAGATTGTGGGATCGCATCTGGGGGAAGGATGGGAGGAAGGTTATATTGCTTGTGTCTGACCGGGTTCATCAAAGGTTGGGCAAGTCTCCATAAGTTTGGGGAGGCCCAGTGCTATGTTTATTTTTGAGTTGTTTGGAGAACCATACATGTTCCATAAGTTTCGGTGGTCTGGTTGCTTTGACTTGTGAGGGTTGTTTGTGGCTGAGTTTTTAGGAACCAAGCATTGTCCCATAAGTTTGGGTGGCTTGGGTGCCTTGCTTATTTTAGGTTTTCTCAGTTTCTTTTGGTTTTGAACGAGGAGGTCTTAGCATGTTCCATAAGTTTGGGTGACTCAGCCTCTTTCTGTCTTAACATAAAAAAAACTGAATCAGGCAGAGGATCAGACATGTTCCATAAGTTTGGGTGGTCTCGGTCGAATGCCACGCACATGTTGGAACCAAAAGGTTATAACTTGACTATATTTTATTATTATTTTACCTATGAACAGGCTAGTCAGACACTATCCCATAAGTTTGGGTGGTCTGACTATAGCTTATCACAAACTGAAGAGAGTATTAACTAAAAATAAACTTGTGGTAAGAAGGAACAGGTTGAACCTCGAGCTAAAGATGATCAGTTCAGTCGTATGCTACCTTAAAAGACTAAGTGCAGATAAATATATAAAACTTGGATACTTAAACAGTTCAGGGCGACTAGGGCGCCATAGTCATATGCCTAAAGAAGAGAAAAGTTGTAGTGCCCTGTGTTTGTGTATATTCAATGGCTAAGCTAGACATGTTTCATAAGTTTGGGTGGTCTAGCTTTATGCCTCATGTAAGCTGGGTATAAAGGGATAAATCATTGAAGGACTATGGACTATTGTTTGATAAGATTGACTTTGGGCTGGTGAGAGTACTTACCTTTGTGGTTTGACCTTGCATATGATTGAGTGAGATTACTACTTGGTCTGAGTTTCAGTTGACAGGTAGTTGCTTTAGATGTTCGTCAAGTGCTAAAGCCATAGGAGTTAGTTTCAATTCCTGCATATTTTGGGCTGACTTTTTTTTACTTAGGTCAAGTTTCAATTCTTGCATATTTTGGGCTAACTTCTTTTTATTTAGGTCAATTTTCGTATTTTCTGGGATCATTTTTTTATATACTTGACTTTGTATAAATCTTGGTAAGCTACTCTCTTTATGGGAAGCGCTGCCGAAATTTCTGCAAATCCAAGGAGTTAGTCGAATTTTGACTTCTCAAAGTTCAGTTTGTCTAAACTTTATATATGGCTTAATAAAAATCTGGGAAGTATTCTTTTCTAAAGGGAGTGATGCCCAATTTTTTGCTAAATCAAGGAGTTAGACAAAATTGGATCTTGAGAAGTCAAGGGCCTTATTAGATTCTGAACTTAGCTTTGTATAAATCTTGGAATAATACTTTTCTAAATTTTACTAATTCAGGGAGTTAGACAAAATTTTACTAAATTTTACTAATTCAGGGAGTTGTTTTTCAGAGTGTTGCCCTAAATTTTACTAATTCAGGGAGTTAGACAAAATTTGACTTTCCAAGAGTTAGACAATACTTCAATTTTTATATTCGAGCTAGTATAAATTTTGAAAAGACACTTTTCCTATGGGAAGCACTGCTGAAATTTTCTTACTTTAAAGGAGATAGATTATATTTTGACAGGTGGCGATTCTGACAATCCACTCTATATAGAGGAAATTTCGCCAAGGATCTGCCTTTTCTTTGGACACTGACTTAGAGGTAGTCTTAGACTTAGTTTTTAGGAGAACCTTAAGTGAGATTGTGATATGAAGATTATTTTTCATGGACTTATAGATTTAACTTGGGGATTGACATGTCTTGTGTTACATGTCCTCTTGATCGTTTGATTCAAGATTGAGACTAGATTCAGTTTAATCCCACAAGGATTATCTTATGTTATCACTGATAACAGGTCGGTTGCCGATTCATCGGTTTACGACTCAACTCCAATCCACTCTTGCCACTCAACCTAAAGGCTTTAGCCTTGTGATTTGAACTGTTTTGTTGTGTTTTCGCCCGGACTTTATTGAATAACCATTTAACAAAGGTACTGAGTATTTTATTGTTGGAAGGGTGAGTTAAGGTTGAGGTTTGTATGGCTAAAGTGAGGGGTGTGAGTGCAGAGAATGGTTGAAGTTGATCTCGTGTAGTGTATGAACTTTCGGTTGAATCTTTGATGTGATTGCATGTATGTTTGGTGGTTCGGATTTTGGATTTGACGGTCTGCTATCACATACTTATATATGGCTGGGAAAAGTTCCGCTATGATTGTGAAAAGTGATCGTCACATATTTATAACTCTCTGTATATATATAAATACATATGTCTTGAGTGTTTCGCGCGACCTACTGTGACCGATAGTTAGGGTTAAACAAATTATGTTTTTGAGAGAAAAGGGAGATCCCCTGTTATCCTTTGCTTTTTAAAGTTTTTATAGTTAGACGTTGTAGTCCGTGGTAGCCGTCAAAGTCAAAACCCCTCGATTTTTCTCCAGCCCCTGAATGATGGAGCTGGTCTCTAGGGCGATAAGAGACGATTGTCACCACAGGTATGAACCTGTGTACCACCCACTCTCCGCAAGGTGCAGAAGAGGGTGTGGTTCTCAACCGCACATGGCGATTGTCCAACGTCGAGAGATAAACCCCTCAAGGCGCGTGTCAGCCGACACTTGAGTGTCGAATGCGACCCTCGAGGTTAACGAGGACCGCATGAGTATGGGTACTACATAGTACGCCATCATTGCGACTGCTTGCGTATGCGTGCATTGCGAGTCGATGTGAGTTAGTCTTGCGTCCGCGTGATTTGCCACTAAGTCTCGCGCGCGTCGCCTATCCGATTTTCCGCATCGGAAGGTTATGGGATCACTACAGAATGGACTAGGAGTGTTGTTGTGTTGTTTGTGTTGTGTCGTGTGTGTGTATGTGGTGTGGTGTAACGCGTGGTGAGTAGAGTACGTCCTAATTGACTGACAACGACCCGCGCTTGGGACTTCAATCCCCCAGTGCGTCGGTTCGCGTGCGGGTCCGACTGAGGTGTAAGACCGAGCATACCCCCTATGTTACAGCGAACGAGAAACGCCCTCGGCTGGTCCACCTCTGCGATTGCAACTGATTAGCTTTCATACTGTGGACTTGTAGCTCGGTGGGGATACGCCCATCGAAGGGAGGTGACAACTCCCGTAAGGTGGAGGTAAGTCGCGCCTCGCGTAGGCCCTATCCTGTCGTAGGGGCTCGCGAGAGGTATGGCTGGCGTACTCGGCTGGAACAACTTGCATAAGCTCCATGTGTATCGCGATGAGAAATAGACCAACTCCTGCGTGACGTGCCTGGGAGGGTCCCGCCCCGTTTGTGCTGGACCGATGCGCTCGACACCGTGTCAGTCGTAGGGTGGACCGGGATGACTCCTGGTGAGAAAGTAGGATTTGACCGGATCAACGCGCCACCTGGAAGGTTGGAACTCGCAACCGTTTGCTGACTCGGTGGTGAAACTTGCTCTATCGAAACTCCAGGTGCCCTTAATGGGCCGACATACCCTGGACGAGGTTCAGCGACCCTTGGTGCAGATGATGCCTGATGCGGATTCGAATGTGATTCTCCTTGGTTGCGCCGATCGGTTCTTCTACAAGTGAGCTCTGTATGAAAAAAGGTTCGACAACTTTTGCACGATGCAGTATCTGCGTCTGCAAGTTTAACCTCCAACATATCGCTTTGGCAAGTTTGAACGGTGATTTTGTCCTTCATATTAGCTCTTTGCGTCGGGTCGATATCGAACCTCAGATTCACCAGCTTCGGGTCAGAATCATCCGCTTCCGGTTTATGTTGCTTTAACACTTTTCCAATTGCCTTTTCCACATGGACGTGGAGAAAATGCATCTCGTCTAGGGGTACTCCCATGGCCACAACCCAGAACGTATCTAAATTGATGAGTTGCCTTCAATCTCGTATCTCCGCCCGCATTAGCCAAGGCTGGAAGTCAGTTCTGTAGGTTGTCCCGGTGAGCTCAATGAAGTCAGTTCTCTTCCTGAGCATCCAATCGGTAATGACCTGCACTCTTGGAACGTACGATACCATGTTTGGGCTTTCCACCTTTTTTTTTTTTTTTTTTTTTTTTTTAAACCAANTTTTTTTTTTTTAAACCAAGCTCCATCTATTGGTGGGGAGAAGCACTTGCTGAAAACCGGGTCCAGCGTCCCACAGATACAACCATATCCTCACAAATTGACACGAATTGGGAACCGAGCCCAACGTCCCATTACGAGCACATTTTGAAAACTCATCCGAAAATTCCATGAAACTGAGACTAGGAACTTACTAGAAAAATCCAATTGGCCTAAGAATGAAATTTTGAAAATTGAGATACAGGGGCCATTACCCGGCTTGGTTCAGAGAAATTGGAGCTACTTCAAACATATCTACAATAACTCCATGATTAGGCAAAATTCAGAAACGACTCAGAAGAACCCCCATCAATCCTCTGACCTCACTCCGGCAAGACTGACTACAGCGGAGCCACCATCTCTGCTGCTTCTATACCATCCTCCCATCCTACCAGCTAGCCCCCTCACTGATAGGACGCATGATAACCCACCATCTTCTTTTTTTCCAGACCTGTCTATGACAACTTCATGATTAGGCAAAATTCAGAAACGACTTGGAAAAACCCCCATCAATTCACTTTACCTTACTCCGAAAAGACTGACTGCAGCGGAGCCACCATCTCTGTTGTTGCTATGCCAGACTCCCATCCTAGCAGCTGCCCCCCTCACTGTTAGGACGCGTGATAACCCACCAACTTCTCCCACTCACCTAATTCTTCGTTTTCAGGTACGTAAGAACCCTTACCGTCATTCCAGAAGCTTGAGAATAGGCCCCAGGGGTCCTACAATTGTTCCAACGACCTCGAAATCCCACACAAACCATCCAACATTCTTCAAAATTGTCATACTCCCTGCCAATCTCTTCTAGGTCTCACACCTCCAATTTCTACTGCGTTACAGGGCAACGCGACTCACCTCGGCTCCGACCAGCGTCTTCTCGACAACACCTTTGGTTGTCCCGTGGAAGGCCCACCCCAAAACCTCCCCAGATCTCTCTACCAGACCTCACGCTCCTGCATCGCGGTTACAGGGCAACACCCCAGCACCGGTCAGCGTCGTTCTGCCCTCGAACAACCGTAGATCTCTGAGTATAACAGTATTGAAGCCACTTAAGACAAGTTAGTAGGGATTCCAAAGTCCTGCAAGCATGCATAGGACCACCAAGTGCCCGAAAACTTTAGAAAAATATCAAAGGGGGGGGGACAAGACTAAATCTACCTAATATCCCAGATTCCCCTTCCAACAGATGGGGCGTCGGTCCAGGCTTTCGGTCCTCGTACCAGAACTCACTTGATCTCATACCTCCTTCTGCTAGGGTAACAGGGCACCACAACCCTCCCCAGTACCGATCAACCTAGCTCTGACGGATAGGAAGTGCCTTCCTCCCTCGACAATTTCCTTAGCGGCGAGCCCCTAAACAGGTTACAGGGTCAATACCCTGACGCCAACTATGTCGGATGATCTGGTTATGCCTTCCACCCTCGGCATAACTCCCTAGGCCTCAAGCTCCCCCTGGGTCACAGAGCAAAAGCTCCAGCACCGGCCTGTGTCGTCCCAGCATCGTCCTTCTAACCTACTTACCCTAACCAGCAACCCTTTCCGTAGACCCCTTACTACCTCATCCTTCCTTCAAATCTAGCTTCCCCCCCCCTTCGGCTCGCTGTGTAGCCATCGAAGTCACTCCTTCCCTCGAAGAACAAAATCCTAGCACGCTACTATAAGCCGCCCCACCCCCCTTGCCTTCTCTCCCCACCCGCCAGTACTGATCCGACCCTAAATCAGTCCGGCTAAGAGATAACAATCCCCCACTACCGCCTCCCCCCTCCAAAGAATAACACCTCACACCTTGTGAAACTCTTGCGGGGGGAGGCTCCAACCCTCAAGGAAGACCCCAGATATACACAGCAAGCCACAAGTGCACCCCTCAAGACCAGGAAGTTGAAATTAGCAAACAGAGAAAGCCAATCTGAATCAAAATTTAACACACGGTGTTATGATTAGCAACCATAGGGTTGTGAAAAAACCTCAGAAGCCTACTTTCAGGCATCAGAGATGAAAACGAGGTTGTATCAGAAATCAAGAAGAAATCAAAACCATAGGATCAATGATAAGGAAAACTATTGAATGCAAGGATTCACGAGAAATTATATACAAAATTTATGTTTAGATATCCATAAAGGATTTTCAAATCAGATTCCCAAGCCGTGGTTTGAGAAATGTTTAGCAAAGATGTATGGGACGAAAGAGTTTGAGAGATTATTTTCAAGAAGTCATATTATCATAACGGACCACCATCAGAAAACTAAATCAGATCATCATCATTTAGAAAGAATATCCAGAAATCGCTCGGACCGTAAATCATGAGAATGATAGTTTTAAGAGATCCCTCAGACCATTAACAGGAATTATAAAGCAGAGAAATCAAATCGATAATCAAACTATACAGTGTCAATGAGATATACCATCAGCTGCCCTAATTAGGACTCAACACTAGGCAAGTTTTCCATAATTTCAAAACTAGATTAACTAATCATGAGAACGAAATCAGTATTGTCATCAACACAGACAAACTCATCGTCCGGCCTAATAGCGATAAGAGCAACAATTCTCCAACTAATTCCTCTCCCCCTTTTTCTTCAACAGCCCCAACTTACCACAACTCCCTCAAACCCTACCCCAGCATCTTCGGGGGAGGAGAACCACCTCCCA
The DNA here is from genome assembly GCA_003427395.1 of Chara braunii. Lineage (NCBI taxonomy): Eukaryota > Viridiplantae > Streptophyta > Charophyceae > Charales > Characeae > Chara > Chara braunii. The sequence continues at coordinate 2,480,817 of BFEA01000151.1, read as the reverse complement.
CCGCTAGCACCCAGGCTCTAAGCAACGCCAGCACCGAAGACTTGAATCGGCCATCTTTCGTTTCCCAAAAGAAAACCAGGAAAATGGTGTGACTCCACTTCACCAAACCTGTTAGCAAAGCGCCACAGGGGGTTCAAGCGATTATCCCTACCACTTACCTTGTTGAAGAAAAAGGGAGAAAAGACCTCATTACCAGCACCATTCGGTTGCCCCTCTCGAGATTTTACCCTCCTCGCATATCATCAAGAAAAACATCTATACGAGTGTCCGACAGTCGATGACGACTCCCCCAGCGAAGCGAAGTAGCAGACGATGGTGAACTCTCAACATCTTCGCGTCCTTCCATGCAGCACGTCACGGCAGAGCATGAAAAATTAGCCAACCATCCTCACCCCGGACCCCCCGCCTCAGCCGCCGCTGCATCACCCTTCGTCGCGCTTCTCTACCCGCCGCTGTTCCTTATCACCCTTCGTCACCATGCAACGTATCCTCCATCACCACCCACCTCTCTGTTTACTGCTATTCCCCATCGCCCTCCATCGCCATGCGCCGCACCCTCTTCCTTCGCGCATCTCCGCCCACTGATACTCCCGCCATGCGCTGTCCACAGCTGCCCATTTCCCCGGCATCTATGTTCCCCCCTGGCCGCGGCCGAGTTTGGTTGTGGCCGTGGCTGAGACCCCCCTGGCCGTGGCCGCTCCGGCCGAGAACTTTTGGCCGCGGCCGTGGCCGATCGGGAAGGGGGGTTTAGGAACGGGGAGCGGGGAGCATGTTTCGAGTCGGGGGGGGCTCCCCTACCCCCTTGCAAAAAAAAAAACATAAAAACTTCAAAAATGGGGGGG
>BFEA01000151.1:2468614-2479738 GCA_003427395.1 Chara braunii | reverse complement strand
CCCCCCCCACCCCCACCTGATCACACACACACACACACACACACACACACACACACACACACACACAATCTTACGATTGACTTTGAGAGTAGTAATAAAATAAAATAATAAGTGGAAATTGGAATTATGTGCTGAGTAAGAAACAATGAGAATGAAATATAAAAAATGAGAAATGAAAAATAATAGTAAAAAATAAATAAAGAGTAAATAATAGAAACGAGCCCGGGGTTGGTCCTTTGGGTACGGTCCCATATGGGCGGGAATTCATGAGCATCGAGAAACTTACCCTGGGTAATAAGGAATACCTGCAAAAAGAAGGGGGGTTTGTCCGAGGGATTCCATTCTGGACTCATAATTATATTTTCTAGTTCGCATCAAGAAAACCTGTCATAGATAGACAAGTCTAATCGGACGATCAAACCTGGTCCGACGATTAGGGTCTGAAGCACGCTACGGAGTAGAAACGAGAACCGTCTGACTATATTATTGCTAAACCGGTCACTCCTAATCCTCAGTAATTTGGGCCGGGCAGTAGCGCACCAAGGAGAGTTATCGTCACCGCGATAAGCCCCCCCGGGGTACTGCCGACGGTCGCAGCATGATGAGTGGTCAGCCCTTGTGGATTGAACAACGCTTCCACATTCCTGCGGGCTACGGAGAGGACAGGACGATTGTTAGTCTAAAAGCGTGTGTATTGGTGACGTGCTCATTAGCACGATTTTCGAGTAACCCTGGTGCCACTTTGACGTGTGAGGCGGCCCTTACGTTACCGTTGATTACAGCACCGACGAGAGTTTCGCTAAGGTGCACACCGGAGTGGGATCTGACGTGGAGCTACTGAGCAATGGCGGCATCTTTCTCATTCGACGAGATGCTGGATGAGCACCTGAGGGAGGAGAATTTGATCGAGGAGTCAATGGGGGAAGTGCCTCCAGAGGTGATGTTTTTGGCTCCCTGGCTAACTGCATCATTTGTGTGTGTTGTGTTTTGTTCCGTTTTGTTTCAAAATATGATATCGCCTCGAATGGAGTAATTTGTGTTTTTTTTTTTTTTTTTTTGATTGATTCATGTCCCCAAAAAGAAGCGGGATGAACGATCGTGTTTATTATTTTATCCTCTGATGAGCTGATAAAGGTGGCTATATTAGCGAAAAACTAGTTTAAGGGATCGGCCACTACCCCTAGTCGATCGTATCTCCGCTAATCAGTTTCACTGGCTCTGTGTGTGGCCGATTAGTGAACCATTGGTACCAGGAATCATTGTTATGTGTTGGATGCTTGCTATGAATGAATATGCCCTTCCCTTTGACGACTCACCTATTGTATGGAACTATGTGCCTTGGATCTTGTCGTTTTTCCATATCATTGGGTGATACTGGGAAATGGATGGGGTTTGTTGGATTAGATCTTATTCGCAGATGATTGCGAGTGATGGAGCGCGAGTAGTGTCCCCTGAAGCTTTGTCTGATCAGCTTTTACGAACTGCAGTTATGATTTTTGACAGTCTCGGCTGCGTACATTTATTGATGGGTCCCCCTGCTTAGCCCTCGGTGGTGTGTCAATGAGGCAGCTATTGTTGAGGGCACGAAATGACTGGGGCAGGAGAGCATTGAGTTGGGTAGGGGATGCGAGTGGAGGGAATATTGAGCATATACCTCTATTTAGATTAAGGCGGCTATTTGTTACGCGGGGTATAAGCTGGAAGTTTCAGAGTGATATGCGTTGTTGTTTGTCTTCTTGTTAGATCCATCATCGTCTCGAGTGAGTCACATGGGGAATAGGCGTTCCTGGCTATGGGTAGGATGGAGGGGTCCGACTGGAATCTTGACGGTTACATGCGGAATTGGGAGGGGCCAGATTATTGAGTAAGGACGAAAATGTGAGCTAGGAATTTGTAGTTGCAGCAAGTGCGGATGTACCCTTGAGTTTTTGATGTGTAAAGAGAGTGCACCTGAGTTGACTTGTGTAGGAAAGGAAAAAGGAAGTAGGTGTAGATAGATTTTTTTTTTTGACAAGAGGAAGTATATTCGCGTATTGGAGTATATTTTCTGAAGTGCGGGAGTAGACACCTGAATTGGCTTGTGTACGAGAGGAAAAAGGGAGTATGTGTAGATAGATTCTTATTTTCTTGCCAAGAGGAGGTATATTCGCATATTGGAGTATTCTTTCTGAAGTGCGGGAGTGGACACCTGATTAGTAAGGAATAAGGGGATAGTTGAAGTACCAGGCAGAGGATGAGTGCGGGGCGTGATTCGCGAGGGATGGGAGGGATAGTGGAGCGATCACTAGTAACGAGGGTGCTTGGTTTCTAACTTTCTGCCAATAAGCGGGAGTGCGTGATAATGGGTTGAGATGAGTGAGGAACTGGCAGCCTCTTGAGTGTATATTTGGGCTGATCCCACAACTGCCGAGTTAAGAATCTGGAAATCTCTCGCTCGTTCTGAGTATTGCGTGATCCACTGTTTGTTGTTTTGATTTTTTCATACAGTTTCGCGGTTTTGATTCTGATATGTGAGCAAGCATACTCTCTCGTCCATTCGTGTGGTATACTACTGAAACTCCATGTTTCCTATTTGTCTTCGTTTTGCGGCTTTGGTCATGTGTATGGATGATGGAATATACCGGGATTTCATGAAGCCTTCCTTGTATTCAAACCCAAAGTCAGGAAGCAGGGTTAAATAGAAGCGATGAGCCATGGTTGGTGACGGGTTTGCCTGGGTTGGTCATTCTATGGGGCATGGATGTAGACATAGTCATTGGCTGCATTTCCCATAGGGGGTAACATGGTATGGAGTACACTTATAGTGTGTTGAGGCTATATCAACGTGTGTTTACACACACAGCATCACACACACACACACTTGCCCGGGGTTTGAAAGCCCATTTCTCGTTTTTTTTTTTTTGATTGAATGATTGATTGATTGATTGGTGGGGGAGGGGTCGCCCCCCCCCCCCCCCCCCGATCACACACACACACACACACACACACACACACACACACACACACACACTTGCGCGGGTTTCGAAGCGTTTTTTTTTTTTCATTTTCTTTTTTTTATTTTATTTTTTTTTACGCAATAGAAAACAACAATGCCCCCCAAAAAAATATGGGCGTGTAGGTTTTTTTGAACCCTACACGCCCTTTTTTTTTTTTTTTGTGCGCTAGAAGAGGGGAGAGTGGGTTTGAGGGGAGAGTGAAGCAGGTGGTGAACGCACCGAGCGTACGACATCACCAGCGACCGGAGAGGAGCAGGAAGGGGATAGCAGAAGCGGAAGGGCAGGTGTGAATCTCGGACCCGAAAAGAGGGAGGACATAGCCAAGCACTCAAGACAAAAAGGGGATTGGGAAGGGAAAGGTGCGGAACAGAAAGGGTGGAAGGAGAAGAGGAAGGGAAGGGAGAGAAAGAGGAGGGGATAGACAAAGTGGAAAATAACCCGGAATTCGGCTAGAAGAGGGGAGAGTGGGTTTGAGGGGAGAGTGAAGCAGGTGGTGAACGCACCGAGCGTACGACATCACCAGCTGTCTCTTATACACATCTAGATGTGTATAAGAGACAGGCGTACGACATCACCAGCGACCGGAGAGGAGCAGGAAGTGGACGACAGGAAGGGGATAGCAGAAGCGGAAGGGCAGGTGTGAATCTCGGACCCGAAAAAGGGTTGGAGAGCATAGGGTAAGTGGAAGGACGGAAAAAAAGGTTGAAACATCAGAGCCGCACAGGGAGAGGTGAGGAAAAGTAGGCACCGTGAAAGAAGGAAAGGATAAGGAGGCAGAAGAGGGGAGGTGACGCGAGACACATCGACACAACGACGGAAGAAGGTGCAGCCTCCGATATACCCCGACCAACCCCCAGAAGAAACAAACGAGCTCGACTGACAACTGAATCAAACAATCAAAAAACTAAAAATTACAAACTACAAATTAAGAGTGAAAATTAGGCCAGAAGAAACAAAAAACAAAAAAACAAAACAAAAACAAAAACAAAAACAAAAAATCAAAACCATGGGTGACACTGGGGCCCTGGCACAGACAGATCGATTAGCACCTCACCCACCCCATCAGCATGAGGCCGAACAGAATGCAGCGAGCACATAAGAGGTTGGATTCGATGCTGTTCTACAGTGGGGCAATGAGACAACTCGCAGACGAATATCTGCGACACAAACGCTGGTCTTACCAACAAAATGCCTCAAAAAATCTCACCCCACCACCGAGGGAGTCAATCTTGGGCAGGGAGGGCAAACAACTGGAGGACACAGGGGTCCTGACGGAGGAGGAAAAGGAGGTGGAATTACAGTGGAAAACACAACACAAGGAGAATGTCCCCCCCTCCGACCAGGGATCGAACACCGGTCAGCCGCAACTCATCTGGGCTGATAAACTCAAAAACCCGCTCCATGGCCAAGCACTTACCATCCGTCGGGGTCAGGGCAGCCCACGGGCAGGGAATCTTGAGATTCCCCTGGACGGGGTGTCACAAGCACGGGCCTTCTTCATGGAAAAATTTTTCCTTCCATCTGAAACCCGTGTGGTGACGCACGGAGGTAAGCAAGCTATGGTAAAAGCATACCCCAAAAGCGGCGTGGCCTGCCGGGACGACGTCTACACAAGACATGCCAACAACTGGGTGTTTCACGACGATGCTGCTTACAAATCAGTTAACAAGAAAGTGAAATGGATCACCCACCGATTGGAAATAATGAAAAACAGCGTTGACTTGGCACGTGATCATTTCCTCATCCAACCAGTCTCCAACACGTTGTTCACCGTTCTGAGTCTACAGGAATCAGACAAGACGACGATTGACGGATGGAAGCGTCTACGCTGTAAGGGGTCGGAGGTCCGAATTTACCCGTGGACACCGCAACACAGACTGGGGCCGGAAGAGAGGAGGGCACAACTCATGCAAGATTTCTACAGGGTGGAGTTTCGCCATATCCCAGTAGAAATTCAGGCTACTTTTGTATATGATGTCGGACTGTTGTATGATATTGTAGCATTCATTGACCCCCTCCCCTCCCACGTGGCCAAGAGGGATGATTACCTCATGCTGGCGCTGGACGTTCCCAGGGCCAACCATTCTCCCTCGATGACGTGATCCCGTATCAGGTGGGGAGTAAGGAGTACATGATCCACACAGCTCACAAACTAAGACCGTGGTGCCACAAATGTAGGGCATACGGTCATCTTAGTACGGAGTATATCTGCCCACTCCACCCGCAAAAAAGAACCCGGACAACAGGGAGACTATTGAGAGACCCGGTCAAGGTGACCCATTGGAGAACAGTGGACCCGGGACACGAAGGGTGGGTCTACATCGAGGACCGCCAACAAGATGGCACCTCGGTTGGTTGGAGATGGGAAAAATATGGGGAACCGGACTGGGGAACACGCCCCCCAAACACATGGACCCCCCCCGCCCCAGTGGAGGAACAAACACACGGGACACAGGCATGCCCCCAACAGGGTGAATCAGAAGCCTCAGGATGGAAAACGGTGGGCAGAAAAACAGGAAAAGAAAAATGGGTCCAAAAACAAGGGAAACCCGGACCAGAACAAGAAGGAAATCCCACTACCCCGGGCCCTGAGGCAAAGTGATATATCCAGGAGGAAGGCACAAATGGAACCAAGGAACCTTCCATGGACCCTCGCCCACATCTGTTTCTACAGAGTGGGGAAGGAAGCAGCACACAGACAATTGGGACATCAACACGGGCGGACCAGAGGCCGAGACAGGAGGAGGTAAAGGGACAGTTGGAGGATGCGACGGAGACAAGATGTATGGAGGTGGAGGGGGAGGTGAACCTGCCTGGGGTTGAGAAGAGGAAACAAACAAAGAAGATCGCAGGAGAGATCAACAGTGACCCCTTCCAGGCGGCCTTCGACTCAGAACGGATGGAGGTGGATCCGCTCCCGGCCAATGCTAGTACGTCACCAGAAGTCTCGGTCCCGGAATGTGACCCGGGAAAGGAGGAGGAAGGGGCACCGCCACAGCATCTGCCGACAGAACAAAAATTGGTCGCCATCGCAGACTGACTAATGGGGAATCTGAAAGCCAAACACGGCCCCCTCACTGATGACTTCTGGGACAAAACATACTTAGAATTATTTCCCATGTTGGATACGAGCACCTCACTTAGAAATGGATTGGAATATGGATTACAACCGGGAATGAAATGGACGGATGCATGGCACAGACTGACCATATTAGTGTTTGCACATTTTCAACCTCCACAAGTAGCACCCACAAATGAGGAGGATAGGAAGAAGACTGACTCGAAGGACAAGATGGATACTGAATTGGCCCGGACACCTCTGGACCCCCCAGTTCTGCAGCAACCGATCCCGCCACCGGGCCCAGATCCTCCAGACCCGGATGAAAATGCTCCCCTGGACATGGTACGGAAAAGAAAACTTAGACACCTGATCGAACTGGGCTGTGACTCGGGCTCTCTATCGCAGGAAGCAATGTTGCTCATCCCGGTCCGAAAAAAAAACGATAAATGGGAGGTGGGATTGTCTCCAGCAGAGAACAGCAGGCAGGGGGGGGTCACACTACAGGGCTGGACATCATTTTGGGCGAGGCCACAAAACAACACAACAGATGCGGCGGCTGGCATCTTGCAGATGCAACTAGAAGACCACATCTCAGAAAACATATCACCAGGGGCACAAGCAATGACCATAATCACAACAGGCCCCAATAAAATAACACAACAAGATGTTTTCATACGCTATGATCCTACCAAGGAGGCCGGCCTGAGATGGCACACTCGTGCTCAACTTCTGAACTTGCAGGCAGTAAAAATTGGACACAGTGACACATGGACCGAACAGGATGTTCGGAAATGTCTATGTGCCCTCCTCAGAACCGGACCCCTGGCGGGAACTACAGACTGGGACTGGGACCTGCTACCATGGACTCGCTGCTAAGGGACAACCAAACGTCACATAATACGAAGACCATACAAATAATCTGAGCAAGATGGATTCGGTCAAGATAGACCCGATCAGAGCGGTGTACGGAAAAGACCGCATATGGAATCAATGCAAGAGAGCAGCGGATCTGGATTTGAGGTCCCTAAATGTGAATGGCTTGGCCTCATGCAAACTGGAAAAACAAAACGCAATATGGGACTAAATGAGGGGAGTGGGAGGCAGGAACTGGCCAGACATCGTATGTATTCAGGAGACACACCTGATGGACACTCCGGAACACAACCGTACCCACCAAATGATATGGCCATACAAGGCCTTCAGAGCTCATGCCCCAAAACCAGGCAGCGCAGGGGTAGCCATCTGGATTCCTCCTGAATCCAGGGCGGACCCGGTATACTGGGTGGTAGACCGAGAAGGAGGCAGATGGGTATCCGTCCTGGTCACATTGGAAATTAATATTGTATACATACTTTGTGTCTACGCCCCCAACACAACAAGCGAGAGGAGAACATTTTTTGAGAATATCGAAACGCAAATCCCGGATGGGGTTCCGATGGACTACAACAGCGACTCCAGATCTTTGTCACACAACGATGGGAAGGAGCACGGATAAGAGGAAGACTGACAAAACTACAAACGGATGGGACAATGGACAAAAAATTCTTCAGTATAGCCCGAGGAAGGTCACAAAGAACAACCATAGAAGCGTTGTACGACCCTCAGACCGGACACCAAGACATTGCCACCTCCACCCCCCACTGCTTGCAGATAGCCAGGTCCTTCTTTAAGGACCTGTTCACCTCAATATGTGCCCAACGAGAGAGAAACGTCAGGGAGAAGGAAATCGAGGACTTTCTGAAACCACTGGAGAAGTCCTTGACGGGCCAACAACAGACAGATCTGGACCGTCCCCTGTCCAAGGAGGAATTATGGACGGCGATGATGCAGATGGACGAAGAGAAGACCCCTGACATAGATGGATTTCCCAAGGAGTTCTGGGAAACCTTCTGGACCCAGATGGCCCCAGACCTCATGGATTTCTATCGCCGTGTGTGGGACACAGGGCAGATGGGGGAGCTGGTGGGGCAAGGAATCCTTACCTTGCTACACAAGAAAGGGGATAAAATGGATATCAGAAATTATCGGTCGATAACGCTGCTTACAGTGGTCTACAAAATGCTTGCAAAAGCCCTAGCAAACCGTCTAATCCCGGTCCTGGAAGACATTATTCACCCAGCGCAGACCGGCTTTATTAAAGGACATAGAATTCATGATAATATCCTACTGGTTAATGAACTCCTCAAACTAACAAGGCAAGATAAACAGAATGCGGCAGTTGTCTTCATAGACTTTGAAAAAACGTACGACCACGTAGATTGGCTATTTCTAGACAAATGTATGGAAAAAATGAACTTTGGACTAGTATTCCGGCGATGGACCGAAATACTACACCACAACGCCACTACGTGTGTCCAAATCAATGGTAGGATAGCTCTGACATTCCCGCTTCAACGATCGGTTCGCCAAGGGGATCCACTGACACCCTTCCTCTTCATCATCGTGATGGAAGCGCTGACAACAAATCTGCGTGCCAATAAAGATCTGAGGAGACTGCGGATCTCCGCTATCCCGGAAGACGCGATCCCTGTTTGCTCAATGTTTGCGGACGACTTGACTCTTGTGATGGATGCCACTGATGCAAACATGGAAGAGATAAGGAGATTATTTGACCAATTTACAGCAGTCTCAGATATGACGGTCAACTGGGGTAACAAGACCTTGGGATGGTGGATCCACCATCAAGGAGTGCGCCCATTGGAGCTACCACAGGTCAAAGGGTTCCCAGATACAGCTCCCGTCAGAGTGCTTGGAATCAGGTTGACGGCATTGGGCAAACCAGCAACAAACGGTGAGTGGATCCTAAAGCCTGCTCTAGAAAAACTAGCGAACTGGAAAGACCGACATACCTCCCTTATTGGCAGAGCACTCGCGATCAACAGCGTGGTACTTGCGGCCTTATGGTACAAATCTGCAATTTGGACCCTCAATAAGGAGGCTGTTCGATCGCTTAAAAGTCAATTAGTGGCCCTGCTATGGAGAGGTAATGGGGAGCTCCCAAACGTTATCAGCAGAGTGACCTGGCCATCGGTGATCCAACCCAAGACCAAAGGGGGCCCGGGGATCCTAGACCCGGACACCCAGATTGCGGCACTAACTCTACAATGGGTCAAGAGATTGCTGTTCACAGAGCACCTCCCATGGCAGGCCCTGGCGCTGGAACAGATAGCCAGACTAGCCCCACAAGCGCCGCAAGGAGTGAGCCCACTGACCTGGCTAGAAGACCGCTTTTGGACCGTGCCAAGGCGTCCCCGTATACAACGAGCTTCACCTCGAGATGCAGCCCGGTCGGACCTGGCTAGAGACAACTTCTGGATCCGAGTCATAAAGGTCTGGCGCCAACTTCCTTTGCCAGACCAACCCCCGCCAACCAGGTGGGAGGAGGTGATGCGCCAGCCCCTCTTTGGTAACAGAAAGATAACAGACCGGCATAGCATGGTGTACCGTAGTTCAGACACCCCGTGGAACAGTTGGGTAAAAAAAGGTATAATCCGTATAAAAGACATATGGACATGGAAGCGAGGGACTGGAAATCAGGACCACAATTAAGAGCCATACTAAAACACTGCCACAAGATTGAAGAGCACATTGAGCTGCTGACCGCTGCAGTCCCCCTTGACTGGGTGCGCATTTTGCGTAAAGGACCACGACTAATGGAAGGAGATTGGGTAGCTGTCCCGGAGGATACAGAAAGCGTGGGCAATGTGGTAGAGGTAAGAACAGATGAAACGCTGATAAACCTTTTTCACATTGATAAACAAAACACACTCACCCGTTACCGCCCAGACGTGGTTCAATGGTGGAGAACAGCAGACCTACACAGGATACGTGTACTACGAGATAAAGACGCTTGGATCGCATACCAGCCAAGCACTCCCTTGTTGGAGCTACCCCTGGACCCTGATGATTGGCAGTGGGTCCCCGAGCGAAAATCTAAGACAGGAACGAATCTAAAATTGCACACTTTATCAGTGAAGGCAACATACCGCCTGCTTCGACCAAAAGTGAACATAAAAGACATAGTGAAGGCCCGATGGAGGTCACACTTGAAGGTGGGGAATGAGGCAATCCGACCAATACGATGGTTCTCCGCCACAAAATCCAGACCTGCGAAGATGGCCTCCCTTCAATGGCAGATAGAACACCGATGCCTGCCCACCAACGATTGGTTGATAGACCACACATACTTGGAGCAAAAAGGGCAGGCATTACCATGGTGCAAGTCATGCCACACGACCTTTCCTTCCCGTAGAATCCCGGAAACCATAGAGCACATATTCATGCAGTGCCCAGGGGCAGTGCTCACATGGCGATGGTGGGATAGGATTTGGACCTGTCTGGGCACTCACTCCCACTGGCCATGGGATTGGCGGGCCATATTATGCAAAGCATGGTCCTCCCCCAACGACAACACCTTCGAAAACAACATGTTCAAAGTAGGAAGAAGAGCGGTCATGTGGATCCTCTGGAGAAAACGCTGTATTCACGTCATGGAGGGAGTCCGCATTTCGGGGGAAGAGACAACAGACATGATTAAACAATACATTCTACACGAAATTATGCTACAGTGGCAAACAATTAAAAACCAACTCGATCTATACCACACAGCAAAGGACATTACACAAACAATTCATCAATTTTCTGGGGACTGGTTGGGGGCGGAGAATGGGGGCTGGATTGCATCAGTCAAATGGGAGGGTAAGCCCCCGCAGGACAACAATCAAGAGGAATTCAAGAGGAACTACAGCATCAGCTTCAGAGACTGGACTACGGTGGGCCAGGAGATCCCGCTGCGATCCGCCACAGAATTCCCCGACCCTTTCCCGCCCCACAAGCTGGCGATGGTGGATATGCAGTGGTATGGAGTAGACTGAACGGGTGACGCAGGGCAGATAGGAAGAAGATGGATCCCAAGAGGATGCACATCCTGACCTGGCACAGACAGTGGTCCAATGCGAAGGATGGGTGGTGGGCTTTGGATTAGAGGTGGTTTTTAGGGGACTTTGGCGCATAAGAGGAGGATGGCGGCATGGGTCAGCAGTTCAGAAGTTGAAGGGAGATAGGAAA
>BFEA01000151.1:2443614-2463614 GCA_003427395.1 Chara braunii | reverse complement strand
TGGTAAAACCATAAACCCTTTGACTGCCCTTAATCTGAAGCTAGGTCCACCCCCTCAGCAGCCATGTCACTATGAACCAAGCGAGCCTCCTCCAAGGAGCTCGTGGTATGTTCTTCTCATCCCCCTGAGTGCCAAACAAACTTGAGCACGTACTGCTCTACTATGCCCAGTTTCCAATTGCCTGAAGTCTCTTTCACAAACTTGTAGAGTACGTCCTGGCTCTTCTCTGGCTCTTGATTGATTTGCCATTTGGTTTGTTTGAAGTCATCCAACTGCCGCCCAGGAACTCCTTGTGTGTCAATAGTCTCCTTGCATCTTCATTCCCAGACGACCCAGAGTACCTTGGGGTACCCGTTCTAAGTATGAACCATTGATAGGACATATGTAAATTTCCTAACATTATTATAGTATTTATAGCATAATCAAATGTTCTTGCAGCTCCCTTTTCACTGGGCCTCTCACGTATAAGGCTGACCATGTTGATTGTGGTTGTGTGTGTGTGTGTGGGTGGGTGGGTGGGTGCGTGTGTGTGTGTGTGTGTGTGTGTTTTAGATGTTGTGTGTGTGAGTGTGTGCGTGTGTGTGTGTGTGTGTGTGTGTGTGTGTGTTTTAAATTTTCCCCACAACAGCCCCAATTCCACCCAGATGAGTAGAGTACTTGATTCAGAATCAAAGCAGCTTTTGTCCTATATTGCAGACCATGAGAGCACTTGAGTTGATACAGTCCAACATTTAAGCAATTTTACAATTAGACAGTTTTTGGTTATCCTTCGGGGACCCTTTCCATTTGTTTTTACAGCTCCCCTTTTCTACTGTGCCTCGCACGTACAAGGCTGCCCACGTTGATTGTGGTTGAGCGGCAGCTGGCCACATCCCCGTGTGCCTTAACAGCCCACTTGCATGTTATGAAAGGAGGCAGAGTAAAAGGGAAGGTATGCTCCTGTTCATTTCACTTCACAGCTTCAGCTTATACTTTGTCCATTCTCTTAATGATGCTCATTTCGTATGTTGTTTGCTAGCAGCACAGAAGGGAGGGATAAAGGGAAAGGGTTAAGAAGCGGAGTTCTTTAGGGAGTAAGGTGCTGGGGAGGGAGAAAGGGTAGGGGAGCAAGTGGAGTGCAAAGGACAGGGCAGAGATGTGACGAACTTTACAAGATTCTAAATACTCGTCGCCGGAGCAGACTACTCTAGAATGGCACATGAGGCCAGCCAGTCTGTGGGTTGCAGAAGATTTTGAGTTGAGGACCAGCCGTTGCCTATGGTAAGTTGACACCCCTACAGACCGGACAGGACCGGTTTGGGTGTGGACTGTGGAAGCACCGCATCCAATTCTCGCAGTCGCAGTTGCTGCATGGAATGGCTTGGTGTAGACAAATGTCACAGGCCACATGGCTCGTACATGCTAGGAACACGGAGGCACGCCGGCCGCGATTGTAAAGACATTGTCGTTCCAGCCCATCTACAAATTGGACACGACATGTCAGGGTGCCGTACATGAGTGCAGTACTCACCCTCATCGTATGCATGAAAACAAAAACTCGCACATGGGCTATCCCTTCATAATCCTCTCGGGACAAGGCACGTGAATCGCATGCCAGCCGGATCTCAGGCGGGTCATCACAGAGAGGCATTGAGCAGGTTTCATGAGTTTCCGTAGTGTTTACTCTCTCTCTATGGGCAGACGACAATGGGGACTGATCCAAAGCAAGGGTGCTTAACTGCTGCAAAATTCGGTCTGAACAGCGCGTCCTGGTGGAGATATCCTTTCATTACAGCACCCTGTAGGTGGGTCATACGGTAGTCTACTACCCACCTCAGGCTGTTGTGTCTGTGGTTGGTCTGCCAAGTGCCCAACGTTGCATGCGGGACATGCTAGGAGAGGATGTAATGGATGATGGCATTGGGAGTAGTCCACGCAATAGAGACACATACTTTCTGTGACAGTTTCCTGGAAACATCATCGACACATAACATGTTGCTGACATGTCAGCAGGAAAGCAGGCTGCCGTTCGCAGCTGTTTGGACATGGCATGTCGAGGCCACGACGGGATGCTGGGCAAGCAATTAGGGGGTGGATGGATGAGTACAAGACGAAGGATCACAGTTTTCGCGGCAGAGGCTGGCAGTGACCATCGCTTCATAGTGTTCAGATCAAAGACTATGCCATGTGCATGCTAACCGAACTATAGTTGTGTGACGACAGCACAAACTACCCAAGATGCTTGTTCGAGTTCACTTGAATGGGATGGCACAGCTATCGTCCTTTGGAGGGGGTGCTTCACTGTCTGTGGCAGAATCACTCCGATCTACACACGGAGGACTCTCTCCCTGGCCATGCACAGGGGAACGAGCTGGTTCAGTTGCCCTCTGGCGGCTGTAGAGCTCGCGGGTACAAATCAATGGACGAGCCAGACCAACCCGCTTGGTGATAGAAAGAGTTAATGGAACCCATAGCGTGCACCCTACCGTCATCGTCCCATACAGTCCATCAATTACCTGCAAAGGTAACAGCCCTGAAATGACCTGCACGATGCAGGATGTATGCGCGAATATTCAGACCCATGCCTGGCACATGATGCGGGGCAGGCTGTAGTTGTAGTCGCCTGCCTATAAATGCCATAGAGAGAACTATGTTCATGCCAGGTGCTGTACTGTCGTCATCCGGGCAGATAGCATGGTGCTCTTGTTCTATCAAGCAGGCAATGTCTGCAGAATCAGATAGCGTATAAAGGTTGCAATTGTAAGCGAGGAGACGTACATTGTTTGCATAGTCCGCACAGTGGCCTCGCTGTCGCACTATGATATCATCTGATTCTACAGGTTGTGCGGTACAGGGAGGTTCATTAAGTTCTACAGATTGCACAGCTGGCGGAGATTCGTTGCGGTCTCGAGTATTTCCGTCAGGTTCCTCCGGCTGTATTAACTGCATTGGGTCTAGTATGCACTCTGGAGAGAAATCATCTTCAGTCGGGGGCTCCATCAAGTCATCAGAAGGTGGGTCATTGTCAATTGGGGCTGGGGAGCAGGTGGGGTTAGGTGGGTCAGATGCAGGAAGCGGAAGCTGATCAGCCGCACTTGTGCTCAGAGTGGCTGCTGGTCATGCATATGCTGCACAGGTAGTTGCACCCCATGTCTGGTACACTGGCAAGCCTACATCACTGAAGAAATCATCGCCACATTGCAGGCATCGGACTCTGTGTACTATTCCTCGCTAGTGTGTATTGAGAGCGTTCAGTACCGTTGCGAGAATGTCATTGGAGCAGATCTCTAACCCCTGCAGGGGGCACGGTAATCATGCTGTTCAAGGACAAACGAGGCCGCTGTCTTCGAGGCAGCGGTGGAGACCGGGAACGTCCCGCCGAAGAGGCATCTGTAACGGTCGATCTGACAGCGGATGCCTCGGACGACAGGGCCTTTGTGACGGCCGATCTGACCATGAATGTGTTGATGATGAGATGACCAGGAGGTATCGGAGGAGGGGGAAGAAGACAAGGAAGAAGAAGAGGCAGATGATGGTGTGTGTGTGTGTGTGTGTGTGTGTGTGTGTGTGTGTGTGTGTGTGTGTGTGTGTGTGTGTGTGTGTGTGTGTGAGAGAGAGAGAGAGAGAGAGAGAGAGAGAAGGCAGACACTTGGAGAAAACCAGTTACTGTATACAAATGATTGGTCCATCCCCAGCGACTCGACCAAATTCCTGTCCTAATGGCTTTCACGCCCCACACACTCACACACACACAGACACATGCGTGGGGACACATGCACAATTTGCACGCACACACACAGGACATGTACATACTACATACACGCAGCAAGAACCATCTTCAATTCACGAATCAACTGCTCTTCTGCAGTCTACCCTTACAACACCATGGGCTTGCACTCTACATTTTACGGCTGATCATCCAGTTCCTTGATTGGTGGTTCAATTGACCGCTCCATTTGTAAGTCGCTCCTCATGTGCAGATAATTGTAGTTCAACACCTGTCCAACCCCTGGCATGAACATGTGTGCCCTACTTCCATACATCCAATCTGACAGATCACAAAGGCAATTTCCTGGTTTGCTTCTCGTGCAGTCCAACTCCTCAGCAGCGTCTGGCACCAACATCCATGATGAACAGATTGCAAAGACAAGTTTTCTGGCAACAATGCCACGTTCTCAGCCGATTCTGAGAACATCCATGATGGACATAAAAGCACCTCCGCTTCTTCCCTTCCTGCCATGTGTCAGAGGTTATAACATCCTTATTGTATGCAATCCAGAAATCTTCCTGGACTTAGTGATTGCACTCCACACAGCCCCCTCACAGCCCCCTCACAGCCCCGATGCAAGCTACTGCTCCTTGGGTCCCAGCTTAGAATGGGATAGACTGGGGCACATTGCACAGCAGATAAGGTGCCATCTGGCCGGGGATTTGACGACGATATTGCACATGACATCTGAAACCTGTTCCCAGGTTTGCTATTGCATTTGTTAGAAGATCCTTATTGTACGCAATCCACAACTCTTCCTGGACTTTGTGATTGCACTCCTTCACAGCTTCGACGCAAGCTATTGCTCCTCAGGTCCCCGCTTAGCATGGGATAGACTGAGGCACATTGGACACCAGCCATCGGGCCGCGATTTGATGATATTGCACAACATGGCATACGAAACCTGTTCCCAGGTTTGCTATTGATTTACGCAAATAATAATCAGCACAACACATCATGTTCTCTCCATTTATTTCCCCTGTTCTTTTTCGCTGCCCACTAACAGTCACATCCCTATCGGAATGTCCTCCCTCTTACAAGCCCTTTCTTGAGAGTGCTGTTGTGCTTGAGAGCAATGCACTCAGTTTGAATTTGCAACAACTGCTTCACGCTTGGGATGTCACTTGCGTCCTGGAAATCTTCAACTTTCTCTGATTTTGCTTGATTCGCCAAGAATAACCTCAATCCCCCTCAACAGGGGACTACTCGAAATTTTCAGTTGATGACACTCAGACAGAGGCTACTTACTGTACACCGAGAATGGAGAGAAGCGGGCTGAAATCCAAGAAACACTCCACTTGTCCTCTCGAAAACGTGTAAGCTGAAAACCAATAGAGGGTCAGCGAAGCTTCCCCGCTACTTAGCAGCATCACACACGAGCACACTTCTGCAATGCATATGCCTGCAAAAGCCAGCAACAAGCAAACTCTGGCAATCGAACCATTATTTCCAAGTGCCTCGGCCGAATGAAAAAAACTGGCCAGCTGGTACACAACAAGAACCCAGCTTAAGCCGTTTCCACCGACGACAATGGACGCGTCTACTTTGAAGTTTCTTGAAGAAGTTAAAATCCTCATGACTAGGGACACACAAGCACAAGGCATCTATTCACACACAGTATGCTCAGCTGAATAGATGTCTGTCTAGACAAATAAAGGAGTCATCGAGTGATATCCCCAGTACATATGGAACGGACAAAACCAATGCCCACAGATGAAGACAAGCATACATCACGGATAACCTCCGTGAGCACCGTCCCATAACCTCACCGCTCTCAGCCCGTGCTCAAGCATGACGCTGAGCAAAACTACCAGCTTCCTCCTCACCCCGTTGCCTTCCCGTACCATGCTGAAACCATTCGATTGCTGTGAACTTGTGGAGCATGCATGCTCCCACCTTCTGAGACACGGAACGCTGTTTCACAGCAGCTTCTCGGATGCCGTAAGGCTGCCCCCAACAGGCCAGTTACGATAAGAGACCCGCGTGCAGCTGGTATTGCAGCCTTAGGAAAGCCTTGCACAGGCAATGTCACGCGAGGATGCAAGAACAGCAAGGACAAGCAGCAAGGACAAGCCTTGGAACATTGCCTCGGCATACTCCAAAGAACACAGAGGCACATGCGTGACCTCACCACCGTTTACTTGTCTGCAAGTGCCTGCTGAAATATTTACACCGGGAGCATAGCTGTCGACGAAGAGTCAGCATTTCCACCACGCTCCCTCCATTTGTTCTCTAATTTTTCAATCGCCAGGGGGAAGTGCTCAACACACCAGACTTGAACCCTGAATTTAACAGAAACATGGCAGTTTGTCGGCTTTTCGACGCTCAAGCTCATGGGTCTGCAGCAGTAGGATTACAACGCTGCTGTCTTGCGGTCTCACACTCATTTTGGCCAGAGCTTTGAACCCACGTCAGAGTGCAACCCTCCCCATCACGTCTTTCCCATGGGGTCACTCTTCCCTCTGTACACACTTTTGCTGGTTTATACAGTCCAGTGAAATCTCTTGAAGTCAAAGTCCAAGCCATGGTGAGTAGGCAGGAGGCAATCGAGGGTGGCTGCAGGTGCCATCGATACTATTTGATGAACAGTGAGAATGGTTTTCCTTGTCTATACAAGCATGATTGAGGGAAGGAGGGAGTGCGAGGAAAAGTGTTCCGTCATTTTCTCGAGGTAAATGCTCGAGGATGCTATCTGATCCATTCAGTTGTTCCCTGCTCACCCCAACCAACAAAGACAGTGTGGCGCCACGTCATCCATCATTAACCAAGAAGGCCACCAGGTTGCTGCTGGGGGGGCTTTGGCCGCCTGTTGCGAGAATCGCTCACTGCCTTTGGCGGGGTCTGGGGTCGTTTACGAAATAACCATCCCAAAACCTTCCCCTGCTGCTTCGATCTTCTCCTCGCTGTGACGGCAGCGGAGTTGGAGAAAGTCATGGACATTGTGTGAGCGCTGCCAGCACATCCAAATCGAGATCGCATGGAAAACATACCTGCGCCCAGAGATTTCTTCTTCAGTTTAATCATTCCCTCTTTTTTGCTTGCTGGTGGGAGTGGCGACTTCTTCTTGCCCAAGGCTGTCATGCGGGGGGCTAAATTATCACCACCACGATAAGAGGAGGATTCCACAGCCATCACCGGGCGATGCACTGGTGATGCTCTGTCTTTGCTCACCATCGCATTTGTCCCGACACCTGGCAACATCCCCCGTGATTGTTCTGTCAATACCATGCGTCCGCCTCCCCCTCTTCCCATCGTTCTTTCCACTGACGCCACGGTGCTAGAGCGAGACGTATTCTGCATGTTTGACCCAATGCTGACATGGCTTCCACCCCCTCGTCCACCACCAGGAGAGTCATTGAGTGGCACCATCACCCCATCTCTCTGTGGGACCTCCTGGTGGTAGCCTCTTTGCAGGGCTGCTTTCATTGGCGGATCCGCATCAAACGTAGATCGGGCCATTGGAGCTGTTGTCGGTGCTGTCCTGCCAAAAGAGGAAGACTGCTTCGATCGCCGGGTTCTTCTCGAGCGGGCAGGCAACACCGGTTGCCGAACCGTCATTGGAGTGCAAAGGAAGGAGGTGGAGGGAGACGGCATCATGAAGGTTGATGAATCAGATAGTGATGGATCTAAAAAGTCGTCCACTTTCCTCTGTTGATTTTCACCGGGGTACCCTTTCTCGTCATCATCAAATAAATGCCGTTGGTCCTCATCCCGACGATGCATCCTGCGTCTCGAGGGAGGAATTCTGCTACTGCCGCTTCCCTCTCGTCGATGGTGCCGATGAATACTGCCAGCCTCGTTTTCTTGTTGTTCCGCCTCACCTCTGTTCCCATTCATTCCATCACGGGAACCCTTCAGCCCTATGCTGCCAGAGCTGCCACCAGATCGCCTCGAATTCCGTGCAGCCAGAATCTCATTCCTTCGATTTCTGCGATATGACCTCTCACTACGGTAATCCGCGAGTGACGCACTGGACAGCTCCCCGCTCATTTCAACAATTCCTCCACTACGATGAGTCGTTCCCGACTGGTGGGTCAATGGCTTCCCTGTGGCCTCATGGTAGTAACCAGCTCCACCAGAGAGTGGCAGAGGTCCAGCAGGTACACCATCAGGGCAGGAGGTTGGTCGGCGCTCACCATAACCCCCCTCTCCTCCTCTTCCTCCTCCCAGTCCCGTGGACGAGGACGGACTACCATGATGTGCAACACCATTGCATGAAGAGACTGCTGTATTCCGACATGTCTCACTAATGTCCCAGTTCCTCGCCTCTGCTCCTGCCCTTGTTGGCATAGCCGATGCCGGTGATACAGAACCACTACCGTCCACGAGTGCCCTCCACGCACCGCTCCCCCCTTCGATTGCTCTCTCCCTCCCCTGCCGCAAATCAGCACGGTCACCAATGGTTGCTGAATGGCTTTGCTTGTTAACCTCATAGCTGTTATGAGCCTTGATGCTGTAATTCTCACTGGGAACTTGACTCAACACACTGGTCCGGTCTCTCCATCGCTTGACGCCCTGCAAACACCTGTCGAACGACCGCACCAGATCCGGCCTTCTAGCCCGCTCTCGTGACACACATGTATGCACAACAGCCGATAGACGATGTAACTTGGCAAGGAATCGCTTAGGACCAGGCAAGAGCGCCATTGGTACGTCTGCTGCGCAGAGATCATCAGCGATGCCATGTCTCTCTGTGGAACTTGCTGCATTGGCCTTTGGAGTTCGTTTCCCACTGTCATCTTCGTCCATCACGAGTGACTGTAAGACAGCCATAACAAAGGTGCTTCCCCCACGAAAAGCATACAGTGCACCATTGCCGCCTCCACCAAAACCGAACGGCTGGACAAACCGGAAGAACCGGTCTAGATCAAGAGAGGGTTCTTTTGCAGGTTTGCTATCTGGATTAAGAGGAAGCATTGTCTCCATTTCATTGAGAATGATGTCCAGAGATGCGGCAATGGAGTCAAGGGCAACAACCAGCCCATCAACATCATCGCGCCCAGCAGCTTCCACAGCATCAACTGCAAGGCCACACACTGGCGCTCCCAGGCTCTCAATGCGGATAATCATACGGATGAACGCCATCTCCACCTGCCGGCACAATGGGTCAGCATTAAAGAGAAAGCGGATAGAAATGTCTTCCCGTGGCCGTGACGCGATGTCTCGCCAGGAATATGGTGTGCCAGGCTCGATGCCACTCACCTCAAAGTTGGCTCCCAGCAGAGTGTCATACGTGCCGCATAACATGGGGATCTCCAGCCGATCACACACCCGCTTCCACAGAAGATACAAAGGGTTGTTGCAACCGAAAACCTCCATCAAAGACAAAGAGGCTGTTCTGTGCAGCTGAGCAATCTTCTCTTCTTCCTCCCTCTCCACATCCTGCTGCTGCTGTCGTGCACCTCTCCCCTGTTGCATGGATTGCCGTGGTGACGTTGAAACTGATGATGTGAAATGATTGCTGCTAGTGCTGCCACTGTAACCACCCCATCGATACGCATGCCCCAGAAAGCTCAGCAGACACATCAACCATGCAAGTGCCGTCCTATCTATGGTGAGGATGTGCCTGTAGAAAACCCCAAGAAGCAACTGCAGATTGCTTGTGCGATCAACATCATCATCTGCTCTCACCGAAGCCTGGGAACGACGTTCCCCGGAAGAAGGGCCGCCGCCCATACGACTGCTCCTCTCGGCAACATCCATCACGACCTCCATCACACACTGATCCATCCAGGCACGGAACGTCTCCCCTGCCTCCTCCCCATCCCTCAACCCCCCCACGGTCTGGGCGCATTGCTGTTTGTCACCCTTGTTATGACGTTTGGGAACCTCATCAGCAATGGTGACAAAGCCAGCGAAAACACCAAGCTCCGCTGGCGTGAAATCAGGAGCGCGGAGAGGGAGCAGTCCAGTCCGTGCGGACAATCCTTGGTAATAAACGACACGTAATTCATCCACATCAGCATCACCCATCAAGAACGTCTCAAAGGACAACAAATCAGCATTGTCATCATCATCATCATCATTATTGGCCACTCTAGCTGGAGCAGAGCCCTCAGTTGCCATCGCTGTGGCTGGTGGAGATACTACCCGAGGGCTCATGTCCCGGAAGTTGCCAGAAGTGTTGCGGAGTGGCCGTAAACAGCCACCAGCTGAGGAGCCATTATATCTGCTGCTGTCATGCACACTCCCGTACTCTCCTCCAACATCATCGTCCTCATCCTCTACTACTCTCTTACTGAGCAAACGTGAACCTGAGGATTTATGCTCCATTGACTCCATTCCTCCTACTGACCGGCATCTGGGCGACTCATCCCGGCTGCTGCTCCGTGGCGGTGTTTTTCTGGTGTCGAGCACAGGACTGATATCTATATTTGGCAACGAGAGGCAGTGGCCGCTATGTCGGCTGCCCTTTCTTCGCTGATGTCGCTTTCTTTCAAGATTCTCCACTACACATGAATTGCTTTCTGGCGATTGATTGCCACCAAAAGGAAGGCTGTCAGTCTCATTTCCCTTGTCATCGACCTTACTTGTCTGGCTATGTCTCGAGTCCCTCAAATAGCTTTTGTTCTCTGGGTGATTCACCTCACTCTCAGAGAAGAGTGGAACAATGCTTCCGGCAGTGAAGGAAGGCGACAAGCATCCTATCCCCTCAGCGTCAGATAACTGCTCAAGGACCGGGCCTACAGGGCAATTGCGATCAGCTGTAGAGGAAGACAAGCCGGTTGTTGGCGCAAGAGGGGCCGAGGCCGAGATGAAGTGGTCTGCTCCAGGCTGAGGGCGTTCTCTCACCAACTTAGGGTGATAATAATCATCAGTAATGGCATTTTCAGACTCATTCCATCCTGAAACCCTTTGGGGCGGCACCGACATGGTTCGTGAGGGAGCAGCAACATTCCTTTGGGTGGATGGAGTCGCTGTAGCTGCCTTGGGTGTAGGAGGCTCAAACTCCAGTGGGTTCTTATACATGTCTCTCTGATATTCCTCCAGCATCTCAGGTGTCAGCTCCGTGCTAAATGCCGCCTCTAATGCCGTTAATCTAGACCGTTGCGATGTTGACGGTGTCTTCAAACCCCACTTATCCGATGTTGACTCATCTCCTGGAACCTTCACTTTAATGAACAGTTTCTTCACATACTTCGCCATGGTTTACCCACGTTGTAAACAACAAAAAAAACACTCCTCGTTACCCGTTGGCCTTTCCACCTCCTCAAGGCCAGTAAAAAGTCAAACCCTATCCGTGATCACGCACCTTCCCTATGCCCACACACTAGAATACTCTCTTTCTCTCATTTCTCTTCCCTTTCTGCCAGGGAACTACCACCTGCTCACTCTGGCCCGTTCCTTCCAAATAGCCCCCACACAAAAGCACAAGTGCATTTATACAATATGCTATAACAACATACTCCTCTAGCATTTCCCCCCTCACTCTCTCTCTCTCTCTTTCTCTCACTGCGCTTCCGTTCCTCTTAGGAACATGTCAACTGCATGTTCTGTTCCGTTCCGAATCACCCTCCACACTTACAGAGACACATTTAGGCACCATGTTATTGACACTCTTCCTTCTCTTCCCACTGCATTCCTTTGCGCCTTACCCCTTTATCTCTTTATTGGGTCTCCAGACTCTTCACCAAACCCTGCAAATCATAATACCAAGCAACACAAACCGAGCAAAGGAAACAGATCCCCAAGTCAGTCAGTCGATGAACATTCCTGATCTCTGCCCTCTTGCCTCTTTCATGCCTCAAGAAACTGCCTTAATCAAATATTCATACATTCATGCATGCATGGGTCAGGTTTACTGCATTCGACATGTTTTCTTACTTACTCGCCTCGTCCCCGCATTTTTCATTTTGGTACTGTGGATAGGCACTAGCCACGACCTGTTTACGAGTCCTCAATGGGGTGCACAAATGGGAGAATCTGCAGATGCACCGAAGATTGGTGATGAAAATCTGCTGTAATGATCGACTGCTTTCATCACTTTGATCTCTCTTCATGATGAGCTTCTCAGTCTTTTAATGGCCATCTAGTTGGCATCTACTTAATTTTTTTTCCCCTTCTTGGACACACGAAATGAGGACTTCTGTTTCCAGGTACCCTGGAGAAGGGATTTACTCCAGGCATTTACGGCAGAGCTAGCCTCCATTGTGCAACCTGAAAGGGTTTCACCCAGTTCGTGCAACAATTGCAGCTACCGGGGCTTGATCCCCAGACTTTCCCCAACCCAGTGTACAGTACGTTTGTGTTGTTCGTTGACCCCGTGTGCCTTGAACCCACTACCTGTCCCCAAACTCGTGTACAAATGCCTTGTGTGTGAAGCCCTGGTCGTGTGCATTGGATCCGTAGGTCTATTGTTTAGAAGTCTTAGGGTCGTCTGTAGGTGTCCCGAAAAGGCAAGTTTACAGTTGACCTTTCGAAAGGTCAACTGGCTGTACATCCTCTGAAAGGTCAGTAGGCCATGGCTAGGTTAGGTCTCGAAGAGTCAACTTGACCTCTCGAAGTCAGTAGAGGCAGCCCGTCAAATCTCTGAAAGTTCAAGAGTCCCAAGTCAACCCCGAAGGGGCACATGAAAAGGCAGTCCCAGTGTCGTTTTACCAGAGTCGGACTGCACATCTCGAGGGCCTGGTACATCGAGCAGGCCCAGACCACCAAACAAAACAGTATAAACAAAGAGGCAGTGATCAGTCATGGACTGATTCTGAGACAAACTACACGGAAGCACTGCTTGAGTGACTTGTGCGTTGAATCACAGGTGGTCAGCAGGAGAGCCCATGTTGAAGAGGGCAAGCGGCCATAGCCGCTAGCAGGAGGAAGATGACGGCGGCCATAGCCGCCCGTGTGTAGAAGATAGAAGGTAGAAGATAGTGTGTGTGAGTGTGGACATTCAGGGTATATCCAAGTGTTGTGTGCGTACGTGCGTGTGAGTGTGTCTGATGGTTGATACAGTGTTCGGGTGGGAATTTCAGACTGGCGCTCAGACGCCACAGCCGCAAGATGTGACAAGTTGTATTGAGCCAAGTTCCTGGCCGAAGGCCACATCCCTGAGTTTTCTGTGTGGGCGCACTGCGCCATCTCAAGCCGTTGCTGATTCTGCTTTGAGGAAGTTGTTTTGCCATCAGCATCTGCATGTATGCGTGTTGGACGTGAAATCGAGACAAGTCTGAATGCAGTGGTATCGGAGCTGGTTCCCGTTGTCTGCACAACCATAGCAGAGGACGGGAGAGAAGACTAGTGACGAAGAAGAAGGTGAGAGAAGAGAGAGGTGACAAAGAAGAAGGTGACAGCAGCCATAGCCAAACAACGACGAAGAAGAAGTCATCCATAGCCGAGCTCGAGGACGAAGAAGAAGTGGGTGAAGTGGACGAAGGTGACCAAGAGAGAGGAAGCCAGGTGGTCAAAGGATTGACCGGAGGTACAGTTGGCTAAGTTGACCATTGACCAAGCTTGGAGTGCAGAGCGAGGAGCAGTATAATCTCATCAAGCCTTGGCCCTTGTCCTTTTACGCTCTATGGATGGTGCACACTCACCTTGGTACTTGCTGCAGTCGAGTTTGTCTTGCAGGTTGTCTGTCGTCATTTTCTGCATTGAGTCACTCGTGTCCAGGTCGTCGTAGGTTCCATGTATGCGGTCGGATGGAGGCTGAGGGGATGACGTATGCACGGGGCTTAGTAGGGGTGAAGTATATCTGACGCTGGACGACCTGAGGAACAGCCCCCAAGGACCGGTACGGACCGGCAGGCCGCTCTGGGTGGTACACTATTCCGTAACTCCGAGCTGCAGGTCACGCATCCAGTCTGTCTAAGTCTTGAGAGAACTCTGGCTGTGATCGTCGTCCTGTCTACGACATTAAATAATTC
Source organism: Chara braunii (assembly GCA_003427395.1). Classification (NCBI taxonomy): domain Eukaryota; kingdom Viridiplantae; phylum Streptophyta; class Charophyceae; order Charales; family Characeae; genus Chara; species Chara braunii. The sequence goes on along the minus strand of BFEA01000151.1, from coordinate 2,450,006 downwards.
TTGAGGAGTTTAGGGGATCTCCTTCAATGCCTCCTGATCAGCCAGTAGTCCTGTAGTGACAGACTAGGCCGTAGTAATAGCATAGCATCAAGCAGTTGACAGAGGGACAATTGGAACCCAAAGCCAGGGGGATCCAACTGTGGGTGCACGGGCATCCGACGGTTGTGGAAAGATTGGACTGTGGTTGCGAAAGAATCCGACGGCAGTGGTAGCCTGGCTAGGGTGGAAGAGAGAACCTTTGTAGTCATATAGTGTGGTCAGTGTCTAAAGTTGTTAAGGGTTAGTCTAAGTGTTGAGGAGCAAAATCACCTATGATTGTGCCCCAGTCCGACATGGACGACTACCCAATGTTCGCCTTTATCATGGGCCTCTCCCTTTGGGGCCCCTTGATCCATTTCCTCTTCCCATTGGAGTTCTGGAGAACCGTTCGTTGTGCTGTGACTACCCAGTCTGGACTCCAGACCTGTCCGTAGAGTAAAGACCAGGAGGAGAAGGCTGTCACAATTCTTCGAGAACAGAAGGAGAGAAAGGAGAAGAAAACTTTGGAGAAACAGGCCAAGAAGCTGGCCTTGCTGGAAGAAGAAGCGACCCAGAAGAAAAAAATGGAGATGGCGGCGTGGAAGAAGGAACAGGAGGCGATTCTGGCCAAAGAAGAAGAAGAGGAAGAAAGCGTAGCATAGGGGACCCCGCTGCAGAGAGCAAAAGAGAAGCAAGCAGAAAGGGGCCCAGAAGAAAGGAAGGAGGAAAGAGGAGAAAAACTAGTACAGGCCTAGCCCCACCGGAAGAGGTCGAGAAGGTTGTGAAGGAATCGGTGGCAGGACAATCCCTGGGGGAAGATAGGGAAGCAGAGTTGGATGTCCCCCAAGCAGAAAGAGAAGCAATAGAAAGAGAGTTGGAAAGAGAGAGGATCCCCCTACGTCATAAGGTGAGAAAGCAGGAGAGGCCGTTAAAATGGAAATTGTGCCTCGCGAAGGAGAAGACGAGGCAATTGGAAATGGGAGACAACTTGAAGACGGAGGAGGAATTGAAGGCGGTAGAAGTGCGGCTGGGTCAGATGGGAGAAGAAAAAGAAATTGGGAAAAAGATTGATACCCTCTCCCATGGTTTGGCCTCTGTTCTGGCAGCTCAGCGAGAACAAATAAAACACCTTCATGGGCACGATATAGCACTTGAATCCGTACAAGCCAGATTCCACGACTTTGCCCAAGAGATGATGATTCATCTCATCAACGAGATGTGGATGGCAATCGGTAAGACAAAGAAGTTTTGCACCAATGCGATCGAGGGTGTCAAGATGGCAGTCCCCAAGGAAAAAGAGCCACAACCCCGCCGAGAGAGAGTCAAAGTTCCTTCCCTGAGCCCTACAATGGGAAAAGGGGTGAGGACTTTGACAATTGGGAAGCTAGCATTAAGGGGCCACAATTGAGAACCATACTAAAGCATTGTCAAGATTGAGGAGAACGTTGATTTGTTGACCTCTGCAGTCCCTCTTGACTGGGTGCGCATCCTGCGCAGATGGCCACGGTTAATAGAAGGGGACAGGGTAGCTGCCCCGGGGGATCCGAAAAGTGTAGGCAATGTGGTGGAGGTAAGAACAGACAAAACGTTGGTAAACCTCTTCCACTTAGAAAAGAAAAATAAACTCACCCGGTACCGCCCAGATGTGATCAGATGGTGGAGAACAGCAAACCTGCACAGAATACGTGTGCTGCGGGATAAAAATGTTTGGATCTCATATCAGCCAAACACCCCCGTGATGAAGCTACCCTTTGACCCTGACGAATGGCAGTGGGTCCCCATGCGAAAACCCAGGTCAGGGACGAATCTAAAATTGCACACTCTATCAGTGAAGGCCGCATATCGTCTGCTTCGACCGGTGAGCATAAAAGATATAGTGAAGGCCCGATGGAGGTCATGCTTGAATGTAGGGACTGAGGCAATCTGCCTGATCCGATGGTTCACCGCCACAAGGTCTAGGCCTGCGAAGATGGCCTCTCTTCAATGGCAGATAGAACACCTCTGTCTGCCCACCAATGACTGGTTGATAGATCGCACATACCTGGAGCAGAAGGGGCGGGCATTACCGTGGTGCAAGTCATGCCACACTGCCTTTCCCCCTTGCATAATCCCTGAAACCATAGAGCACATATTCATGCAGTGCCCAGAGGCAGTTCTTACATGGCGATACATGGCGATGGTGGGATAGGATCTGGACCCACTTGGGCACTGAATCTCACTGGCCATGGGATTGGAGGGCCATATTATGCGAGGCATGGTCCTCCCCTACTGACAATACCTTTGAAAACAACATGTTCAAGTTACGAGGGAGAGCGACCATGTGGACCCTCTGGAGGAAACGTTGTATACATGTTATGGAGGGGGTCTGCGTAACTGGGGAAGAGGCAACAGACATGATAAGGCAATACATTCAACAAGAACTCGTGGTTCACTGGCAAAAAATTAAAATCCAACTCGACTTATATCATTCAGCAAAGGACGTAACACAAGCATTTCACCAATTTTTTGGAGACTGGTTGGGCAATGAGAATGGGGGCTGAATCGCATCTGTTAGATGGGAGGGCAAGCCCACCCAGGAAGGCAACCAGGAGGAATTCAAGAGAGACTACCGTATCTGTTTAAAAGACTAGACTACTGTGGGCCAGGACATCCCACTGCGACCTGCCACAAAATTTCCCGACCCCTTCCTGCCCCACCAGCTGGCGATGGTGGATATGTAATGGTATGGAACAGATTGAACGGGTGATACAGAGCAGATATGGAGAGGACGGGTACCTAGAGGAATGGTATCCAAAAGAGCAGGAAGTAGCCGCTAAGGAATTACGAGTGATCAGGCGGTCTGGTGCAGACTGATACTAGCATACCACAAGTGTGCTCCTTTCTGTTCTACGCCAATAGTCAGTCTATAATTGAAAAAAGGGCGATGATAGTATGATTTCGATATGGCTCAAGGGGAGGGAGGAACTAACGTGTAGCTGTGTGTCTGGTGCCGGATTCAATGTGAAGAGGTTCCCCCTTCCCTTCGATATCCTGCTCAGTTGATCCCCTGGATCCCAAGGTAATCAATGCTGGCAGGAACACTCCACAATCTTTTCTGATGTATCCCAAATTCAGTTTGTATAAGAGACGTTGGACCCGCTTTCCAGCAGGTGATGCTCCCCACCAATAGATGGAGCCTCTCCCCAGGTGTTAGTGGTGTCTGCTCTTATCAGTGTGACGACCCATTTTCTGTAATCGCGCAAGTTTCTGCGTGAAGCTGCCTTGAGGGAACGGGTCGGGCTAATCGGGTGAAGTGCATAGGGATGGGTCGGTTGGGCAAGTTGCATGGATGCCCTCGCTTCTTTTTGTTTTTGTTTGAAAATTGTCGGGTTGGCGTCAGGAAGATCCCGCGCCAACGATTGAGTAACCGAGCCTTAGCGAGCGCGAGGAATAACGGGTGCCATAGCTTCTTTCTTGTTCTGCTGTGAGCACTAGGAAATTTTTGGCACGATTATCGCGCGGGAATATCGGTTTTTTTTTTAATTTTCAACTGATGCAAAGCCCCCACGGGCTCTCAAAATTGTTCTTTTGTCTTTTCAAATTTCCTTTCGTGTAATTAGGACTCAGGCCGACATGGACTCACGTCGTTATGATCAAAACCTCAAGCTTCGGTTCCCCCCAATCCGCTCTCTACTCTGCTAAGATTCGATTCCAACCCTCTCTTTTTTTTTTTTGCCCTCCCTGGTTCTAACGCACGCACACATCCCGTTCTATTCTGGGGGGCACCAGTCCAGTTACTCTTCCCGGCAAGCAAAAAAAAAGTAATACACAGTTGATGAGCGCAGTAGCGGGGTTCCGAGTCTCTCTATAACTCGCGGGTGGACGGATCGTTAGTGTGTGTACGTGCGGAAGCATTCGGAAAGGGAATCGGAATGAAAGAGGGGCGGCCTCTGCGGGTATGCCGGGGGGGAGGTCTCGCGCTCGTACCGGCATTCGTTCTCTCTGAGGGCAGACGCACACTAGGTAGCACTTTCCAAAATGCATCTGACCGCAATTACGGCCAAACGTGCACGAATCTAACCGCAATGACGTCAACTATAACTCGCGGATGGACGGATCGTTAGTGTGTACGTGCGGAATCATTCGGAAAGGGAAACGAAATGAAAGAGGGTCGGCCTCTGCGGGTATGCCGGGGCCGAGGTCCCGCGCGCGTACCGGCATTCGTTCTCTCTGAGGGCAGACTCACACTAGGTAGCACTTTCCAAAATGCATCTGACCGCAAGACTCACACTAGGTAGCACTTTCCAAAATGCATCTGACCGCAAGACTCACACTAGGTAGCACTTTCCAAAATGCATCTGACCGCAATTACGGCCAAACCTACACGAACCTAACCGCAATTACGGCCACTGCGTTGAGGAAAACGTCCAAGTGTGAGTATGCCCTGAGCTTAGATGGCAAAGATCAACGGTCCGACAGGAAGAATCCGGGTAAACGAGACTCTTCAGAAATTCGCGCGCGCGGACGGCTACGAGCTTGCGGGATCTGGAAGAAGAAAGGAGGCAGACCTTCGGAGGTCTCTGCAAAGGGATGATACGCAGAAATCGAGAAAGGGTCCAAATTAGGGGAAAAAGAATTTTTTTGGAGAAAAACAGTAATAAGGAATGTAGCAGAGCTGCAGAAGAGATGTGCCCGTGCAAGGGTGATGCGCACAAATCGCGAAACGGTCCAGTCCACCCAAAAAATAGAACAGAAAAACTAAATCAGGAATTACCTAGCGAGAGGTATGCACCTCGCCATGAAGGTTGCTCACAGGGGTTGAGATCTTGGAGGTGCAGGAGTCCTCCAAGTGGAAACATTGGAGACTTCTCTCGGGATATATGTTGAAATTGGAACGATACAGAGAAGATTAGCATGGCCCTTGCGCAAGGATGACAGGCGCAGATAGAGAAATGGTGCACATGAAGAGGATCAAAGTATCTGCCATCTGGGTTGCGAATTCTCGGTTGCAGATGGGGCCATGAAATCGAGCCTTTGGAGGCCATCAAGGCTGACTCTCATATTCGCTTTATGATAGACAAACAGGGCCGTTGGGAAAAAAAAAGGTGGCCTTGTTTGGGGCCGGAGGTCGGGCCATCTCCTTGAGGCTTTTCGGGAATCTCATGGATGGGACCGAGGTTGACACGTGGCGCTATGCTGCAGATGGTCGTTTTCAGACCACACATGTACCGCTCGCCTGAAGGAGTCCTCGCTGATCATGCTAACTTCAATGTTCATAGAGAGCAATCTAATCGCGCTTGCCAAATTTATAGCATGCATGCTTGCGCGAAAGATATGGGATTAGGCCTAAGTGAGAGAGGGGGGGGGGGGGGAAGGAGGAAGTGTCTACGTTCTGCACTCTCCACGCATCGATCTGAGCATGCAACGCCTTGGCCAATCAGGTCGTAGGGAGGCATATGCAGAGGCAGGAAGAAGACGAGAGCAAGAAGAGAGATACAATTACAATTGCGCCCGCCAAAAATTACAATTGCGCCCGCCAAAATTACAGTTATACGCAAGATTAAGGGCGCGGTCCAGTCAGAGCCCGGTTCCTAGCACGGCTAGATGCGTGCAAGCAAGGAGCGCGGTGCAGCAAAAATTCGGGTACGACATGAGTTGTAGTGAATACTCTGAGTTTATACATCACGTCAAATCTAACTTTCCGAGAAGGATAATCAACTCCACACATGTACTTGGCCCAGCTATCGGCCGCGGAAAAAAATAGAGTAGAAACGTTTCTAGTCGGATGAATGTGGGCGCTCCTGTAGTAGCCCGTACGTTTCCTAAAATTGTGGCGCGTTAACGGGCACGACTGTAGGAAGCACTGGTGGTTTTAAAACTCGAAATCTTGTGTTTAAAAGGGCCTTTACCCGATATAGGCCTCAGGCCTTGTAAAAATAAAGCAGCACGGGCCTTGAAAAAGTAAAGCATTGTGAAAAGGTATCTCGCCAGAGCTCAGAAACGTGAAAGCAGGTCAAAGGTCAAGTTCTCTATCAACAGGCATATCTAAAGCTAAGGCAAAGGGCATTGTCAAAAGACTTACCTGTTCACCAGGAGATGTGTATGTCATGTCTGTTCGGGTAAGGGTGTGTCTATACGTGCAGGCAGTGTACCTGTTGGTGCAAAATAAAGTGTCTGTTCAAGCAGTAAATGTCTGTTCGTTGAGAGTTGTGCCTGTCCGAAAGTAAAGTCAATAGGCACAGTCCCAGTTCTGGTCTAAGTCCAGGGGTCAGTCCAGATCCAGACTTTCAAGTCCAAATTCAGGCCGGGAGGCCTCAGCAGCAGTTGAACTTCATTGGGACTCTACTGGGACACATGCAATGCAGGGTCTGGGACAAAAGGAAGGCTGGATTGAG
>BFEA01000151.1:2429266-2439280 GCA_003427395.1 Chara braunii | reverse complement strand
TCTCTCTCTCTCTCTCACACACACACACACACACACATACACGCGCGCACACACACAACACACACACACACACACACACACACACACACACACATTCGCATGCACGCACACAGACACACATACACGGAACGATACATACAGAGGCACTGATGTAAAGCTGCACGGACTCGCTCGCGCTCCTCCTTTGGGTATGCTCACACTACTGGTAGGACTTTCGGCACCGGGGCTATGGGTAATCACGGACAGACATATTCAGGGGCCAAGTCCCACTTACCTGAATTCTCAACTTCTGACCGTAGATTGCGATGATCAGCGACCAGAAATGAAGAATGAGGGTGAGTGGGACTCGGCCCCGGGAATCCTACGAGTGTGCCCAAATAGTTAGTGAAGAGATGATTATGCATGAATTACAGCGCTGGTGGAATCAATCGGCGAGAGGGGCTAGCCCCTTTTTGTCCAAAACGGAAAAAAAAAAGACAAAATGACGTCCTTGAGCTCCTCTTGCCGTTGTTCTGTCCAGATACAGCCGATGAAACCCAGTGCCAGTATGCCCTGCCATCCCCATCGGTGGAACGACCGCAATCCAGTTTGCGGTGTGGCGTGCATACAGTAATAAATAAAAATAATGTTTTGCCGACCGATGGTTTGAGAGAAGAACATTGTGTAGTTAAAAAAGAAAAAAAAAATTGTGGGCGTCAGGTCAGCGTCGCGTTTTCCTCCCTGAAGTCGCCGCGACCGCTGGGCCGAGGTCCCACTAGCAAAACGGATAGGATCGAGCTCCGGAATCTGGACGTGTTTTATGCGGAGATGCATAAAAGCAGTTCAATCTCGATTTCCTGCACATCTCCATAAACTCGTCCAGATTCAGGCATTCGATCCGACCCTCTTTGCTAGTGGGGGGACCACGCCTCTGATCTCCTTTCCAAGCTGTGTCGTTACACTCCACCGCAAAGACAGCCTTCCCTGCTATGCTATGGGGTCCTGGCAAGGTCCCACCTGGCCTCGCTCCTCGTCACACCACTCGCCAAATGCATAAAAGACAAACATTATGGCTATGAATCTCTCCATTTTCTTGCGGAAAGTTCAACCTCATTTTACACATTTGGTGATTGGTGAGTGGTGCGGTGACTCCCCTTGTCCCCGGTCGCCAGTTGCGAGCATCTTTTCGGATCAAGCACATGGCAGGCGCGGCGTCTGATCGTCCGTGTCTGTGCAGTCGACAAGTGGGGCTCCCTGGTCTTGCTAGTTTGGAGCGACAAGTGGGGCTGCCTGGTATTGATAGTTATTTTGCTTTTTGTCCATTCATATTTTGGGCCATCTCGATTTATGTATATTTTTGGCGGGCGGCTGATCTCGGCTAGGTAGGCGTAGGCGTTCGAGTAGATAGGCTGCATTCATATGCTGGTTCTCTTTTCGCGGCTCCCTGGTATTCCTACGGTGGTTCGCGGGCGACAAGTGGGGCTACCTGGTATGGATAGTTTTGGGGCGATAGTTTTGGGGCGTCTCTCAATTTATGTACATTTGTGGCGGGCGGGTCAACTCGTATGTCTGTGCAAGCAAAGCTCACAACAGAAGTGATGGCAAATCACAGCACAACCCAGGTAAGACCTGCTGATGGACCCTTGTGTCTTTTTTTCGGTTGTTTTTTAAATATATAAAGCCCAGGTTGTTGTAGAGGTGGGATACAAGACGGATGGAAGTCACCCACAGTACTCGGCCACTCAGTTGTCCAGATGAGCCCCTCTGAAGACCCCACCCACCCTTCCCGTCATCTTTTTGCCCTGGCGCACCCCCACCCCCCTCCTACCCTACCGGTAGTGTTAACCGCCCAGGACCATCACCCATTGCCATCTTGGCGGGGTGACCTGACCAGACAGCCGTTGCAGGTACCGGGGCTAAGCAGAAACTCCTACCCCCTGCTCCCGGTTGAAGCAGACGCCAGTGGCGGGTTGGTTGAGAACTGGAGGCCTGGTTGCACTTAGGGCCAGATCCCACCTGCAAAGAGGATTGGAATAAGTGTTTGAATCTGGGCCTGTTTGCAGAGAGGTGCAAGAAACTGTAATTGATCAGCTTTTCTGCATCTCTCGGCGGAACATGTCCCTGATTCAGACACTTATTCCAATCCTCTTTGCCAGTGGGACCCTTTTTTTTTTTTTTTTGTAAGGAAAAAGCTCCATCTATTGGTGGGGAGCAGCACCTGCTGGAAACGGGGTCCTCTCTGCTATATTTCTTCTACAGAAAAGTGAAAAAAAAAAATGTCTGCACTCGTGAAGCCCTGCACTCGCCAAGAAGTCGGTTTGTGGAGACGTCCGAAGGACCACCATCCACAAACCGCCGTGCACAGACGGGGAAACCAAAAACACTCATCACAACTTGTGTCGGCGGGTGTGGCAAGCCGTCTGACACATTTTTCATTCCCAAGTTTGGCGAGTAAGTGCAACCAGCGCCTACTTGCCAAACTTGGTATGGCGAGTAGTGTGACCAGGCCCGTAGACTGTTGTGCTGGAGTGTGCATACTTGTTGTAGATAAATGCTTTTGAGGTACTAGGAGGTTCATGCTGCTGGTGTGGGCTGCAGCTGTGGAAAGTCTTCTCCTTTCCATCTCTACATAAATGGTAGGTTGTTCGAAATGTGTCTTGTCCTTTGCGACATCCGTTAAAATTCCAACGATACAGAGAAGATTAGCATGCCCCCTGCGCAGCATGACACACATGAATCGAGAAATGCTCCAAAAAAAAAAAAAAAAAAAACCTCTTGAAGTAGACTGTTTAGCTGGAGTGTAGATAGGTAGGAAGTTGTTGATTCTCAATCATTGGTTGGGGACCTATGGCCTGTGCGACCGCAGTATGAACCTGGCCGGTGTGCCTGGGTCATACCAAAAGGTTGCCTTCATTGTGAGGGACGCTGGACCCCATTCAGGCCTGTACAATTTTACAATTTTTTTTTTTTTTTTTTTTTTTTTTTGAGGATCAGATATTAAACTGATCAGAACAGATACTTCACTTGATCTTAGCCAAAAGGCCTCGACTGACCAGCCCCAGGTAATTTCGAATGATTTTATTCTGGTCATGTGGTAACCCTGGGCCCAAGCCCCACATACGCAGTTGAGTTGAGCAGGCTCAAAAAGAAGGAATAAATAAATCTGAAACGTATCTTGAATTTCTTTATGCCTTTGGCATGAGTGAGGCCTGTACAAAAAAGGAAATCAAACAAATGGCCCCTCGGTACATTGTCCCAAGAGGACAATTGTGGGTGAACTCCTTTTTTTACAAATGAAGAACCATGAGGCCCGGAATCCTCACATATGGCCTGGAAGCCCTGGCGCTGTTGCCCGGCTCGGGGAAAATGGCTCCAGCGTCCTCACTGAAACAAGTGTTCGATGAATGTCACAAGAATCTCTGGAGAATTGTCAGCATTGATTGCCCTGAGAAAATCCCACGGAACAACAACAGAAACAGCATAGAGTATCATGAGCAAACCCTGGGTGTACCCTAATATTCTTCTTACAGTGAACAGCCTCTTCAGCTTACGTCTATAGAGGGCTGCCAAATTTCCAATCCACTACTATGAGTGTCACAAGAATCTCTTGAGAATTGTCAGCATTGATTGCCCCGGGAAAATACCATGGGGGACCTGGAATTCTTCCTCAGAACAACAACAGAAACAGCATAGATTATTAGGAGCCAACCCTAGGTGTACCGTAATATTCTTCTTACCGTGAGCAGCCTCTATAGAGGGCTGCCAAATTTCCAATCCACTACTAGCTATTCACTCTGTCCAAACCAAGCAAGATCTACCAAAGAGTTCTCTGGTGGTAGAAAAGAGTTCGGGAAATCCTCTGCAGTATTGTAGAAAAGGGGGGACGTATGCTTGTCTCAACTATTTTTTCGGAGTCGAGGCCCACGTGCTGCAGCAACTTTCAGAGGTTGGGGGCGGGTCGGCATGCGGGGCCCTACTGTTTGATTGGGCCTTGCCGGTACCCTGCATGCGGGGCAGTTTTGGAATTTGGTGGCGCGTTACAACGGTACCCAGAAACCAGCCCGGTACCAGTGCATGTGCGCGTTTGCGAGGCAGCGTCGGATTTTCGCGTGCGTCCAATCGCTGTGAAATTTTTGATGGCATGCACACGTGCGTCATCAGGCACGTCGAAAGCATTAGGGTGTTCTGCCTCCTGGGGAATAAAGGTAGCGACGGCGGGTGCTGTGAGAGCCACGTGGCGGAAAGTGAACATTTTGTGTGTGAGAGAGAGAGAGAATGGTAGGAGGGTGGAGAGACAAAAAATAATAAGAATAAGAATAAGAATAAACATATTCTTTAAAACACCACTACCTCCAATCCTGTTTTTGCCGAACCTGTTTCATTGCGCACCGAGTTTTGCCAAGCCTGGGTCCCATTCTTATCTCTAGACTGGTACTTACCGCCGTTACATCCCAAATAGAACAAAGAAAAAGGGGGACCTATGCTTGTCACAACTATTTTTTCGGAGTCGCGGCCCGCGTGCTGCAGCAACTTTCAGAGGTTGGGGACGGCTCGGCATGCGGGGCCCTACTGTTCGATTGGGCCCCACCGGTCCCCTGCATGCGCGGCAATTTTGGAATTTGGTGGCGCGTTATAACGGTACCCAGAAACCGGCCCAGTACCAATGCACGTGCGCGTTTGCGAGGCAGCGTCAGATTTTCTCATGCGCCCAATCACTGTTAAAATTTCGATGGCATGCACATGTGTGTCATCAGGCACGTCGAAAGCATTAGGGTGTTCTGCCTCCTGGGGAGGAAAGGTAGGGACGGCGGGTGTTGTGAGAGCCTTGTGGCGGAAAGCGAACATTTTGTGTGTGTGTGTGTGAGAGAGAGAGAGCGGTAGGAGGGTGGAGAGACAAATAATAATAGAAATAATAATAAGAGTAATAAGAATAAACATATTATTTAAACCACCACTACCTCTGATCTTGTTTTTGGCGAACGCGAATTTCATTGCGCACCGAGTTTTGCTAAGCCTGGGTCCCATTCTTATTTCTAAACCGGTACTTACCGCTGTTACATCCCAAATATAACAAAACCAAGAAAAAAAGAAGGAAAAAAAAGAAAACTTCCCCACATGCTGTGATAGCCATCAGATACATTCTATGAGGTACTGGTGAGACTGTGCCCTCAGTACAAGCGTCTGTCCCATTGAAAAACGAATGAAGCACACAAAAAAAACAACTTCCTTTATGCTGCTATTGGGGTCCAAATACAGGATGCTACAATGCAAGTATGTGACGGACCCGCAGGGATGGTGGTCCGTCAGGATCAAGACGACGGGATGAGGATGGGGGAGATGGAGATGGAGATGGAAGGGACAGCGCAGCTCCAACGCAGACTCAACACGCACGTACTCCAATCTGTGCAAATGAAGAATAAGGAAAAACAGACAACTGCTGGGGTTTACCCCCAGCGGACTGACTGACTGGACTGGACTGGACTGGTACCGATAGTGGTACCGGACAGGACTAGAACAGCACACGGCCTGTGGGGTCAGGCCACGGCCTGGTCCCACAGGCCGAACTGGGCAAATAGCCAAATAGGCCCTGGCTGTAGACCAGGGCGGATGAAGGCCCGCTGCACGATCCTCGGACCTGTAAAGGATCGCAAGAGCCATAAACACGCTATGCGGAAAAGCAGCGGAACTCTGCAATAAAGAAAGCTGAGAAATATAGGATGCGGAGCAAGCTCCATGCGGAGTCCATGCGATGCATCCTAAGGTACATAATGTCAAAAGAAAACCAAATGTCTAGTATACATATCCTAACTAACAGCAGAAAATGAAATGTACTATGATACAATCCTAAAGTCCTGGAGGCAGTGGCCTCAGTGCTGAAAGGAAAAGAGCAATATGTCACAAGATAATGTCATGTCGCTGAACCACTAAGAGTGGGATGGTCTCAGAGGGGGTGAATGCAGTCTAAGAATTGAAACTCCTAAGGGCAGTCACACATGAAGCTGGGATAGGTCATCAGGCTCAAGGTGGGAGAGTGGTAGCGAAACAAAACCAATAACCCTAACAGATAGACCATCAAGGCAGGTAATGCTCGACAAAAGGGTGACACCATGCAGGGTCGACCATGAAAAGGGGAGCCTGGAATAGGGTGGAGCTATGCCGAATTGGAGGCATGCAATAGCCGGCGCAAGGGTGATGAGGGCAGTGGGTAAGGGGAAACATGCACATAACTCACCGACTGGGAGAGGGAGCTAGGTCTGGGAGCAAGGAAGCCAAGATAACGCTACGGTCCCAATGCCTATGCGATACCAAGGGAGAGCCAAACTCAAAGAGACCCAGCTAAGTGAGACCCATCATGCGACATAGGCAAGGGAGTATGCAGGGTAGGGTGGTGACGTGAAGTAGTCACGTCCAAAGTAGTTGAAGTCGTCGAAGTGGTCGATGACGTCGATGAAGTAGCAGTGGAGTCGATGTCGAAGCAGAGCCGCAAAACGCTGACATCCTGAAGAAGAGATGATGATGGAGTACCTGATAGTGTGAGTCAGTGGGGAAAGATAGAGGATAAGAGTGTCAGTCATCGTAACGCAAAGGGCGACGATGAGTGCGCTGTGGACGCTCGGAGGCGACCGTCTGCGGCTGAGGAATGGCCTCAGAGGGAGCGGGCGCGTCCTCAGCAATCTCCTCAGCCGGAGGAGGAGGAAGAGGGTCAGTCGGCTGAGTAGAAGCAGATGTCTCAGCACGACGAGCACGATTATATGTACGCACCAACATCCTGGCGTGCTGCAAGTGCTCGAGGGGCTCTCAAGTAGCCTCCTCATCAGGGTAGCCCTTCCAACGCACAAGGTACTCGATGCGTGGAGGGTTATAGTCGGTAACTCGGCGTGATACGATGTCGGAAACAACGAACTCCTCGTGACCGTCCACCATGATAGGTGGAGGACGCTCCTAAGGGCGTCCGGCGAAGCGCTCGGACGGTCTGCGATAAGGACGCGGCAAGGAGACGTGGTAAACATCGTGTACGCGAGCCTCTCAAATGTAATCAGGTAGCTTCACACGGAAGCTGACCGGACTAGCGACAGTATCAGAACCGACGGCCTGAAGGATGCGGCATGGACCGAAGAAACGACGGCTGAACTTGCGAAGCGTATCTGCTTCGAGCTGTAAGTGGCGTGCGTCGACGAGCACATCGTCACCGACTTTGAATGAATGATCCATTCGTGATCGGTTCGCTCGTGCGGCCATGCGAGTATGGGAGTCGGCTAAACTCTCGTGTGCGCGCTTCATAATCGCCGCCATGTGAGCGATCCAATCGTCAAGCGCAGGGCAACGAGTGTCTTGGCGCAACCGCGATGATCATAGGAAATCCGCGGGTACGCGAGGGTGGTAGCCGAGGTCGCAACAAAATGGCGACATCCCCGTGGCTGGCGAAACAGCGTGGTTGTACGCAATCTCCGCATGGGGTAAGTCCCACCGCTGGTCATCCCTAACAAACTTTCGGAGGATATTACCGAGAGTTTTGTTGGTGACCTCAGTCTGACCATCCGTCTGAGGGTGGTAAGACGATGAGAAGGGAGCTGGGATCCGTACACCTCGTGTAGGCGTCGCCATAATGTGCTGGTAAAGCGCGGGTCACGGTCGGAGATGATGCTCTGAGGTAAGCCGTGATCTCTCACGACTCGGTCGAAGACGACGTCGGCGACCTCACGAGCGCTAATGCGATAGCGGCACGGAACAAAACGTGCACGCTTCGTGAAGCGATCGACGACGACCAAGATAGCATCATGACCACGCTGAGTGGGTGGGCGGAGGGGACCAATGAAATCCATCGAGATGGACTGCCAACGACCTTCAGGTATGGGTAGGGGCTGAAGTAACCCATACGGAAGGTGGTTCACACTGTTCACCTCCTGACAGGTAGGACACTCCTGGATGTAGGCTTTGACAAAGTCCTTGGACTTCGGCCAGACGTATAGGCGGCAAACACGAACCAACGTCTTGTGGAAACCCATATGACCGGCAGTTGCCTGGTCATGGAACTCAGCTACAGCCTGGACGCGGAGCTGCCCGGTGGAGGGAACGCAGATACGTGGTTCTAGCTGACCAGATCTACCATGCCAGTACACGAGGCCGTTCTCCCCGAGGGAGTAGGAAGGAACGGTCTTGCCACTCCGCAGTGTGGCGTGGATGACGCGATAATCGGGGCAGTGGCGGTACTGAGTGCGATACGCATCGATCACCGACTGATCAACAGTGGTGATGGAGATGGCAGCAAGCTGGATGGGTTCCTGATTGTGATCAGGACGGCGGGACAAGGCATCGGCGACACGGTTCGTTTCACCCTTGATGGGTTGAGTGGTGAAACTGAACTTGGATAAGTCACGCCACCAGCGTGCCTGTCGAGGGGAAAACTTAGGCTTCGTGAGGAAAGCCTTGACAACTGAGTTGTCCGTGCGCACCGTGAAGGGCGCCTCGTGCAGATAATGACGCCAATGTCGGGTAGCATAAACTACTGCGAGAACCTCACGTTCATCGACAGTGTAGTTTATCTCGGCAGACAATAGCTGACGGGAGTAGAAAGCGATCCGGCAATCCCCAGCACGAGCCTCGACAGTCCCATCCTCCGCGATGGTCGGGGAGTAAGTAACAGGAGGACTGTCAGTGGAGGAAAGTGGTGGGAGGGTAGGCGTCAGTCGAGAAGCAGTGTCAGCAGGAGGGGGGGGGGAAGGAGGAACATGGGGGTAAGGTGAATCTGGAGGAGAGGGAAACACCTGAGAAAGGACAACTCCTACTGCAAAATCTGACGCATCGGTGGTGACGATAAAGGGACGATCAAAATCGGGAAGGCGAAGAATCGGTGCACAGGTCACCACCTTCTTGAGGGCGTGAAAGGCGTCCTCGCACAGGGGTGTCCAAAACCACGGCGGGTTCTTCCGGAGGAGGGTAGAGGTAAGGACGTAGGAATACCTAACGTATCCCTGGATAAAATTACTATAGTAGCTGGTGAGGCCTAGGAAACTGCGAAGCTGCTTGGCAGATGTAGGGACGGGCCACTCTGCAATAGCAGTGATCTTTCCGTCGTCCATGCGGAGACCCTGGTCAGACACATGGTGTCCTAGGAAGTCCACTTTGCGCTGGGCAAAGCGGCACTTACTGAGCTTGGCATAGAAGCCATGCTTGTGTAAGCGCTGTAGGACATCGTGGAGGTGTCTGAGATGGTCTTCTAAGGTACGACTGTAGACCAGGATGTCGTCCAGGTATACGAGAACGTATTCTTCAAGGATGTCCCTGAAGATGTCGTTCATCGCCGTCTGGAAGGTGGCGGGTGCATTGGTGAGGCCGAATGGCATCACCGTGAACTCGTAGTGGCTGAAGCGCGATCGAGAGGCGGTTTTCGGCTGATCCTTTGTGGCAACGCGAATCTGGTGATAACCGCTACGAAGATCGATCTTCGTGAAAAAACGGTTGTCTGCCAGACGGTCAAACAACTCATCCGCGCGGGGCATGGTATAGTTGTTCTTAACCGTGTAACGGTTAAGGCCGCGATAGTCGATGTAGAGGCGGAGAGTTTCGTCCGCTTTGCGAGCAAAGAGGACAGGTGCACCCCAAGGGGAGTTACTGGGTTTAATGAAACCCAGTCGAAGGAGCTCCTCAAGCTGACGCTTGAGTTCCGTCGCCTCTCGGATCGAGAGTGGGTACGATGCTTGATGGTGAACACGATAGTCAGGCACGAGCTGGATAGAATGCTCAACACCGCGCATCGGGGGGATCCCGCTGTATGAGAAATACGGGGGAAAGACGTCGCGGTACTCTCGAATCAGGTCGCGAACGACCGACTCTAAGTCTGCCGTGAACCGTGTGAGTTCCTCGACGTCTGCGTCAGCACGAGACGTATGTGTGGACTCGACAGTCGACGGCGCAGGGGCCTGAGACGTGGAGGGGGTATCCGCAGGCTGACGAGTGGATGTAGAGATGGGAGCCGCGAAGATGGAAGGAGGGTCAGGGGGATCGGGCTCCAGAGAGATGAGCTCAACCTCGGGA
>BFEA01000151.1:2403396-2415622 GCA_003427395.1 Chara braunii | reverse complement strand
GACGACAGTCGGTCCGGTAGAGAGTACTTGGATTAGTTCGTAAGTAGTTGTTTGTACCCTCGTCCCATCACGACGACAGCCGATCCGGTAGAGAGTTCTTATTTAGTTTATAAGTTATAGTCAGATACCCCCTTCCCTACACGACGACAGTCGTTACGGTAGAGAGTACCTACTTTAGTTTATAAGTTATTGCTGGTACCCTCCTCCCATCTCGACGATAGTCAATCTGGTAGAGAGTACCAAATCCAATTCATAAGTTATAGTCAAATACCCCCTTCCCGTCACGACGACAACCGTTACGGTCGAGGGTACCCGATTTAGTTCATAAGTTGTTGTTAGTACCCCTTTTTCCCATCACGACGACAACCAATCTGGTAAGGAGTACTTGAATTAGTTCATAAGTGTTTGTTTTGTACCCTCGTCCGTTCACGACGACAGTCGTTCCGGTAGAGAGCGCTTAGATTAGTTCATAAGTTATTGTTCGTACCCTCATCCCCTCACGACGACAGCCACTCAGGTTGAGAGCACTTAGATTAGTTCAGAAGTTATTGTTCGTACCATCATCCCCTCGCGACGACAACCGCTCAGGTTGAGAGCACTTAGATTAGTTTATAAGTATTTTATTTGTACCCTTGTCCCCTCACGACGACAACCGATCAGGTAGAGAGTACTTAGTTTAGTTTATAGGTAGTTATTTGTACCCTCATCCCCTCACGACGACAGCCGATCAGGTAGAGAGTACTTAATTTAGTTCATAGATTATCATTAGGACCCCCTTCTCGTCACGACGACAGTCGGACCGGCAGAGAGCAAGGTGACTCACACATGAGTACCTAATTGCCAATTCTTAGTCAAGTCAGAGCACACACACAAGCATCACGACGACTCACACACGAGCCTCCACCACCCTACTTTGTTTTTCACGTCCAAACAGTTCAGGTTCTTTCTTAGTTAATTTAATTTCCTTCCATTTCATCAGTCGGGGTTCTTATTTCAATCATACACTTTTTTCCTTCTGATTATCTTAGTCCTGAAGAAGGTACAAGCAGTATATCACACAATCGTACATGCAACCCAATAGAAGGGCGTAGCCTGTACGGGTATATGGGAAAGGGATAGTCATGCGTACCTCATGGTTCCCTGCCTCCAGAGTTCCTCCTGAACTTCGGCAGAGCTCCCGCAATCGACCTGTCATTGACTTCGTATTACACATGCAATGGGTCGTTTGGGCCTTTATAGGACTACATCATTAGACAAATCATAGTTTTGAAGAGATCAGTACCTGAGATGATCATAGTTTTGAAGAGATCAGTAGCTGAGGTGATCAGACAGAGAAAAGAATGGGGGAGGATGGAGGAGGTAGGCACCACCACATAGTGATAGTGTCTCTCTCCTCTCCAATACCCCACACTCTCTTCTTCTCTGACCCCTGCTTATCTCATGATGTTTAAGTAGTGAATCAATAGTCGATAGTAATAATAAGAACAATAATAATAACGATAATATTAATAACAATAATAATAATAATAATAACAATAATAATAATAATAATTAATAATGATAATAATAATAATAATACTAGTAGCCGTATCAGACGGTAAGCATGCAAAGGCGAAATGATATATCCCAGATTGTGAACTCACATTGAAAGTCAGAAAGTCCAACACTGTCCAGAAAGCAATAACGCGCTGCTATTACACCAACGGAGAATCAGAGCACTGCATCAGATTATCAACGGGAGCATACCCTCGCCGTTTCCAACATAAGCATCAAGAGTCTTTCCCCTACGTGCACTCATTTTCCAGACTACCATCACACTACTTAGCCTACTAGCAGCCTACAAAACAACAATGCATCCAATTGACATCAACAGCAGAATCGAAGCACATGAAGATGTCGTCCCGTGTAAGACTATCGTCAAGACCAAGTACGTGCTCGTACATCATCATTCTCATCTCTTTCCCCCTCGTTGTCCCCTCTCTCAGACTGTCTTTCCTTGTTCTCTTCAAGCTTGCGCTCTTTCTTCCTTTTCTGTGTCTGTCTGTCTGTTTTCCGTTTTGTCTGTCTGTCTATTTGACTCGTCTGTTTTGTCTGGTTGTCTGTGTCCGTCCGTTCTCGTCTGTCGGCTTGTCTATGCGTGTCCAGGTTTTCTTCCTCTCTCCTTCTCTCGCCCTCTCTTTCTTTTCTGCAAAGAAAAATCAGTAATAGCGAATTCAAAAAATCAAGCCGCATTATAGACAGTTTTGACCCCGAATCAAAAGCAGAATCGCAGCACGAGTTCCACCTAAAGAATACAGTATAGGCTCGTAAGTGATAATGCTGGAATAATCTCATCTTCATCAGCAAGGCACTAATGTCGAACTCCTATCTGGCGTCTGGTGCCCAGACAACAAGTGGCTGACCCTATCTAGCCTACAACAATAGTGCAAATGGTGGTGTCAACAGATTCCCTGAAGTACAAGCAGATCTCGGTCGATGCCGTCGCCTCAAGCACCAGGTATGTCTACTGTATTACTCACAACTTCAATCCCCAACACACAGTATGCCATTTGCCCTCAAGGACCACCATGCGCCTCCTCCAGCATACATCAGCGCAGCTCGGATATGGTTGCCTGCTCAGTCCGTGTGTGCTTGTCTGCTATATCCGTCTGTCATTGTTTCTCAATCTGTCTGTTGGCGCCGACGTTGTGTCGACTACAAAATCATGAGCGGATACCCTTGTAAGGGTATCAGCTCCGACACCGTTCAAACCCAAAGTCATCGACAACTACGGATAGTTGAGTTCGACATCATAAAAATATCGAATGAAGTAAAATTGTAATAGAGACAGTGAAATTATGGTAAAACTTCACCTAAAACGGTAATGTATGTGTGCTTGCAAATACGTGTAAATATGTGCTTATGTGTATGAGAGTGTGTATGTGTGTGTATGCTTGTGTATGTGGTAATGTGTACGTGAGTGTGTATGGTGTGTGTATGCTTCCGTATGTGGTTATGTATCTAGCAGTCAGTCGCTTGTCATTTCGGCTCATAAAAATAATTGTTTGTCGCCTGTTACCGCTATGGCCAGCCGGTGAGTGAACAATGAATGTCGGGGTACCAGATCTTATTACCCTTCAATAAACAACACATCGACGTACCCCAACTTTTCGTATAATAAAATGTTAATTTAGTTTCGACAATGTAACATTTTGTTATAATGTAATACAAAAATTTAAAAATTGTTAAAGTCGTCTAATTATTTGTGTAATTTGTTTTCATTTATTATTAAAAAATTACACAAGAGTTATTGATGTACTAATCCAAGTACGAACTATTTAATTTGTGTTTTAACGGTCTTTCTGACAATCAAGTCGGCCAAAATAAAGGAGGTTTCCGACAACACTAACACAGATATCAACAAAGAAGGTAAAAGTGAAGACAAAGGTTATAGTATTTCATAAAATTTCTCCCGAACGCAGCTAACTTCTGACATGTAGCACGTATTTGCTCTCAGTTGTGTTTATCTTATTCTTAGTGGATGCGATATAAGTCGCTGAATATTCTCTTTCAATTAGAAGTTATTTGTTTGATACTTTCTGGTGTTATTTTATGAGTTGTAAAGCTGGTAGGACATATTTTTTCTCAGCGGAAGGGGGATTGTTTGTATTTTGGACCGGTCGTATACGCACCGATTTCTCCATATTGGAGATATGTTTATATAGGCAATATTGACCATAATTTGCAGCCGCGGTAGCGTGAGTATATCTATAGATTGTGCACTGAATGTTTGATTAATATAGGAAGTAGAGACGAATAAATGAATGAGAGTCATGAGATGATGCGGTATCCACCAATATATAACTATTCCTAACTGTTTTTTGTCAACTCATGATGTGTGAACTATTGGACGATATGTTATTAATTGATTCAGGATTTTATTGAATTCTCGTCAAAAACTTATAAAGTTCATAGGCAGAGAGGCATGAAAAAAAGAAAAATGAAAGGATAAAACTTTTTTTATTACAAATTAATTTTGATATGATTCTATCATGGTGTTTCCTCTTCGGTGAACATTGTATCTACCAGTCTCCTCCATATTCTCAAACATCGTGGCAATAAACAAATTTTCATATATGTTATTGTACGCAAGAAAATATTTTCGCGAGTTGATAAATGTAAATTACTTAAACGATACTATGACTCGTTGATTATCTCTTTTATGCATGGTCATAACAACTTAAATCGTTGAAGAAATGGTTGGTTTCGAGATGTTGCCTGTTTTTTTTTTTTTAAGTGATTGTGTATTTTTGTCAATGGTATTTGACTTTGAAATATGTCCTGGTCTAATTACTAAGTCATCCACTATCTCGCCAAATCTATATAAGTGGAATCTCAATCAACTTATCTGTGTTTTTTTTGCCGTAAGGTCGTTTCATGAAAAAAAAACGAGGAATTATATTAAAATAATATTGTTTAAGGTAGTTTAGTCTCGTTTTCATGTATCCATATATGACAATATATAACTATTCGACTTGAATACGAGAAACTAGTTTGTTAATTAGAGGTACGAAGGTTATTTACCTTGGCGTCAACATCCACAGTAAGACGAGACAATACTATTGTCAGACTGAAGATTGTGGAGGTTTGAAAATTGATGCTAATTCACCGACTTTAAGTTCTTTAGTATAGCAATTGAACGGTTTATGATTTTATTCATAACTTCCAAAAATTTAGAGAGAAGCAAACCTATGTTGTGTATGTGAGATTTTTAATAAATCTTTTCGACAACAGGATGAACACACCGCTTTCCATCTTAGCAACTATAATTTATTTCCTTTTTGAATGTCTTAATTTAAAAAAAGTAATATTTTTGCATCAACAAATTCATTAATCCTTTCATAGCATTCATGATTTACTCGGTGTTGATTCAATCTCTCTCCTTGGTAATGATTTACAAAAATATTCGGTGAAGAGTGGTAGACTGGTTTCCTCTTCTACTTTTTCTTACTCCGTCTCATCCTCTTATTTCTCTACCCCTTTCTTTTTATCTGTCTCGTTTTTTTTCCTCTTCCTATTATTCTCCCTCTTCTTCTTCCTCTTTTTTTTTTTCTTTTTTTCTTTTTGGTGAGCGTCGGATGTGCAACTGATGAAATATGAGTATTCAAACAACGACTTCGTGGACTTGTACATAGTCCTGTTGATCATAACCGTTGTCGAGCGCATCGGTCCCGCACGGGGACCCTCCCGGCCGCGTCACGCAGGATTATGCAGGATTTATCGCGGAGAGCGTTTGCCGCTCCGGCCGAGTGCGCCAGCCGTACCTCTCGCGAACCCCTACGACAGGACAGAGTCACGCGAGGCACCGCTTACCTCCACCTGCGGGAGCTGCCACCATCCCTTAGGTGGGGCGTATCCCCGCCGAGCTACTGAGCCACATGCGAAAACTTTTCGTATGCAATTGCAGAGGTGGCCCAGCCGAGGGCGTTTCTCGTTCGCTGTAGCATAGGGGGTTACGTGCGGTCGAACGCCCAAGAAATCGAACCCGCACGCGAATCGACGTTCTGGGGGGCTGAGGTCCCAAATGCGACTCGGCGCCGGTCGACTAGGATGCATCACGCACACTACACGTACACCACAACACTCACATCTACCCACACATAACACATGGAAATACAAAAAACAGACCTTATGAACGACACCACCACACCACAATACTCCTAGTCCCTTCAGTATCAGACCCATAACTCCATGCCGCGAGAATGAGGTAGGTTCCGCGCGCTGGACTTTTGTATAAGAGTCGTGCGCGCGCATGACCTCCTCATATCGGCCAGCCATGCGGGCATTCGCAAGCGTTCGCGCTGATGGGGTACTATGTGGTACTCGTAGCCTCGCGGCCCTTGATAATCTTGAGGGTCACGTTCGACACTCGAGTGTCGGCTGACAGACGCTTTGAGGGGTAATCTCTCGACGCCTGACAACCGCCATGTGTGGTTGAAGACCACACCCTCTTCTGCACCCTGTCCAGAGGGGTTGAGTAGATAGCTTTAGGGCTGTCGTGGTAGCCAAAATCAAGGGGTTTGACTTTGACGGCTACCACGGACCACAACGTCCAACCACGAAGACTTTAAGGAGGAAACAACTGCAGATAGTCTGATAGTCGTCCCAACTGGAAGGGGTAGGCCAACGCGAAGGGGTGCGCACGACTAAGGTCCAAAATCAGGCCCATAGGCCGCCCGACGTTCGAGATGTTGGAGACTCGTACGCAAGGCTCCATAGGCCGATTAGGGATGGTCCCCTGCCTACGCGTCGCTTCGCGCGGCCGACGCTTGGGCCTACTGGCCATAACGTGTTTTTGCTTTCTCCGCATGACCCATAACTTTAGAGCGCGGAAATCGGTAAGTGTTGCGCGTATGGTTTAGTATAAATCCGTGCGGACGCAGAACCTACGCATGCCGACCAACAATGTGGATTTACGCACGCAGTCGTGATGTCGGCGCACTATGTGATGCCTATACACGAGTGGCCCCTTTTGAGCCATGGGGTCGCTATCGATGCTCAGGCGTTGGCTGAAGCGCACACTAAGGGGGTAAACCTTTAGCAAGCGCAAAACCGGTCTGAGGGCCTTACCATCTTCTGCACCCTGAGGTAACCCAAAGGGTGCGGGGTAAGATGGTCCATAGGGCAGGAAGAAATTCGGAGCGGTGGTGAGTTGTCTGGCGCATTACCAGCGATACGCTAATCCTTCTGCCCGGAACTTTGTCGTTCTACCAAAATAACCTTAACAAGGATGAAAAACAAATGCTCTTAACACTATCGGAAGAAAATACCTTTAATGTTAGTCTGGGGCCTGGGACGTCCCAGACAAGGATCTTGGTTTCCAGGCTTGGGACGACTGCCCTACCACACGAAGTCAAAGAGAATAGAAGGACGCAAGCGAGCGGTCGCATAGCCCCATAAGGGTTACCCGAGCGTACGCTTACTCTGATTATCACATCATTGGGCTGAAAAAGAACAATCTCACCCAAACAACAGGTTGTGGGGTAGTACACTCTCACGACAGTTGTGTGGTTTGCCCATCTGAATTCAAAACATAATCACTCAATCATGAGTCAAATGAGACTCTTCCATACATATCTGCAATCATATACACAACATTCAAAGAACATCACACGCGCTAAAAGGGTCAACTTTTCAGCCTCCTGCAACTCACACCCTGCCTTATGCACTCAAGCCCAACCATTTCCCCATCAATCCTTAACAAAGGTACTCAGTCTTTCAGAAATGGCCATTTATAAAGAAGCTGGGTGAAAACCCAAAGAAACACACAAATCCTGACAAGGGTCAAAGCCTTAGGTTGAGAGGCAGGAGAAATAAGAAAGTTGAGTCGTAAACTGACGAATCGGCAACCGACTTGTTATCAGTGATAACAGACAAGTCATCCTTTCGTAGAATCAGGCCGAACAATTCGAGCCTTCAATCGGATGTGAAAACCTGCATCACAGTATAGGTCAAAGATAACCACTACTATGTTCAACCCAAGTAGAGGATAGTTCCTCAATTCGTACCCCAGCTCCTCATCAGTCTCACGTTCAGCTTCTCTCACTAACGCCAAGTCACTGAGAAAATTTGGCAGCATCTCCCCTATGCAGCCCCTATGCAGGGTGGATTTGTCAAGTCTCTCTTAGCTAAAATATAATCTAGCTCCCTAAATTCTGTGAAATTTCGGCAGCGCTTCCCGTAGGAAAAGTGCCTTTCTAGAATCTCTACGAGTCCAAAAATGACTAACTCTTTCAGATTTGTAGAAATTTCGGCAGCGCTTCCCGTAGGAACAGGAGGTTGCCAAAATTTATACAAAGTTGAAACTGAAAAGACAAGGCATAACTATACTTGGGACTAACTTCTGACACTTATTTGGAAGGTAGAATCAACGATAATCTGTACGACCTCTTGATGAGGTTGTGCGATGACACTGATCCCAACTCCTAGTAGACCCAGTCCTATCTTATCCCAAGCTTTCCCTCCCATCATCCATCCTACCTGTCTATAGCTCTAGCACTCGGCGAGCACCTAAAGCAACTAAACTATCAAAGAGATGCCCCAGAGTGAGAACCCACAAGCATGCATAACCAAACATCTCTTACAATCCCACATTAATTTAGTCCAAGTAGTTCGTTAAATCGCTCAATTCCTTCCCTTTTACATCCCCCTTTCCTATGGCATACGGTCAGACAAGGCCCTAACCCTAGGGTATGTCTGACCTGCCTAGGTACACAAGTAAAATACGCACATTTGGACTGCCCTAACCCTAAGGTATGCCCAACATAACATGAACTGTACACATAAGGCATATGACCAGACCGCCCTAACCCYAGGGTACGTCTGGCTTCTGCCTAACTGACGACAAAAAAACATAGAACTGGGCTGCCCTAACCCTAGGGTGTGCCCAATCTGCTTTAAACAAAGTTACATACGGCATCATTCTAGACCATCCCTACCCAGGGGTAGGTCTAGCTTGCCTGAACATAAATACAAACGACAAAAAGTTGGACCGCCCTAACCCTAGGGTACGTCCAACCCACAGTACATCTACGACAAAAGCATATCACTACCCTAGGGTACGCCTAGTTAGCCATACCGTTTAAGTTACATAAGGCAATGTGATCAGGCTGCCCTAACCCTAGGGTGTGCCTGATCTGCCTGAACAGTTATAAACACCGAAACGTTGGACCACCCTAACCCTAGGGTACGTCCAACTTACTTTAAACGACAAAGGTTTATCGCTAGGCCGCCCTAATCCTAGGGTACGCCTAGTTAGCCATACAACAGAAAATAGGGTACAAATACTTTCACAGACTTTATGGTTTTTCTTCTCTTATTAAGCAGTTGATCGAACCTTTCCAATAATGAAACTTTCGATCCTGCCTCATGTCTAGAAGGGAAAATAAAACAGATTTATACTAACTCTCTGCTCCTTAGTGTTATCACGAGCATATAACTGAACCGCCCTAACCCTAGGGTACGTTCAGTCTGCCCAGTTACCTTTGTCTTACTCTTCACCTCTTTCCCTCTTCCTTAGTTCTACTTGACTTACTGACTGGCTTTTCCCACCCGGGGTGCCCGTCTGTCAGAAGTATAAGTTCAATAAAATATATATATCAAAATTTATACTTTTGGTTGGCCAGTTAATTCGTGGCTCATGACTAAGCCGCCCTAACCCTAGGGTACGCTTAGTCTTATGTCGTTATTCCCTCAGAAGAAAACACGCACCGCAACTCATTAAAAAAAACACCAGGATTCTGAGCCTTCCCTACCCGGGGTGCCCGTCCTCCTATTAAGAAACCCTCAAATAAAACAGCGATTGATCCTATCCCACCTGGGTAGACCAGCCATAAGAGTCACTCATTCAGATTAGCAAACCTCAATAAAACATAGCACTGAGCCCACATCCACCCAGAGGGGCTCAGCCTTGGGTTAACCCGGTCAAAACGCATGCATAACGCCTTCCTCCCGCCTTCCCTAATTTACCTTTGTCTGAATTCTCTCAAGGAGTTATCTGGTCTTTCATATATAACTGTTTATTTAAACCTTTCGCAAAGCATGTCCTGACATACATAAAAAAACAAAAAAAATAATAACCTCTCATAGTTATCTTCAGATACCCAAAGGAATAATGCAGTTAGGGGAAAGGATCACACGCGTCAGACGAAAGTTATACCTGACTATTCCCTGCCTTCAGAACCCCTCCTGGGCTCCGGCAGAGCTCCCGCAATCGGTGGGTGGACCTCCCACAAGGTCTTGATATGGACCTACGGGTTGCAATCCTGCCTGCCGCCTTCCCCTCGTAACCAAAAGACTAGACCTAGATTGAGAAGGGCAGAAAAATAATCATTAAGACTCTCAGATACTGGAGGGGTGCGCTCAGACTCGCAGGAGAGGGCCTTGAAGTCTTCCACTCCTGGGGGCCCCGCAATGGTGGTCAGGAAACGCAGAGAAAATAATCCAGTCTTGGCCAAAACTCCAATTAACAGCTCCCTAAAAGACTCTAAATTGCAGCAGCAACTCCGTCGTCAAGAGAAATAGTACCAGTGTACTGCAGTAATGCACTGCGAGGGACAGTCCCCAGTACGGTCAATAACTCACAGCAGCAACCGCGTCCTGCTCTACAGCAGTGCACTGCAAGGAACAGTGCCTGCTCCGCAGTGATGCACAACTGGGAACAGCGTGCTTCACAGCAACAGCTGCAATGCTCAGCACAGTAACAACGCCCAGTCTGTGCCCTGCTCAGCAACAACGCTTACCACTATAACGGTGCCCAACTTGTGTGTAGTGGCAACTCGCTCCACCAGTAGTCAGCACTTTGGGCGCACGATAGGTACTCAACAGATACGCAGTTAGGTGCACAACGGAGTATAGCAAGCCTTGTCAGTTCAATATTCATTACAAACACAGCGTCTGCGCACAACAGTAGGCTGTAGACCGCACAGCAACTGAGGCCACACAATTTGAAGGTACCGCTGTATGGTTGGCATAGCCGCCTGTAGTCCGATCAGAACTCTCCCACGAGCTACCTATCATTGCGGCTCCCAAAACAGCAAGAACTCAGCAACACACAGTAACACAGCAGTTCAACAGCTACCCACTTCACCTCTCTGAGACTACAAGTGTCACCACTCTCTCCGAACAACAGTATGTGCGAAGGATTCACTGACCTCTTGGCCCACAGTTGAGTGTCACAGCCTGTCTGCACCCCCGAAACGCTAACAGCCACCCAAGAACCAATGCACAGGTATGACACCTATGAACAAATAGAAACAGCAAACGGAATGTCAGTCCAGGTGTACACCGGTCACCTTCAGCGGCATAAACTGATCAGTATCCGGACGACGATCGCACGGCCTTCCTAACTACAGCTGTAGCGGTCGACGTCACCTGGTAACATCAGCTGCAACAACTCCCAGGTATATGTAGCTTGGCACTGTAACTTGGCCCTTGGTTTAACCCGCATCGCCTGTTCTGCCTCCAGGGGCCAGTCCCAATGGCAAGGCGCAGGCGGATCCTGCCGTGCGGTTTGTCAACCTCGACCAGGTAAGTATAACGATCCTTTTTATTGCGCGCTGCAGCCCCCAGGGCATGACTACACCAAGACAACGCTCCCAGTTAGCAGAACAGCAAGTCGAACCCCAAAAACGAAGGCAGAGTTAACAGCGGGTCGAGCACAACCCCATCGCGGACAGTAAATCAACATCCAATGGGTTCAACAGTATGCTCCATTACGGGACTGGTCCTCCATGCACCAAATGTACAAAACGAGAATAGATTCGCAATAAACTTACGAAGGTATTTCGACAGCTTCCGCCCCTTGTGTATACATCCACAGAGCTCCCTGCCACTGCATTCGGAGGCTAGCTCTTATGAACAAACCGGGGTGGAGATCATCCTCATTCTTTCTAATGCACCTGGCCAACCTGACAACCAGGTTCATAAGCCTCTTGCTGCATAACGGAGCCGAGAAACTACAGGCGAGTAGGGGCTGCCAACAATTGACCATGAGCAAACGCACCCGCAATAGCCAAATCTCCAGCTCCGCAGCCTGTTTCACATTACTCTGGTCGGTAAAACGACTGAAAATTCGAATGAATCTTCCGCTGGAAAGTGACTAAGTACGTTACCATATTATGATAAAATTCTCCTCGCGGTGTTGTCGTCCATACCCCTTCCTCATGCTCCATCCTTGCTTCCTACAATCCTCCTTCCTGTTGTGACATTCTCCTTAGTCTCCTGTCTTAGTCCATCCTTGCTTCCTACAATCCTCCTTCCTGTTGTGACATTCTCCTTAGTCTCCCGTCTCAGTCCTTTCTGGCTCCCTATCATAGCTCTATCATCACCACGCCCAACCTTTCTCACGGCTGACCGCGCAGCTCCAATAACCTATGCCGGCTAATCTACCAACTTCCTGCGAAAACTAATGCTACCATCATACTCGTAATGTCTCAAAACCCCGTAATCAAGTCCTTATTTGCTCGATTCCATTGAGGAACGAGCGAGATATCTCATTTTCCCTCACCACTTCCGCTCTCTCTCGGCACCTCCGCGCAGCGTTTTTTCGATTTAGCTACTTCTATACTAAGTTTAATGCTAGTCTGACCTCAGATTCGAGTTCGCCTAAGCCCAATGTATCAGGTTTGCATCTTCTCTCGCCTGATTCCGTCAAGAATCGGGCGAGCTATGCACTCTTCCCTTCTCC
>BFEA01000151.1:2379627-2393543 GCA_003427395.1 Chara braunii | reverse complement strand
TTTTTTTTTTTTTTTTTTTTTTTTTTTTTTTCCGGGTCCGCATTCGGCCGAACGACCGAATGCGTCGAGAGGGGGTGTCGAACGTTCGGGCGTTCGAGTTCGGGCGTTCGGTCCGTCTCAAACGCCGACAAACCTGTTTCATATATCAATATAAATAACCAACTTAGGAAATTATTACTCGTGGGGGTGCGTATAATTATGCAATCGCCGTTAGTTTGTTCCCTGGAGTTTGAACTGGTATTTATTCATTTTATTCATCTTGGGCCAGCCAGCGCCGTAGCTGTGGCAAAACACGCAAATAAATTTTGGTACAAAAAGATGTTGTAGCAAGTTGATGAGCATTGAAAGCAATGAGGGGAATGAGTTAGTTGACAGTTGGAGGGTTACTCGCCTAAGTGCCCGTAAATGACCAATAGTACACCAACAACTAGAGGCAGGGGACGAGGGAGTCTGACGGCAGGAGATGGTGGGTTAGTACATAACACACAACAGGTAGGGAAGCTAGGGCGCTGCAGACAACGACCACACAAACCTCAGGTCAGAGCACCCAAGTGACTCAGAGCACCCAAGTGGGTACTAGTTAGGCTGTAGGCAGGATAGCGGGTACCGATATTAGTCAAATGGCTGGTTTGCAGCTCAACCAGCCAACCCCACTTACTGCAGAGGACCTCGAGCTGCAAAGACTTAAGGCGGAAGCTTAGAGGTTAGCTGACCAAGTGTAGGAAGCAAAAAATAGTGCAAGAAAATTGAGAGCGAGAAACAACATATTAGCGAGCAGTCAACACAAGAGAACGGAGTTGGAACAAACTAGTGAGGATAACCTTAGTCCTATCGAGGTTTTCCTGAGACAAAACCTTCCAGCCCTCAATGAGGTGATGCATTCAGTAGAGACCATCCCCGACTCCATTATAGTAGGTGGTTGTGCTCAGATATCAGATAAGGTACAATGCAACATGTTGCACAACCCATAATATGGCCTCCACCATATCCACTGATGTCGTTGTCGCCCCTCGCAGGTGTATATGCTGCCAATGGTCTACTTGCAGGTCCAGTTTAGGCCCCAATGCAACCTTCCCGGTCCATGTGCGTGCATCTATAATGTTGGCATCAATTTCTCAGCGTATAGGGCCTATACGTGGAGGAGAATCCCAATGGGTCCCTAATACATCAACAACATAGCCTGGCATGTTTAGTGGAGATAAAAAGGATGGAAACCTAAACACGTAACTCATGACTATCCAGATGTGTGTGAGGACAAAAGACACCCGCACAGACAAGGAGGTGATATGGTTGTTGTATCCTTTCTGAAAGGCTTTACATCTAGGTGGTCAGATAGCATAATACAATCTGCAAAGTATGACAGGGATTTTGCTGCATGGTCAGGGCTGGTATCCCCACCTTGATCAGTTCATGGCTATGGTAAAGAAGATATTCCATGTCCGTCAGCAAGCTCATCGTGCGACTGGCGAGCTAAAAAATTTCGACATGAAGAAGTACAAGTGTGCGAATGAGGTCATGATGGAAAAGGTTGAGAAGCTGATCATGGTCCCTGGCATGATGTGGGACTAGCAGATCCTCCTAAACACGTTTCTGAGGTGTATGCCGAAAACGATAAAGGCTCTGCTGGTTCAGGAAGCCACCATTGATAATAACGAATTTACTTCGTTGAGCAAGAAGGCTTTAGACATAGGCGCCAAGCTAAGTAGTGCATGCTAGGGGCCGGTAGATGGGAAAAGGAAGAAGTTGCCCCAGGACTGGAAGAAGAAGAATTACCTCATGTTTTTATATGCATATGGCATTCAGATAGAGGCAGATAATATTGCATACCTAAAGGGTAGCGCAGAGGTTAGTACCAGCCAAACCACCTATGAGGAAGAGATGTTTGTGGTGAACAAAGCTAACGGGTCTAGTGGTCAAAAGGGAAACCAGACAAGGGGTCAAGGAAGTGACTCCCGTGTTCCAATTGGATAAGGGACGACTTAGAGGAAGACGAGTGGAGGGACAGGTTCGTATGGGGTACTTGCATGAAATGTGGTGAGTATGTTAAATCCAAGAGCTGGAACCAAATGGTCCTGACAAAGGTGCAATCTACGGTAGGGCATCATGCACAGTCGTCCCAGGGTAATACAACAAGTAACTCATAGGGAAACACGTTCAACTAGTAGAAGTAGTGGCTGCTTCTGCAAAAGTTGAGATTGTTAGTGATCCCACACCTTCTCAGAGAATGGCTCAAGGCACTGACCCACCGTCACTCATGCGGACCACGTGGTGTTCTCTTCACAGGATTTGTCAGAGTCCTTAGTGGAGCGAGAGCACGAATGAGCTGAGAAGGCCATACTAGCATCCTGAGTGACAATGATAGAATCAGGAAAGATGATTGTGGTGGAAAGTTGATGTAGGCGGCCACATGGCGGGAACACTTGCAGACATTGGCTCCAGGAGCAATTACATTAGTCTCACTTGCGTGGAGAGACTGCACTTAGAGGACTGGGTGCAACAGCTGAGTAGACCCGTAATGTCTACTTAGCCAACAAGCAGTAGATCGCGGTCAGAACTATGCAAGGACGTAGTCTGTATCTTCTCCTATGCAGGAGTGCAAGCGAGGCATAAGTCTCATTTTTGGTAAGCAACGATCTACCACTCAATATGCTATTCGACATGTTTCACCTTGAGGTTGCCAAACCCCAGTTTGACTGGGACTGAAGGTGTCTGAGGGGAGGATAGTCAACCTGAGGAAGTTTAATTCCTAGAGTATGACAGACTCTTATGACTACGTGTGCACACATGCGTTCTATAGTTACCATAAACAAAACCAAAAGGACGACACAAACTTAGTATTCATATCTCACAAGGGGAAAAACTATTCGAAGTGCAATCAGGAGGAAGGCATATCATGCAAACAGATGGCACAGTATTTTGGGCCATGACAAGTCCTTGATATCGTGGGTTTGGACCCAGGTGGCCCATCGTATGTGATTCACATACCACCTCCCCTACATACTTAGTCAATCATTCAGGCCCCTTCAAACCCCTACCTATACCAGAAACAAATGAGTTTACTTCAAGGAGATCAATCAATGCTGCCTCCAACCATGGACGAATATGTCGACATCCACGAGGTCATCGAGCATTAAATCATAAACCTTGTCCTTTATAGTAGGTTCAGCATGGTAAAGAAGGAAAACTGGATGATGTCTGGAGGGAACCTGCCAGCATTGATTGCTCTGGAAACCAGAGGATTGACTGACTCGGAGCGGGTGTGAAAGTGGAAGCAAGATGGTTGTCATCACCCTCTCCAACCCTATACCTAGTCAGGGATCCGAAAGGAGCCACTGGGGGGCACCAGTGGGGACTCCTTCATCTTCCTTGCACCATCTCCCAAAATAAACCGCCTCTCGACCCTCTTCTCTAACCGACCCCCTTGCTGCCGCACACCCACACTGCATCAGAACAGAGTATTGGAGCTTGCAGAGGGATGCCCATTCGAATGTAGTAGAAGAAGGAAAGTCTCTGACTTAAACGAGAAATTACTGAAACAAAAATAGGTCGGGCCACACTGAAGAAAGCAGACTGCCACCTAGTGAGGCTGAAACACAGACTAACCAGAGCGGAGGATAACAAAAGGAAAAAGGATAGGAAAAACCAGACATAAAATAGGAATCACCAAAAAGGCAAACATAGAGACTGCGAGACAGGCTACTACCTAGACAGGGATGCAAGAAAAGGGAGAGAGAAAGAAAAAGGAAGCGGAAAAGGAAAATGAGACTTTGGCTTCATCATAACGTTGGGGAATTATTGGTCAACTTTAGGCATATTTTCAAGGCATGTGGGTGGGGAGGGAACGGGTCTGGAAACTCTTCTGCAGGACGCATATGGAAACTGGGGTCTATAGTCAGCCAGTCTTTAAATTTCAGTTGGTAGTCCCTAGACACTTGCTCTTGGAGGTCCCCCCCCCCCCCCCCCCCTCCATCCCAAGACCCTGACCAGCGTATTTCCGCTACCCAGCCCTCCCGGTCCCCAGCCAGCCACTCCCCAGAGAACTGAAGGAGCCGTTCTCAGATGTCAGTGACTCTATGGAGGTTGTCTAGTGTTTGCTTCAATGTTTTTCATCTATCAAAGAGTTCCAGTTGGAAGTGTTCTTTGAGTTGTTCCAACCTTTTTTCTCCCTCTACCCGAACGTGGTCTAGAGTTAAGACGCATCGTTGTCACCACAGGACCCACAAAATCGTTCGTCGGGCCAGGTGGAACATGTTCAGCACGAAGATATCGTCTTGGAAGGGTGGGTAGTGTCCTAGTAAGATGGCGCGCCAATCTTGCGGCCATGGGTGCCCGGGGACCATCTGTTGCCACACCCTATCCCACCACCTCCAGGTAAGAACGACGGTGGGGCATTGTAGA
Source organism: Chara braunii (assembly GCA_003427395.1). Classification (NCBI taxonomy): domain Eukaryota; kingdom Viridiplantae; phylum Streptophyta; class Charophyceae; order Charales; family Characeae; genus Chara; species Chara braunii. The sequence goes on along the minus strand of BFEA01000151.1, from coordinate 2,389,145 downwards.
AATATATGCTCAATTGTTTCCACTCTCTTTCTAGCTTGGAAACCCTGCTGGCATCGATCGCACCAAGGGAGCGCTCGACCTTGTTGTTCTAGATGCGAGTGATCAATCAACCAATTGTTGGTGGGAAGACACCGATGCAGGATCTGCCACTGCAGTGATGTGGTTTTCGCTGGTTTACACTTAGTGTCACCGAACCATCGTATGGGTGTAAGCAGATGACGTTCTATGTTGAGGTGCCTTTGCCATCAATCGACCACTGTGTCTTTAAGGCAGCGTTTAACTCTGAGCATGCGATATGCTGCTTTGACTGTGAGTCCGGAGAAGGTTTTAGGTTTGGGCTGCCTTAGTCTGATCTGTGGATCAAAGTTCCAGACCCATTCCAAAGGATCAATGGGGAGGGCCTCTATGGCTATTTTAGGAAAGAAAGCCCGCCTGTTCTCACCATCCTCTAGCACCCGAATTCTATGTAATTCGTCCTTCTGAACCCATTGGAAGGGATCATGGCTTCCTCCCAATCTACCATTCCTTTCTAAACTGAACCATTCAATCAGCATCTCCTTCGATCGGGTCAAGTGGACCAGGCCGACCTTATTTCCTTCCTCTTCCTTGGCCACCCAGTCCCCCTCCTTCAACACCCTTCCTTTGCGCAGGATGGACCGCCACCCTATCGGGAGGGCCTCCGTTATTTCCTCAAGTGTTGTCTCAACATTGTGGCAGTACCTTAGTTTCACCCTCATCCTCTCCTTAGTTTGGGCTGCCTTAGTCTGATCCGTGGATCAAAGTTCCAGACCCATTCCAAAGGATCAATGGGGAGGGCCTCTATGGCTATTTCAGGAAAGAAAGCCCGCCTCTTCTCACCATCCTCTAGCACCCGAATTCTATGTAATTCTATGTAACTCTATGGCAGTACCTTAGTTTCACCCTCTTCCAATCCTTCCTTTCCTTGAGGTCGCCAACTTTTGTCACGCCATTCTTCACCCATCCTTTCTATGGGGAGTCGGAGCTGCAAAAAATCTGGCTCTGTTCGTTGGTGATCCAACGGTTCCCAAAGAGGGGTTGTCTTGCCACCTCTTCCCACTTGTCTGGAGGTGGGCGATTAGGGGGGGGAAGCTTTCTCCATATTCTTAGCAAACGGGGCCAAAAATTGTCTCTCCTCTCTACTATTCCCTGGGGGCACCGTGGAATCTTCCAATAGTGGTCGTCTAACCACTGGAGGGGGTGGACAACCGGGGGCCCCTCGGGGGCAAGACGGACAATTTGTTTTAGTGCGAGCGGCCTCCACACTGAAGGGTTGTCGAAAATCAGACGTAACACCCATTGTAGACTGAGGGCTTGAGATTGGCCGAGGGGGTCCATAATACCAAAGTCTCCCTTTGCTTTAGGTTGGATGACTGAGTCCCACGCCACTCTACTTATGGCGTGGGGTTTTTCGCTGTCTCGTCTCCATAAGTAGGTTGCCACGTTCCTCTTCAGGGTTCTCAGGGCGTCTGGGCTCAGAGGCCAAAGGGTGGCTAAAACTACATTGTTAATTATCAAAGCACGACCGAAGAGGGATGTGTGCTGGTGGTTCCATTGAGAGAGTTCAACAAATACAAGACTTGATAACCATCCATCCTTCTCTGGGGGTTTGCCTAGTACTGTCAACTTGACTCCCAAGATCCGGATGGGGAGTCTGGGGCTGCCCAGGAGACATGGTGTCCTTCCGGCGGGTGGCCCCCTTGATGATGGAGCCACCATCCTATTGTTTTCTGTCCCCAATTGACGGCCATATAAGAGAGGGTACAGAAAAGGTTCATTAGTCTATGAATCTCCTCCATATTCTGATGAGTGGCGTCAGCCAAAATTGTGAGATCATCTGCGAACAGCGAGCAAATCGGAATTGCTTCCTACAGGATGCCGGAGATCTGAATTCTTTTTAGGTCCTTGCTCTGACAGACATTGGCTGCTAGCGCTTCCATAATGATAATGAATAAAAAGGGGGCAATGGGGTCCGCTTGTCTTACTGACCGTTGAAGCCTTATCACTGGGGCTAGCGACCCGTTGATCTGAACGCTCGTGGTGGCGTTTTGGTGCAAAATGTGCACCCACCGTCGAAAATTGATCCAAAAATTCAGACGATCCAGGCATCTGTCTAGAAATAACCAATCTACATTATCATAGGCTTTTTAAAAGTCAATGAAGATGAGAGCGACATTACTTTTGGATTGGTGTGTCAGGCTGATCACCTCATTGATCAAAAGTATGGTCTGTGCCGGGTGGATGATGTCCTCCATTACTTTTATCATTCGGTTGACCATAGCCTTTGATAGCATCTTGTAAACAACTGTCAAAAGTGTAATGGGTCGGTAGTTTCTGATGTTCATTTTATCTCTTTTTTTGTGGAGCAGCGAAAGTACCCCTTGCCCTACTAGTTCTCCCAACTCGTCCGAGTCCCACACTGCCCTATAGAAACGCATCAGGTCTTCGCTCAGGAAGGGCCACATGGTCTCCCAAAATTCCTTGGGAAATCCGTCTAGGCCTGGGGTTTTCTCTTCCTCCATTTGCATAAGTGTCGTCCAGATTTCCTCTTTGGAGGTCCGGCAGTCCAGATGTTTTTTTTGTGTCGAGGAGAGGTGACCCTCCATCGGGCGTAGAAAGTCCTCCAGTGCTCTTAAGCGGTCATCCTCTTGCTGCGGGGGAATATGAGAGGAAAAATGTCTTTGTAAAAGGTTCTGCCGATCTTTACACAATGTGCTGTGGTGGTGGCTAAGTCATCGGAAACAGGATCCAACAGGGCTTCGATAGTGGTACGGTGTGATCTGAAAGAGGTTACACTGAAGAAATGAGTGTCCATGGTCCCTTCAGTAGACCACTTCGCTAATTTACCTCGAATTCTAATTCCTTGCCATCGGTGTTGCGCTAATAACAATAACTAGTCCTGCAAGCTTTGAATCTCCGGGATGTGATCATTTGAGTTGTACTGGTTAACCAGGTTGTGGAGCCTTTTGTTAACATCCATTTCTTGTGCATGTCGTCTGCTTGCCAATAATTTCGAATAGTCCTTGCATTTTTTTGGTAGGAAAAAGAGCCCGTTGGCGAACCAACGCACTTTTGAGTCAAAGGAGTTTCTTTGTTTTTTTCAAAAGTTCCAGACGTTGCAAACGTATGTGAGGAATGATTCTTCTTTAAGAAGAGAGGTATTGAGCTTGTAGTATCCTGGACCTTGATCTGGTCGCTTGCAGAAAATGGCCCCACAAGTACAGTGGTCTAGGCCGGGGTGGGGGCTTTGTGGGAGGATAGTGGAAAGTTGCAGGGCATTCTGAATTTCCTGCGAGAGTAGGATCAGGTAACCTGCTTGAATTTCGCGAGTACCACCTGTTCTGTTTCTGGGCTATTTTGCACCCGAAGTTTGATTTTTTTCCAATGGCCAAGGAAATCTGACTAAACCATCCCTTTGGTGACAGCCCAAACCTTCCCCCTTGGGTTCTTTGTACCTTCCAGAGTTCTGCTGCATCTTTCCTTCTATATGGCCCAAAGTGTGACCTTGCCCATCATTCCAATCCAAATCTTTTCTGATTTGCCAAAGTTAGGGGGTACATTCATTAGTCCGGAGGAGCAGTTGGATTTTTTTTTTTTTTTTTAATTTAAACCCATCTGGTTCTGCTAGGGATGGTGAAATACTTCCCCACCCCTAGCAGACCACCTGTTGGCTCCATTCTATTGGTGGGGAGCTGCACCTGCTGGAAACCGGGTCCAACGTCCCTTATACATCGTCTTTTTTGAGAAATTGGAGAAACTGAGAACTTGCGAATCATGAAAGATCAGCCTCTTCAGCCTTGAATGACCGCCAGAACAGACAGTATCACCTAGCTGATTGCAGAATACCAAAGCCAATTCCTCCTCATATGCAACCAAACCAACTCATGGGGACCAGGGATAGTGAGGATGGGGGGAAAGGATCAGGGAACTCTGAAAGTGGGCGAAGGGGCACTGTTGGGTCCACGTTTGTCCAATCATGGAAAGACAGGCTGTAGTCTCTTTGGACTTCCTTCTTTTGCCCTTCTGTATCTTCTCTTTTGACCCCTCTCTCTTTAATCCTCCCAATCTTACCACCTTGAGCCCCCCCTAGCCAAGCGCCACTGAATAGTTAAATATGATGTTGGATTTCTTTTTTGTTTGACAAGAATTTGATTTTTTTTTTTTTTTTGTCCCATTCAGCCTTGCTCCCTCCATCTCAAACGTGCAGCGACGTTGCCAAAGGGCCCATAGGACAGCTCTTCTGCCGGTTATAAATATATTATGAGAGAATTCATCTAGTTCCTCTGGAGACCAAGTGTCGCATAACAGGGCCCTCCAGTCCCACGGCCAGGTCAGTGAGGTATCCAGGGAACTCCAAATTCTATCCCACCATCACCATAGCCAGACTGCACCTGGGCATTGAAGGAAGATGTGCTCAATAGTTTCCGGAATGGTCCTTGATGGGAATGCAGAGGAGCATAGCTTACACCAAGGTAAGGCAATGCCTTTCTCTTCCAAGGAGGTCCTCTCTATTAGCCAATCATTCGTGGGAAGACAGCGATGGTCAATTTGCCACTGTAAAGAGGTAATTTTGGTCGGTATTATCTTAATAGTTTTGAACCACTTAATATGTCTTATATCCTCCCTGCTTACATTCAGATGTTCCATCCATCTGACTTTCACTCGATCCTTTAGATCCAATCTTGGTCTCAACAAACGGTAAGTTGATCTGACTGTCAGGGAGTGGATATTACAAGTAGACTTGCTACGTTTCCCCAGAGGAACCGTCCATGACCAAGATATTGGGTCTATAGCCAAATTTTGTATTGCACATAATGGTTTGAAAACAAGCCAGCGGTCTTTATCTCTCAAAACTCTGATCCTGAATACTTAATCGGCGTTGACCCACTTGGTTTCCTTAGTATGACTTTCCTTTATTCGATTTTTCTGATCGATTGAGAACAAGGAGAGTAAAATTGATCTCTCGTCATTCACTATTACCACATTTCCTATTTGTTGGGGGTTTCCTTGGATGCCCACCCAATCACTTTCTTTGAGTTGGGGTCCTTTTCTCAGAATCCTTATTCATTCTATCGGGACAGCATCAATGATTGTTTCTAGTGCTCTTTCTGTGTTCCTGCAATAGCGCAAACAAGACAAGAGATCTGATAGAGAGTACCAGTTTCGAGTTTCTGAGTTCCAGATATCCCCAATCCTTAGGATCCCATTTTTAACCCAGCCCCTCCATGGGGAATTCATACAATGAAACATCCTTCCTTGTGAGTCAGTCAGCCACCTGTTATTAAAAAGGGGTTGTTGACAGACCTCTTCCCAACGGTTTGGAGAGATTTTATCTGGTAAGGGTAGTTTGCGCCAAGTCTTGAGAAGGTCTGGCAAAAACGAGTCATTTTTAATGTCCATTCTTGTGACCTGACGATGAGGTTTCACTGACTGATTTGGGGGTTGTGCTCCACCTCTTGGAATGGACCAGTAACGGTTTCTAGCCACATCAAGGGATCTGTCCCTTCTGGAACTTCAGGTGCTAGTCTTGCAATTTGTTCTTCAGCTAGGGCTAACCAAGGAGTCTCTGGGTCAAAAAGTAGTCGTTTAACCCATTGAATTGAGAGTGTCATGATCTGGGTGGAGGAATCTGAGATTCCTAACCCTCCCCTTGCTTTAGGCCGAATTACTCCTCGCCAGGCAACTCTACTTATGACATTTTTGAAATCATGATTTTTTCTCCATAGGTAGGCTGTTATTTGTTTTTTTAAAGATTTAAGCGCTGATTTGTCCATAGCCTATATTGCAGACTTATACCAGAGAGACGCCAGAATAACATTATTTACGACCAGCGAGCATCCTATAATAGAGGTTTTTTTATCCTTTCACAGTTCCAGTTTTGCCAGAGATGGTTTAGATATCCATTCATTATTCCCTGTTGGTTTACCCGTTGCTGAGAGTGAGATACCCAAAACTCTAATTGGGGTTTCTGCTGTCAACCAACCGATATTCGGGTATTCTGGAGGTCAAACTCCCTAATGGTGTATCCACCACCCTTGTGTTTTTGTTCCCCAATTAATTTTCATATCAGAGAGGGAGCATAATTTATCCAACAGTCTCTTGATTGCTAGCAAGTTATCGTATGAGGCTTCCACCATCAAGGATAGATCATCTGCAAACAAGGAACAAACCGGTATAGCCTCTTCTGGGATATAACTGACTTGGATACGCTTAATGCCTCTATTACATCTTAGATTGACCGCTAAGGCTTCCATCATTATGACAAAAAGAAAGGGGGCGATAGGATCTCCCTGTCTCACAGAACGTTCCAACTCAATGGGTGGAGCCAGATTCCCATTTATCATTACCCTCGTTGTAGCATCCGAATGTAGAATCTGGATCCATCGTCTGAAGCAAGGACCGAAATTGAACTTTTCTAGACATTTATCTAGAAAAAATCAGTCAACATGATCATAGGCTTTTTCAAAATCTATGAAAATGAAGGCCGCATTGTGCTTAGATTGTCTAGAGAGTTTGACTAACTCATTTACTAGTAGAATATTATCTTGAATATTTCTTCCTTCATTGAAACCCGTTTGAGTAGGATGAATGATGTCAGTAATGACTTTGAGTACCCGGTTTGCAAGAGCTTTAGCTGCCAACTTGTAAACTACTGTAAGAAGAGTGATCGGTATGTAATTACGGATGTTTGCCTTGTCCCCCTTTTTGTGTAATAGAGTTAGTACCCCTTGTCCAACTATTTCCTCCATTGTGCCTGAGGTCCAAACTGCATGATAGAAATCCATAAGATCCTGAGCTAGGAAATCCCACATGACTTCCCAGAATTCTTTGGGAAAACCATCGATACCTGGAGTTTTTTCCTCCTCCATCAACATAAGTGCAGACCATATTACCTCCTTTGTGAGAGGGTTTTCTAGCATTTTTTTCTGCTGGTCTGTTAAGGCTTTCGTAAGTGGTTCAAGAAAATCTTCTATCCCTTTTACTCTCTATTCCCGCGGTTGTTGTTTACAATCAGATGTAAAGAGAGTCTTTATAGAAATCTCTTGCTATTTTTGTACATGTCGTTGTAGATGTGACTAGAGAATGTTGGTTTCCTTGGGGGTCCGTAAAGGCTTCAATGATGGTTCTTCCAGTTTTGACCTTTGCCGTGGAAAAAAATCTCGCAACCATCATCCCCTCCATGTTATGTCCCTTTGACTTATCTCTAATTCTGATCCCTTGCCACCGGTATTCCATGTACTTTAATAGTTTGGCCTCCACGTCGCTAATTCTCTTGGTAATCTCCATTAGATGAGGTTCATTTACTAGATCTTCTTCTTGTTTTTGAAGTTGATGAAGTTGTTTTTACAGATCTATTTCCTCTAGATGACGTTGCTCTGCCAGCAATTTTGAGTATTCATTGCATTTACGTCCCAGAAATATCAAGCCGTTGTTGAACCACCTTATATCATCCTTAATTTTTTCCTTCTGCTCTCTCCAGAAGGACCAAACATCTTGTAAGTATACTTTAAAACGATTGATGCTCAATAGGGAAGTATTTAATTTATAGAAACCTTTACCTTGATCCGTTTTTTTTCTAAAAGAAAGCAATACTGCTGTCATAGCATGATCGAGGCCAGGGAAAACACTTCGAGGGAAAATCTCTGCTATCTGAAGGGCACCTTCTAGTTCCTCTGATAAAAGTATGAGATCTATGCGAGATTTTGATGCTTTACTCGTTAGGTTTTTCCTGAAACATGTGAACTTCCGTTTTGTAGGGAAAAAACGTCTGTAAGCATAAAAAAGATTGAGCGATTGGCATAGTCCTTCAATTATTTGCTCGTCCCTCTCCATGTATTGTGGACAGGGGGAGGGGAGCTGCCAACAGTCCATCTGTCTATTTGGTGCTGTATTGAAGTCTCCTACCATCACTACTGGAATACCGGCAGGAAGGCGACTCTTTAGGGATTCAAAGAAGCGGCCTCTTTCTCCTATCTCATTAGAACCGTATACACACAAGATTGTCACTACTTCAATTTTCAGCATAGCCAGGAGAAATACCCATCTTCCTTCTTCCTTATCTGCTTCCCAATAGAGGAGGTCAATCCTTGAGTCAGGGGGAAGCCATATTGCTACTCCTGCGCTCCCTAGTCTAGGCGCGTGTGCTCTGAAGGCCTGATGGGGCCAAATCTGTTTGTGGTGTGATTGTGGTCTGCGTTATCCATTAAGTGTGTTTCCTGAACACAGATGGCGTCAGGCCATTCCTTACCTTCCACTCCTCTTAGTTGGTCGTAAATCGCTTGCCTTTTTTGTTGTTTGGCCGATGCTAGACCATTTACATTGAGTGATCGAAGGTCTAGATCTGTAGCTCTTTTTAAGAGTTTCCAGTCTTTATTCCTATTGTATAGCACTTCTAACACATTTGGACCCTCCATAATTAACATTACTCAATCAATCAGTCATGTGTGGAATGGCTTACAAGGTCAACCAATGACCTGAGTCCAGCTTACCACCTTGGCCAAGTAGGCTCTGACCATTCTTTATAAGGCRGGAGAGCAKAATCGTGGWATCAACTTYTGTCCAGAAGTCACCGGCCTTGAYCTTCATTTGCTGGAGCTCTGTTAGCGTGTCTTGAGTGAACCACCGTAAGTTAACTGCTCGTGAGTGCTCGTATCTAAGGAACACATCCTTAGCTGATATCCTATGAGCGTAAGAGGATAGGATGAGCACAACAGTACCCCCAGGCGGGAGTTGCATTTGAATAATTTTAATAATTTCAGCTTTGAAACGTTCTTCCCCTGACATCTTACCAAGCAGGGATGAGAGCGGGTCTACTGGGGCTCCATGTATTGTTACCTCTCCATGATTTGAACCTATTAGTTCTGACAAACCTACCTCCCAAACACCTCCTTTCAATCTGACTGGTAGGATTAGCACACCAAGTTTAGATAGGGCAAGATCCGCATGTCCTCCTGCCACTAGCAAACGTAGCTTTTGTCTCTTGCTAATCAGCGCACCCTTCAAAGGAGATATGGGAGGAAGAGAGTGTTGCGGCTGCACGGGTTTTGTCAGAGCATTGATTCTTTCATCTTCTTTGGGTTGACTTGCTAGGGGGATAGGGGGGTTTTCGGGAAACTTCTCATAAAGTATTGTCTGCTTGTGTTCCTTTATTCCTTCTGAGATAACCTCATCTGGCGGGTCAGCTGGGGCCTCTTCTTTTTCTTCTGTTTCTGTTGCCTGCAACCCCTCTTCTATTGCTAACTCTTGCTGCTCATTACTTGTGATCTCTACCGATTGGGTAAGCAATAAGGGTAACCAATAAAAACTTACTTTCCCCCGTTAGTTCAGATATCACTTGTTTGAGCTGATGGGTTGTCTTACTTCTGCTCTACATTGCATAGAGTACACGTACGGGGGCTTCCCGTACGAAACGTACAGGTTATTTCTGTACGGGATCTGTACGGGAACCTGTACGGGAACCTGTACGTCTTGTACGCCCCCGTACGAAAAAGCAAAAAAAA
>BFEA01000151.1:2346726-2359301 GCA_003427395.1 Chara braunii | reverse complement strand
GGGGGGGGGGTGTAGTCTGGGCCAGTGCTCAGTCCGTAACAATCACAGTTTGTTGGGAGGAAGGGCACCTCGAAGCAATTGAAAGGTCTTCTGTCCCAGGATGATTCAGCAGTTCTCCATGGTTTCCATTGAATGTCCAGGGAGTCGGTCAGTTCCGAAAATGTGTTGTGTGGGTCTTGCCACAGGTAAGCACGATGGTGTCTTTGGCCGCCTGCTCCTATTCCTTGCGGCACGCCTGTTTCATTTCTTTCCATGCTTCGTGCGTCCGGGCTCTGATTTCATCTTCCACCGCCTGTTGTGCTTGTTGCAGGCCGAATTGGTGGTCTTTTCTTTCAAAGGCACATCTTGCCCGCCATGCGAGCATTAGTATGTGAAGGCGCATGTAGGAAAAAAGATTGACAGCGTAGGAGGGCCAACGGGCGAGCAGGTGCTGGTTTTTGCCGAGTAACAGAAGACCCAGGTCCCGGGGGATGTGATTCCCCGTGAGGGCGTGGAATGCTGCGTCCCACCATTGCCATATTTGGGTGACCGTTGGGCATGCGAGCAGACAATGCTCCAGTGTTGCCCTGGCCGGCGGCGTTGCTCTTCCGCAATACGAGCAGATGGGGGACAACAACCTCTTCTGTTCCAAGTCCGTTCTGGACACCAACCAATCTGGGGTGGAGAGACATCGGTGCAGAATCTGCCACTGTAAAGATCTGAGGTTTGTTGGCATGATCTTGGCATACGTGGTCCACGATAGATCATGCATTCGCTGAGCATCTAGCGGCGAGTCCCTTGCCCATCTGTCGGTTAGTATCTGTTCAAGAGGGAGGCTCGGGCATGAGGTTCGATAGGCCCCTTTTACCGTGTATTCCCATAAATTCATAACTTTGTGTCCGGGCCATTCCCACTCATCCGGATTGAACGGCAGGTTTGCCACCAGTGTGGAAGGTTCATACACATAGTATCCCTTGTCACCATCACCCACCACCCTCACTTGTGTAAGTCCTCCCCACTTCTTAGTCTCGTCCTGAGCCTCAGCCCTGGCGATTTTGGAAAATCTGGCGTCCAGTAGCTGTGGTTGGTAAGCCTCCAAATGGGCCAAGTCTTCCTCCCTCCTGTGAACTCTATACATTAGTCGGGGTCGGGCCTGGTCTTCAAACTTGACCACCCAATCATTTTGCAGGACCTCGGGTCCCTTTTCGAGGGCAAGGCGCCAGGCCAGCGGAATAGCCTCCCTTAGTTGGCCTGCATTAGCTTCCACCGACTTCGTATGCTTTAATCTACGCTGCAGCTGGTCAGTGGTAGCCCAGTCGTCTTTAGTCGGGTCCCACAGGTCCCCCACAGTATAGACCCCATTTTTAGCCCAAGTGAGTCATGGCGATTTGGAGGTTAGGGAGAAAGGGCTGCCCGCCTCATCCAGGATGAAGGGGTTGCCGAATAGCAGCTGTCTCCATATGTTATGTCATCTGTTCGGCGGACGTTTCAGCTTCGGACCTCTCTTCCTCCAAAGCTTGAGCATAATGGGTCACAGCGGGTCTAGAGAGATATCCAGTTTGGCGGCCTGCACCGGCGTGTGAGGATGTGGCTGATGTGGGGGGGTGGGTATTGACCAGTGGGAATTAGTGAGTCATCTGAACGGGTGGACCCGAGCCGATGCCACCGTTTGCGGGGCCAAACTATGTATTTGCAGGCAGGCTAAGGGGGCCCAAGGGATATCGTTGCCTATGAGGAGCCTGACCAGAATCTTGAAGATCAGGGCTTCACTTTCCCTTTCCGGGTCCAATAGCCCAAGCCCCCCTGCTAGTCTTGGCTGGGTGAGGATGTCCCACCTGACTCTGGTCATACAGTTATGGGTCCGCACTATTTTTCCACTGGTAAGTCGTTAGCGCCCTTCTTAACCTTGTGTATTGTGGAGGTTTGAGCGAGCATACCGCCAGCTTGTACCAGATGGCCGCCAACACTGCATTGTTAATTGTCAGCGCGCGGCCCACCAGGGATGTGTGCAGTCCTTCCCATTTGGCCAAGCGATGTACTGCCATGTTGACCAGCGATTCTCCGTGGTCTGATGGGGGCCCCAAGGCTGTCAGTCTCAGGCCCAGTATTCGTATTGCTTCCTCCCGAGGTGCCTATGCGACATTTGGTTCGGGGGGAGGTGGATGTCCTTGGGGATGTAGCCACCAACCTTGTGTTTTGGACCCCCAATTGACTTTCATATCCGCGGCCAGCGAAAAAAGGTGTATTACATGGGTGACGGCGTTTAGGCTGGTCGCATCAGCCCTAATGGGCACCGTCAGGTCATCTGCAAACAATGATGTGACCGGGATGAGATGCTCAGGGAGTTCAGGGATCGGCACTTTGGTAATATGGGGATGTGCCTGAATAAGAGAAGCAAGGGCCTCCATTACGATGACGAAGAGCAATGGCGCTATGGGATCCCCTTGTCTTACCGATCTCTGGAGGAGGATCGGTGGTGACAGATGTCCATTGAGCATTATGTTTGTGGTTGGCATCCTGTGGAGGAGCTGTACCCAGCGGCTGAAGGCCGGCCCAAAATTCATTTTATTCAGGCACGTATCCAAGAAATCCCAGTCAACGTGGTCGTACGCCTTTTCAAAATCGATAAACAAAATCGCTGCTTGGACCCTGCGCTGACGGACGTATTTTATGGTCTCGTTGACGAGGAGAATATTATCTTGGATGTTCCGGTTGGGCATAAACCCAATTGATCTGAATGGATCAACATGTTCATCATGGGCAACAGTCTGTTAGTGGGGGCCTTGGATACCAGATTATATGGGACCGGGAGGAGTGTGATCGGTCTGTAGTTTCGGATATCCTCCTTATCCCTTTTTTTGTAAAGCAGTGTGGTGACTCCTTGTCCTATCATGCCCCCGAACGATCCTTCCTTCTGCACTGCTATCACGTATTCCATCAGATCATTGCAAGGGAGATCCCAAAATTCCACCCAGAATTCTTTGGGGAAAGAGTCTATGCCAGGGTTTTTTTCATCTTCCATTCCGTGCATGGCCTCCCAGATCTCCTGGAGAGTCAAGTCCTTGTCTAGCTCTCCTTTTTGTGCAGGAGTGAGGCGCGAGTGGATGGTCTGCAGCAGTGCCTCCCTTGCCTGTGAAACCTCCCCCGGGTGCTTATGAGGAGTTTGTGATGTGAAAAGATGTCGGTAGTACTGGGAAGCATATTCGGTAATGCAATAGGCATTAGAGGCGACCGCAGCGTTTTCATCTAACGGGTGTCTCAGCCTCGGGACTGTTATCGCTCTAGCCCTGACCTTTGCTTTGTTGAAGAAAGTTCTGGCCATTGTGCCATCCGTGTGTTCCTTTTCAATTCTAGCCTGGATTCTCCAGGCCTAGGTTTGCTGTTCTATGTAGTCTTGGAGGTGGTCTCGAGCTTGCTGCATGCTTTCAAAGGTCGGGCGGTGGAGCGGGTTCTCCATAAGCTGCTCATCCCAACTCTCCAGCTGATGCATGAGGTTGTCAAGAATAGCCCTGCAGTCTCTCGTATGCTGTGTGGAGAATTTCTTTGCCCTATCCCTAAGTTGCGCCATGCCTTCGTTGAACCAGTCCAATATTTCCAAAATTCGTCGATCAGATCTTTAAACCGTTGCAAGGGCAGCAGAGAGGAGTTGAATTTATAGAACCCTGGGCCCCTTTAAATATGATTATGGAAGGACAGCCCCAACGTTATCATTTTATGGTCAAATGACTTACATGGGCTGGCCGTGGCAATGTCTGCCGCGGTGATCAGTCCCACCAGGTCCTTTGACACCAGTGTCAGGTCAATCCTTGAGTTAGCCAGACCGCGGTCTCCTCTGGCTGAGAAACAGGTGTAGGCTCTTTGGGATGGGTGCAGCATCCTGGATGCGTCTTCTAGTCCTCTATCTGTCATAAACAGTTGAAGCATCAAGATGTCGAGGCCCAGGCCAGGCGGCGAGGGGTCCGATGGGGAGCTACTCTGTGAGGAATCTCCTGTCCAGCGTTGGTTCAAGTGTTGTGTTAAAGTCACCCACGACTATGAGCGGAGCATCGGACGGGATCTGCTGAAGGAGAGCAAGCCAGAAGTCCACCCTATCGTTAGGGTCATTGGGTGCATATATATTCAGTAGGTAGAACACCTCCTCTTCGTGTGAGACTTTGAGGCACACCCATCTGCCTTGTTGGCTGTCGTAGTCGTACGATATCGGTTTGAGTCTAGAGGAGGGTGGGAGCCAGTTTGCCACACCTGCTGAAGCCCTGCGCGTCGCTGGTGCAACATAGGTTGTATATGGTCAGATGTGTTTGGCTTTCGCTGCATGCGGCGGGGTGTCTTGTAAGTGTGTTTCTTGGACGCCTACCGCATCCGGCCATCTAGCTGTGACCTGGCACTTGAGCATATTCCACATCATGTCTTTTTTCTCCGTTGACGCTTGGATAAGACCATTAACATTGAGCGAGCGGATGTCAATGTCCGCTCGGGCCAGTTTCGCTGCCCACGGGAGCGGCTTCCTGACCCGAGGAAAAACCGGGGAAAAGGGTGGGCGTTGAAGCGGCGGTGCAGGCTGTGTGAGAGGTGACGGTGGATCCCCTTGTGGGAGGGGTCCGGGAGGGAGACCGGAGGGAGACGAATCGTTGTGTGGCGCGTGAGATGGCCGGATGGGCAGGTGATGTCCAGTGGGCAGGTCTGCCGGTGGACTGCTATGGGGTGGGTGCAATGGGTTGGTGTGATTATGCTGGTCTATTAGTGGTTGTGTAACTCTGGGTTCCAGACTTCGATCTGTCATTGGTTGTATGTCTGATTTATGACCGTCTTTTCTTCAGATCAGTACCTTGCTGAGGGTCCAAGCAAAGTTCGTCCTGAACCTATCCGGTGAGAGATCCATAAGTTGATGGTGCGTGAACCAGCTGAAACTCATTTTAGAGTGGAGGGTTCTAGTGTTTGGATCTATCAGCAGAATAAGCGGTTTGACACCTTGCAGGAAAGAGAGAGTCTGGGGTAGCACCATTCCCAAGGCACCCTCCGTTCCAGTTTCAACAATCCAGTACTTAAGTCTCTTGAGAATGACCGCTGTTGACGATTTGCCTCTCCACCCTTCGACAGTGAGGACTGTCGGCGTTGCTTTAGGCAGTTGCTGCAAGTCCTGTTGGGGTGATCTGAGCCCTAACATCCATTCCCCTCTGTCCCTCACCCGGGTGAGCGGAATGATGACCACTCCTGCCGGCATTTGATTGGGTATGGACCTGTCATCCTCCAATCTCACCAGGTCACTCAGCCTTTTGGGAGGGGTGTCTGTGCCGGGGACATAGTCTGCAGGGTCCTCATCATCATGCAGTATCACCACCTTGCGGTTGCGGCGGAGGGTCGGGGGAACAAGCACAGTACTGTTGAGGTCTTGAGTTTGCGGGGGAGGAGGGAGCATGGGCAACGACCTTTCCTCCTGCTGGGTAGGACGCCGTGTGCTTAAGGATGATTGCCCTTCCTCCACGTGACCATCGCGCGGCGGTAGCGAGTTAAGCGTGGTACATAGCTTATTTATAAGTATTTGGGGCCATGCCAGACCCTCGTGAATGAAGGCATGTTCCGGGGAGTCCTGGGGGGCTAGCTGTTCTGCTGCGCAGCCGGCGTCGTTTCCTTGAAATCGTGTTTTAGCATAGCTTTCGATTTTGTCAAGGAACTCGTTCACTACCAGGACAATGGCTGCCCCCACGTCCATCCAATCAATATCTGAAACCACCTTATATTTTTCCACTGTCGCCAGCATGCGCGGACTGTACTGGATGATGGATCTGCAAAGGTTAACGGCGTACCTGCTTGCACGGTTTGTTTGCAATTTGGTGCGCAGCGTGTAATCATATCATTTATACATGACTCTCCAATCATTTGCGTACTTGAACGCAAACTGGTCTGAGGGGCGATTACGTATGGCACTCACGATAGTGAAGGTGGACACGAGACGAGTGTACCTGGTGGTGCGGAGCAGTCCGCTACAGCTGGAGCCTTCATTCATCATCGGGCCGCTGAACTTCATGAAGACCTGTCGTCGTCATTGTAGGGCCTAGGTGATAGGTGCTGTCTAATTGTAGTCTGGGCACCGAGTGCCATATAGGAGATCGACATTGTGGACCTTGATGACGGAGCCGAGGAGAGGGATTTTATTATCAATCGACTCTGGTGTTCTGCTCTTGCTTATTGAGTGTATTCCGTGGTGCAATGTGCTTTCTGTTCTTGCACATGTTGCATTGCATTCATCAGTCGACGTGAACAAACACACACGCTTGAACACATGCATATGCAGTATACTCATAGCAAACCACACAGCAAATAGACGAACAGATTAGAACCGAGCTCAGGTAACTGCGTTAACAAAAATAATCGCGAAGCATAAATCGTAATGCATCAGACAATAGGTCCGAGGAGAGGGCTTTGATTGTCAATCGACTCCGGTGTTCTGCTCTTGCTTATTGGGTGTACTTCGTGGTGCAATATGCTTTCAGTTTGTGCGCATGGCTATCTGGATTCCTATGGAATGACGCAATTTGGCGTCTGTCATTCACATTGTGCATATTCCTTACAACACTTTCATTTAGAAGATAATGGGCGCATCATGTGAGGCTTTACTCTCATGGAGGACACAATGTGCAAAAAATAATAAACTGAAGCAGCCTTCTGGCCAGTCCAGCATCGCCCTTCTGCCTCGCCCATGAAGGCAACAGTACTCGTCTGTTTTCTAGAATTATATAGCTGTGTCCCAACTGTACTCCGTCCAACTCCGAGAGCATATAAGGTTCAATCACTACCACCTTTGAAGAAACTCCAGTCATCCTTAGATCGCCCCTAAGATCACTGGACAATTCCCAGTGGCGATGCCTGTCGATCCATTTGTTTGTCGTTCGTGTATCAGCTTCTAAGCGGTCTGACAATCTGCTGATCCTGTCATTCATCTGTGGAATGCCTTACTTCGCAGTTTTTTACGTTGCTTAATTTTTGTGTGAAAGAATCTGGGACATCTAGCCATACGTACATGCATTGAGTACATTTCTACGTATGGAAGAGCTAAATCACCCTCCACTGTGTCTTTTTGGGTGGTCGTGTTTCTGAGTATCCTGTGTCGTATGCCCATTACAGTGAGAGCTTCAGATTTTTTACCAAAACTCTTGAAGTGTCTGACCATGCAAAAGCATCCAGCGAACCCCTTCGGGAGTGGTTTCTGATTTTTCAAGCACTGCAAGCATGTTGCGAGGGGTCCTTCCTCCTCCTTAATCAGGTTTGCCTCCAAGTACTTCATTATCGTGTCGTCAATGTCAGTAGAGGGGTCCACTTTTAGTGAGGAATGGTAGCGCTGTGTAAATTGCAAGCACGCTGCGAGGGGTCCTTGGGACTCCTTCCTCTTCCTTAATCAGGTTTGCCTCCAAGTGCTTCATTATTGTGTCGTCAATGTCAGTAGAGGGATCAACTTTTAGTGAGGAATGGTGGCGCTGTGTAAATTTCTCATACAGAACTTTGCCTTTTTCATCATCTTGCTGGTAGCAAATAACAGCAAGAAATACATAATCCACAAAACGGCTGTTTCATTGTTGTGTTTTGAGTGGTGCAAGGCCCTACGTGTCTGGGTATTTGAGAGCAGGATGCATACAAAAGCCGTTTGTCCGTTTGCTGTTTAGCACACCTGCATCTTATGTTTTTCAGCACACCTTATAACCGGTTATTGTATCAAGATTTGAATATTCGAGAATACGTCGGTTCAATTCGACCGCCTATGGGTGCGCAAGTGTTTCGTTTTCGTCCTGGTAGATGTGTTATACACCATTTTCCTAAAAGAACTCTTATTCATCTGTTTTTTCTCAGTAGAACTTTACAAAAATCCAAAACCCTAAACCCAAAAGACAGAGGTTTTGATCAATCGAGCAAGTTGATAAAGCACGCAATAGATCATTTTGTTATGCAATATTATTTCTATGCAAAAAATCGATTGAAATTTGATCCGGCTTCAGCTTTAATAGGCTTTGTTTGTCAAAAAGAGAGTAGTGCTAGAAGAGTTGGTAAGAGAGCACCCCCTGCTAGCGGACTGCCTGGTTGCTCCAATCTATTGGTGGGGAGCAGCACCTGCTGGAAAGCGGGCCCAGTGTCCCTGTGAACATTTTGTGTCAGAACTCACTGACATCCTGCCAGCATTGATTACCCTGAAACCAGGGGACTGACTGAGCAGGTGAAAGGATGCACACGAGAGGATTTGACAAGACGGGCCTCTTCAGCCCTGCTGCCGGGAGCCAGACCAACCTGAATACTAGTCCCCTTCCTTTCCTGTTTTCTAAGTTATGGTCATTCATAATTTCATGTACATTTCCATGTTCTGCAGGGGTTGGGTTGCAGAGAGATTTTAGCCGAGACGCCGGCATTGGTTACGGTAAGTAGCCACAGCTGCAGAGCGGACAAGACCAGTTTGGGTGTGAACTGTGCAAGCACCACATCCGATACTCGGAGTCGAAGATGCTGCATCTGATGGCCCATCACAGACAGATGTTACACGCGACATCTCTAGCACATGCTAGAAACACAGAGGCAGGACGACATCAACCATACTGGCACTGCCGCTTCAGCCCCGAACGATGAATAATACAGGTCAGGGTGCCGTAGATGACTGCCACGCTAACTGTCATCGAAGTCATGGAAATGAAAAACTTGGATGGGCTATACCCTCATAATCCTCACGACACAGAATGTCGATCACATGCTCGCTGAACATCGGGTCGGTCATCACAGTGCGGCATTGAGGGAGTTTCTTGGGATTCCGCGGCTGACATTGCCTGCCTACGAACAGGCGTTGACAGGGCCTGATCCAAAGGGTAATTGTCTGATGCAGGATCTGGTCGGCAGCTGCTCGCGCTGGTGGCGATAATCTTTCTGCACGGCACAGTGAAGATGGTTCAAGTGAAAGTCTCTTCTCTCCCAGGTTGCTGTCTGTTCCTCGTCTGGGGAGGATGGAGTAGGTCCAAAGGGCGGATCAGTATAGAAGCCGGGTTGGCGGGGCGACGATCGCTGAGAGACGTCGCTGAGAAATGAGGCTCGGAGGTACTCGTGGTTCAACATAGGGAGTGAACGCACAAATAAGGAAATACGATACCTCAAAGGCAAATAACAACTAGCTAAGACTGCAGCCAAAAGTTTGCATTCCCAAGCATTAAACCACAAGTACAGGAAGGGACACTGAACCCCATTTCAAGCAAGGAAGTCTTAGAGTAGAACAGAGATGGAAAGTGGGGATGGGAAGGCGACGACATTTGGGACAGGGTGGCTAGGGGCAGCTGGGGGAAAAAGAACTAGTTCTCCGCCGCGGGTAGCTGGCGCATGGTACAGCGCAAAGAGGTTTCCTCCCCCTCCTCAACAACCTGCACAGTTAATCCTCTCGATGCCAGAGTAATCAATGCTGGCAGGCATTTTCTCAGTCACTTTTCCTGATATCATCCTGATTCATTTTGTATATGGGACGCTGGACCCGTTTTCCAGCAGGTGATGCTCCCCACCAATAGATGGAGCCTTGCTCTCTCTCAAGAAAAAGAAAAAAAAGAAAACCACAAGCACACGGATACCTCAAAGGCAAAGGACAACTGGCTAAGACTGCAGCCAAAAGTTCGTATTACCAAGCATTAAAGCACAAGTACACACCCATACATCAGCCGCGGGCCCCTTTCAGAGGCCAGTAGGCGGCCGATTGAATTTATCGCGGCTGCCCTGCCCCGCAAGTTCCAGAGCTACAGTGCACTTTTGGCGAGTTTCGTTCTGCAAGGGTGCGGCCGTGTACTGGTGGTTTAACAGCTCAGGTGCTGCAAAGGCAAAGGACCACTAGGCTCTAGCTAAAAGACTGCAACCAAAAAATTGAATTCCCAAGCATTAACAGCTTAGACAATATGAAAGACGGCCCACAAAATGCATAACCAGATAAAGCAGCTTAAACCATCAGTACTTGGCCCATACATTGGCCGCGGGGCATTCTCGCGCACGTTGCGCAACTTCCAGGGCTCAGCCTCCGAATCAAAATGGCTGGTGGCGCCAGCCCAAAGGTGGCCGAGCCGGTTCGTTTTTTTTTTTTTTTTTGAAGGGCTGCACCGCACTCTGCTACAGTGCAATACAGAGGCAACACTGGAAGGGTCAGGCAAGCAAGCTTACCCGTACGACCCCTCCGTGGCCCAGAAAAATTAATTTAATATCGTGTGGTCCGATGGACCACGGACCAGATATTAAACTGATCAGAACAGATACTACACTTGAGCCGGTTCGTTTTGTTTAGGCGCGCAGGGCATATCGAGGGTTGGAGCAAAGTGCCTCGGAAGTACTGGTGGTTTAAACAAGCAGTACATCCGACCCTCTTTTGTACAAGGCGAAGTCGCCTTGTGTGCCAAGCTTTGCTGAAACACCAGCGTGGTTCTCGTGCTGGTTGGCGCCGCCAGCCATTTTGGTCCAGGTGCCTCAAGCCTCTGCACTTTCCAGATCAAGCTGATCATTGCGCTCTGGAAGCTGCCCGGAGCCTTGTACTGGTGGTTTAAGAATGAGATAACGGGGAACATTCAAGTAAGGAGTACTCACCACACACATACGGATAGTCATACAGCAGCGTGAGAAGAACATGCGTTAGATGGTGAGTACGAAGTACTACAAACACTTAAAAGTGTCTGCGCGAGAGCAATGCGCAAGGACAAGGGACAACAAGGACCCCAGTTGAAATTTCGGTTTGCGACTAGGTAGGGTGTCCAAAAGGCTGTAGGCTGGATAGGTCCCCGGCGACCTGTCTGGACCTGTCTGCAGATTTGAACGCGTCAGGGGAGAGGCTCATGGGGACATCCTGCCCATCTGAGCTGAGTATTGCTATTTTGCGCTCGCCAAATGAAGCCCAATTCCGACCGGGTTCCCATGAAGTGTGTGTGTGTAGTCCGTGGACTCGCCAGATACGGTCTGAAAGGGTACTGCAAACAGGTGTCCGTCAAACGTGGTTTCAATAGGTGTTCTTCTTTTTCTCCGCTGTAATTAGATAAGGAATTTTGAACTGACTCTCAGGCAAAATTTGTCTGTATAGGACTTCCACACAACATGTCTTTTTCAAGTTTTTCTAGACTTCCAGATTTTTTAATAATTTCTCTGGACTTCGTGGAAATTCGATGTTACACTCCCAGATACCCAGGCAGTCCTGCAGGCTGTCTGGCCCAGTCGTTGAAGTCTCGGTTCACACAACTCCAAGCTGCTGAACATGAGGCAGCAAGGTGTAAATGTGACTACTGTGAAACCACATAGGCAGAAATTAGAATGAGAGAGACATCTCAGAGAACAGTGAACACATACACACAAACTAAGGCTGGATCTCAGGACCGGATGGAGCTCAGAAAAAGAGAGCATGAGAGGGGATCAAGAAAGTAGAGTCTAACAAGGACATCCATGCCTACTGGTGTGCGGTAAATTCGGTAATCAAATTCGGTCGAAGAACCCCTGATACCAGTCGACCGAATTTGATTACCGAATTTACCGAATTTGATTACCGAATTTGATTTACCGAATTTACCGCAACAGTCGACCGATTGCCTCAAGAGGGAACAAGCAGTAGAGAAGACAAATCACAACAACTCTGCTGCCTGTCATCTCTTTACTTCATTGTGGTTAAATTTGTTTGATGAGTCGGAAAAAACACAAATGAGGGAGCTCGAACTCAACCTCCAGCACAAGACGCAACAGCCAAGTCATGCATGCAACGCAATGAACGGCACAGCGGAGTTACACTTGTTGCGAAGAATGACTCATCTCCTTATTACACACCCATTCAATGGAAGATCAGCAGAAATGGAGTGAAGTATGCAACACAAAAGAGCGCCAACTGCTAGCCAGTTGGAGAAACTCAACTTGGACATCCCATGAGATGGCGAAGCGAAACGTACAGCAGCTGAACGAAAGAATAACCTCACCCTGCGCCTCCTTTCACTCCGCGCACTCTGTTCTCTCTCTCTACAGCAGCTGAACGAATGAATAACCTCACCGCGCCTCCTGCCGCTCCTCTCTCCGTTCTCTCTCTCTCTCTCTCTCTCTCTCTCTCTCTCTCTCTCTCTCTCTCTCTCTCTCTCTCTCTCCCTTACTTGCCTATTCCCACGTCTCCCCTTTCCGCTATTGTGCCAACCTGGCCACCCCTTGTCACCACTAACCAATCTTCAAGATAGCCCTTCTCCTCACGTCCTGCACCTCTTCTCACTCATCAACCCCTCGTAGATCCACATCCTGCTGTCCATCTGCAGAAAACTGGGGCAACAACCTCAGATATCTGTGTGTTTTGAGAAACTGTGACAACAGACGCCAAGCACGCGTTTGCTCTCTTGCTCACTGAGGACAAAGAAACTTGTTCAGCGTAAAGAGAACTCCTTTCTTCCAGCTGTCCGGGGGTGTCCATGCATAAATAATAAATAGCTTTTCAGAAGACAACATCATTTGGCATGCACATCTCCTGTCTAGCGCCGGACAATAGTAGGTGCTAGCGGTGATGTGTCATGACCATGCCTCTATCTCATGGACAAATCCAGCTGCAACTTCTCTCTCTCTCTCTCTCTCTCTCTCTCACACACACACAC
>BFEA01000151.1:2307129-2324629 GCA_003427395.1 Chara braunii | reverse complement strand
GCACCACCTTTCATGACCTCCTCCTACCTCTCTCCTCCATCATCCATCCTCCCTCCTTTGAATCTGCACTACTCCCTTCCTTCTTTCCCCCTCCTCGACTTCCCGCCATCACGAACTCCTCCCACCTTCCTCCATCGTCCATTCTCCGTTCATTGAATCTGCACCGCCTTTCTGTCCCCTCCTTCCTCCCTCCTCGAATTCCCATCATCACGACCTCCTCCTACCTCTCTCCGTCATCCGTCCTCCCTCTTTCGAATCTGCACCACCTTTCTCTCACCTCCTACCCCTTTTCTCCGTCCCCCCTCCTCAAGTTCCTGCCATCACAACCTCCTCCCACCTTCCTCCATCGTCCATCCTCCGTTCATTGAATCTGTGCCACCTTTCTCTCACCTCCTCCATCCATCCTCCCTCCTTTGAATCTGCACTACTCCCTCCCTTCTTCCCCCCTCCTCGACTTCCCGCCATCACGACCTCCTCCCACCTTCCTCCATCGTCCATTCTCCATTCATTGAATCTGCACCGCCTTTCTGTCCCCTCCTTCCTCCCTCCTCGAATTCCCATCATCACGACCTCCTCCTATCTCTCCTCCATCCGTCCTCCCTCCTTCGAATCTGCACCACCTTTCTCTCACCTCCTACCCCCTTTCTCCTTGCCCCCTCCTCAAGTTCCCGCTATCACAGCCTCCTCCCACCTTCCTCCATCGTCCATCCTCCGTTCATTGAATATGTACATCCGTCCTCCACAAACGACCTCCTTTCTCCTTCCTCGCTCCACCGTCTGCCATACCTCCCTCCTCCATCGTCCAAGGCAGAGTATCTGCATGGTTAAGTAAATGGAATATAGTGCATAGATCGCTAGGGTTTAATTACAAAGGAGTATCCTCCCTACATCGTTCCTCCTCCCTCCTTCTAACCTCCACCTTCGGCCACACTCCACCGTCTGCCATACTCTCCTCCTTGTGCGCACCTATATCCCACCTCCTTTCTCCTTCCTGCCTCCTCCTTCCACCAGACCTCCCTCCTCTTGCGTGACCTTTCTCCAGCCTCCTTTCTCCTTCCTCCCTCGTCCACCCTTTTTTGACTTTCCATCCCCCCGCCGCCCTGCCGTCTGGCCCCCTTGTGTTCCTTTTTGTTTTGGGCTTCATCACTCATTTCGAGCAAAGTATCACACCATCCTCCATCCTCCCACTTTCCACCATGCGATCATCCTCCATCCACCCTCCTTCTGCCCCTCCTCCTTCATACCTCTGTCGCCACCATTCTGCAATCCTGCGCCGCCATTCCTCCCCCATCCCTCCTCCCACCCCCCTCGCGGCTGACACACCCCACCAGGCCCAACAGAAACCGGTGGTGGGCAGGACCGATGGGGAGCTGCTGGAGCGGTTTTCTTTTTTCTCCCGTCACGTATGTTTTTTTTTTTGTTGTGCGAGTCCCCACCAGATATTGTGGTTTCGCGAAACTTCTTCAGGGGCACTCCTGTTTATTAATTTGGTTGGCATATGTGTGTTGGTTCACTGCATACTTCCTCTCTTTTTCGTTTTGTCCTTTTGCGCGCGGCCTTTTGCCTTGGGCAGTGCCTGTATTCAGGAGTTGACACATCCACGAATGCTCGAATAGGACGACACGGCGGAAGTCTATGGCAGTCCTGCACCCAGGCAGCACACGCAAAAAGGGTGGTGTATCTTTCCATGTTCCACCGAAAGGTTCATTCTGGAGCGAGGCCACAGTGACGCAATGTTCGAATACCAGGGCACATGGGGCAGAAGCACATTGACAGCCCGCTTTAGGGCCTGGGGTCTCGCTCCGCTACTCGCCAAATGTGCAGAATGACAATTAATCTTCCGCGAGAACATGCAAAGATACACCGCCATATCTTTTGGCTTTCTGCATGTGGTGAGTGGCGGAGTGAGGCCTATCGTCGGGCATTGTGTCTGGATGAACCATGACAAGTACATAAGCTGGCCCGCTCGAGGGGAATGTACACACGTCGGGGCATTTGCAAGTAAATGTGGAGAAGATGCAGTCGGCCGTAAATGTAGTCAGACTCATTTAGATAGAGCCAGTACGAGGACGCCCTGATAGAGCCAGTGTGAACATGCCCTGCACATTTTTTCCCCCTGCCAACGGCCAACCGTTTTGCAGCCGACCAGTACGGCCGACCGGTCTGCGGTCTGCCACCAGTCAGAAACAGCCATCCACTGATAGTTTTTCAAATCTGAGTTGGGGGCTGTACTGCGGTTGCTGAGTACAGCCCAAATTCGCTGAGAAACTTTGGGGGATGGGGGGGGGTACGGGGGTGTTAGGGGTGGGTATAGGCTGTCTCTTATACACATCTAGATGTGTATAAGAGACAGGTGTCCGTTCCATGCACCTACCTGCATAGCGATCCAGATAGGATTAGATTAGTCAAGTATAATGGTTTATCTGTTTGTCAGTGACTGGATGTGAAAATCGCAGACTGCATGACAGCCATAGCCATCTCTCCCCTACCTCTCTCTGCTCATTTCTAACCCTCNTGGGGGAGATGGTGGGGCTATTGAGGGTTGGGGGGGGGGGGGGGGTGGTTGGGGGCAGGTATGGGGGAGATGGTGGGGCTATTGAGGGTTACAGACTCCCAACCTTTTGCTTTTTTTTTTTTTTGCGGGGTGCAAACGACCCCCGACCGGTAGGTGCCAATGAAACGGTATTCACCAGTTAGCAGTAGCTGCTGCAGATCCCAGGGTTCGATCCCTAGACCCCAACTTTACCTGTGTACAGTACCTGTGTCGACCCGTAGAATTGAACCCGCGACCTGTGTATTTGTAATAGCTGATAGGTTGTCGTAGGGTCCATAGGTAGCATGGGTTCGATCTGTAGACCTGTCGGATAGGAGTCTTAGTCAGGTCTAGACATCGTAGCTGTAGTTTTCTTGAAAGGTCAAGGTCGTAGCTGCTACAGTCCAGAAGGGTCAGAATCGTAGCTGCTACAGTCACGAAAGGCCAAGTCTCCAGCCTTCCGGAAGGTCCCAGTAGTGGCCTTTCGAAGTTGCCCACGTTTAAGCAGAGGCAAGTGGTCAAGTGGTGAGGCAAGTGGGCAAGTGGTAGAAGTCTACCCTGCTGAGTCAACAGTCCCAGTCCCCAGTCAGTCCAGCAAGTACCGCATGGGACTGTGCACTTCGGGCAAGGGAAATGGGCCAGACCAACGACCTGCAGAAGTATAAATCAAGAGGCAGCGCCCAGCCATTCATTCATTCCTACGTGAGCCATGCGGAAGCGCTGCCACAGCGACTTGTGCAAGGAGGTCTGCAGTGAGCCTGGAGGACGCACTGGGTGAGAGAGGAGGAGTTAGCATAGCGATAGGGTAGAGGCAGCCATAGCTGCCATAGCTGTAGTTAGTGGGAAGAGTGTGTGTGTATGTGTGAGTGTTCAGAGTGACGTGTGTGGGATATCCAGGGTGATCCAGTGTATGTGAACAGTGAGTTGATTGGGCGCTGAGTCGCCATAGCCAGTTGAAAGTGAACTCTTATCTGGAAGCCATATCTCGGAGTTTTGAGTGGGCGCATGTCGCCAGTTTGCTGCGTTGCTGTTTACATGCATGAAAAGTGTGAACGAGTACGAGTCTGATTGCATTGGTATCGGAGCCGGTACCCGCTATTCCATGCGCGCCGTCGTATGCAGGACCTGATGCACCATAGCCGAGGTGGCCGCCGAAGGCTGTAATCCGCCGTAGCGGACCTGAGGTTGAAGCAGCCGCCGCGCACCTGCAAGAAGACCACGACGAAGAAGAAGACCGAGAGAGAGAGAGAGAGAGAGAGAGAGAGAGAGAGAGAGAGAGAGAGGAAAGGTTGAGCGATACAAGATTGGGTTACTACGTACCTGCTGCGCTGAGAGAGAGAGAGAGAGAGATGAGCGATAGAAGTTTGGTTGTCTCTCACCTGTGAAGCGAGCTGTGCAGTCCACGTGAAGGAGAAAGAAAGCGGCCATAGCCGCGGGGTATTACCACGGAGTACCGAGGAGGGAGAAACCGGACAGAGGGGGAGAGACCTAGAAGAGAGAGAAAGCAGCTATAGCCGAAGGGAGAGACCTAGAAGAGAGAGAAAGCGGCCATAGCCGAAGGGAGGAAGGAGTGAAAAAAAAAGAAAAAGGGGTGAAAGGAGGCGAGGAAGGGGAAGAAGAAGAAGAGGGTTGGCAAGGAAGAAGAGCCGGCAGCCATAGCTGACCGGAGGGTTGACCAAGAGGGTTGACCGGAGGAGTTGACCGACGATAACCGGAGTTGACCGGGTTATAGCAACATTGACCGGCGTTGACCAAGGCCGTTGACCAAGGCGTTCACCAAAACGTTGACCAAGCTGGAGTTGGTAACATCTCGCCCAGCCCTCAGCCTATCCCTTGCCCTATGAATGTGCACACACCCCTTGGTACTTGCTGAGTCAAGTAAGTCTGTCTATTCTTTGATAGTACTCTGTGGATGAAGGATAGGCCTGGTTGACCACTCCCCTATCGGATCTAGTAGGGCTGAGACTGTGGCAGATCCAACTGTCCAGGGGGGCATAACCCTCCCAAGGACCGGTGCTGACCGGCTGGACACGGTTGGTATGGCACAGTTGGCCTGAAAGACTGAGTTGCAAGCTGAAACAACAGGCAGTCTAAGTGTTGACGGCCTTGTTGACCCGAACCCCTGTCATACTAAATAAGGCTAAAGACTGTGTCTGACGACTCGACTGTCCCGGAGGTCAAACCCTCCCAAGGACCGGTACTGACCGGTGGGCTGCTCGGTGTGGCACGGTAGGCCTGAAAAGCTGAGCTGTGGGCGGTGCGACAGGTAAAGACCTGCTGATCTCATCGTCCTGTCTGCGACGTTAAAGAATTCTTGCGGAGTTTGGGGGATCTCCTTAAAAGGCCTCCTGATCAGCAACAGGTCTAGTAGTGACAGCCATAGTGTAGGTCTAGGCTAGAGACCATAGTTGGATCCCTGTCAGGATTTTGTGAGTCATTAGATTGAGTCAATAGGTTTGTCATTCAGGAGGTTAGAGTCTACGTGGTGAGGAGTGGAATCGTCCTGATTGTGCACCTTTCACCATGGTCGAGACCCGTACTGGGTTAGAGACTAGCCCCTATAGCAAGGAGCAGCAAGAAAAGATGGTCGCCTTAGTCAAAGAGAACAGGGAGAGGAAAGAGCGTGAGAAACAAGCAAAGTTGAAGGCGATTGCAGATGAACAGGCGGCGAAGATGAAGGAAACAGAGGAGATGGAGAAAAAGAAAAAGGCTGCTGAAGAAGAAGCGACAGCGGAAGAAGAAAAAGAAAGAATGAGGATTGAGAGCAGAGAGGGAAGTAGTGGCACGAAGAGAGACACAGACGCGGGGATGGAAAAGAAAATAAGTGAGTGGGTTGCTAATTTATCGTTGGGAGAAGATGAGGAGGCCCAGATGTATGTGCCGCCGGAAGAGAAAGAGGCGTTTGCCAGGGCCCTCGAAGTAATTAAGGACCCCCTTGAACGTCAACAGGCCGAGGAGGAGAAGAGACTGGAATGGAAACTGAGGATGAAAAGGGAGCAGAAGAGGAGAAGGGAGGAAGCCAACCAGTTGACCGCAGAGGTGGAAAAAGTGCGGGCGCGTAGACAGAAAGTCCAGGTGCAGGCAGATGTTTCTGCCAAGATGGAGAAGATGTTGGGATATTTAGAGGTGTTGAGTGAGGCCTGGCTAGAGGACCGGCACGCCAATCAGGGCCAAGATATCACCCTGAAAGCCATGCGGTCAGGTTTTAGAGAGTTTGTGCGCGAGATCGTCACCCACATTGGGGCCGAAGTCCAACAACTGAGGGATAATGTAGGGAAGTACTGTGAAGGCGCCATTGAAGGTGCCAAAGCCATAGCCGCTGTAGAGGGCGAGGCCAGACCTCGCAAGGACCCAGTCAAGCTCAAATTCCCGGATGCTTATGGAGGGAAGAAGGAGGAAAACTTTGAGAATTGGGAAGCCAGTGTCAACAGTTATATATATTTACAGCATATCCTGTCGGAGGAGCAAGTCCTCGTGGCCTTTCAAGCCCTCAAAGATGAAGCGGTTAGTTTCGCCAGGTCTCTTGCGCGCGCAGCCGGTTGTGAAAACAACCTGGTTGCTTACTCTAAAGTTACCCCCCTTCCTCAATCCCTCAAGCTCCTGAAGGAGCGATTTGCAGACCCAACGAGAGGCATTCGTGCCTCTGACAAGCTACAAACCATCCACTCATGACAGTGGAGGAGTGCAAGGGCACTCAAGGGAACCATGGACGACCTGGTGGCCGTCCCAGACCATGGGGTCACTGAGACCCAATTGGTCCAATCGTTTTATCGTGCCATGCCAAAGCCCCTGAGGGGGCACTTCTTTGATAAGACTGAACAGGCCGGCATCACCTATGATGCATTGAGTAGGGAAGTGGTCCTGTTCAAGTCAAAGTCTATGCCAGTTTCCACCTTCTGGCATAAGGACCTGGAAAAAGGGAAAAGGTGGAAAGGACGTACCATCTCTGGCCAAGTCAAGGCCAAGGATCATATGATCCTGACGTTAGAGGAAGGTGGTACTGATGAGGTCCCATATAGTCAGATTGAGTGGGGCCTAGAGGAAGAGGACAGTAGTGTAGGACAGGGGAGGTTTTATGCTGTTGTCGCGGCTGGAGGGAGGCCGCAAGGTAGAGGAAGAGGCCAGGGCCAAAGGGGCCAGGCCATGGGAGGTCGAGGACCGGGCGCGCAGGGGGTTGGCGGCCAAGGAAACTGCCAAGCGGGAGGTAGGGGTCAAGGTCCCCCGCCAAAACGCCAGGGTAATCGGTCCCCACAGAGACGGGGTGGAAGGGCACCTCAAGGAGGATGGCACCCAGGCTTGCCACAGGGCAGGCCCTGGGAAGACTTGGGCTTGAACCAGGGGTTATGGCAGGAACGCATGAACCTGGGTCAATGCGTGTTTTGTGGTGACCCGACCCACGTAATAAAATTTTGTCCAAAGTATAGACAGGCCCGTTGGGCTGCCCAGCAGCCAAAAGGCAGCCGCCAGTAGGGGTTGCAACTGCCCCTACTTCAAGGCCATGTGGAGAAGTGAGCGCGCGCGAACAAGACACTCCCAACCCACATGAGCCTATGGCAGAGGTTGCAGGCCCGTGCCTAGCTAGCTGTCCAGAGACCGCCTGTGTTAGCGTCTCTTTAGGCACGTCCCTCACATGTGTGGCATAGTGCCAGAAGAGTTAAAGGAGAGGATGCCAGCCTAGGCCAAGATGAAGAAAGAGAGTAAGGACAGCTGATCTTGGAAGATGTAGAAGTTTTCCGGAGTAGAGTAAGGGCCCTTATAGATTCAGGGGCCACCCACAATTATATTAGCCGTAGGGCGCTGAAGAAGCTGAAGCTAGGACTAAAAGTCCAGAAATTAGCAGACCCCATAGTCAGTGTCCTCGCAGACAACCGCACGATGCGAGTTGAGGACTATGTAGAGGGAGTCCAGGCGTACTTTCGCCTAGAGAAGGATGGGAAGGTGGAGAAGGTTCTCCATTCCCTGACTCTCCTCGTACAGGATGACCTTCCTTTTGATGTAGTACTAGGAATGGATTGGGGAGAGGCAGTAGGGGCCACACTCCATTTGAGAGAGCATGAGTGTAGGCTCCCTAGTCCATCAGGCAAGGTTAAGACTGCCCGCCTGTTTCATGTGTCAGGTGTAGACAACACCTTGGCACATTGCTGTCTCAATGCTCCCGCGTGCGCGGTTAGTAAAGAAGGAGCGGTTAGAAGAACAGGTCTTTGTAGTTTATGTTAGACCTGTCACTGAGGCCCAGAAAGAAGACAGTTCTACCAATCCAACCATAGCCAAGCTGTTGGAAGAGTTAGAGGAGCTTCGCAAGCAGGAGTAGTCCCGCGACCCATCCAGCACCGGATAGAGATAGAGCCTGGCAGTAGAACTCCTAAGGGTGCAGTCTACAGGATGTCCCTTAGAGAGTTAGAGGAGCTTCACAAGCAGTTAGACGAGCTCCTCGAGAAAGGTTGGATAAGGCCCGGTTCGTATCCTTTAGGAGCACCCGTCCTGTTTGTCCCAAAGAAGGAAGGAGAGCTTCGTATGTGTATAGACTATAGGGGTTTGAACACGATTAATGTGAAGAATGCTGAGCCACTGCCCAGGATAGACGATCTTCTAGATCGGGTGCAGGGTTGTAAGTATTTCACTAAAATTGATTTGAAGTCCGGTTATCATCAGGGAGAAGTCCATCCTGATGATCAGTACAAGACTGTCTTCCGGACTAGATATGGGCATTATGAGTTCATAGTGATGCCCTTTGGACTAACCAACTCGCCAACTACGTTTCAGCGTTGTATGAATGATCTGTTCAGACCATGGTTGGATAAGTTTGTAATAGTTTATCTAGATGATATTCTAGTTTTCAGTAAGACCCTCCAGGAGCACCAGGGTCATCTGGCAGTCCAGACCGACTGAGAGGAGCTTTCCAGTATGGACCGCCAAGAGAGGACCACAGTCTCAGTAGCTCGCTGATGAAGAACAGGGTATGCGATAAATCAGGGGAGCAATCAATACGCTGTCTCAGTTGGGTGACCTGTGCAAGAGACACCGGACCCAATTTCCAGCAAATAATAAAAAGGAATCGCTCTCCGGGCTGCTTGGACTGGCCCTGCCTACTCAGTACCACCTGGCAAGGGGATGTCCGGGCAGGGTCCCGGGCAATCTCAGCACAATATTTAAAACCTAGAAAAATAACAAATGATCAAAAAGTTCTGGATAAGACATATGTTGAGGGTCTTCTCGAAATTCCATACTAATTTCAAGATTAGAAAAAATAGAAAACAAATCTGCTGGAGGATAAGTCGCACCGCAGGTTAGCGCTAAGGTGATGCGCTAATTCCTACGCCGCCGCGCCGTCGAACGCCACACCATCCTGCGTCTCTCCCCATGCGCGGTAGCGCTAGGGGCAGAGCCACTAGGGGGTGCCTCTCGACGCAACGCATAGGCGCATAGCTTCCGCTTCAACCGAGGGATCAATCCTACCATTCATCTCGGTGAGGTTCAACCCATACTAGGTCCGTAGAGGATCTAAGCTCAGAGGAAGGAATATCACTATCTAGCCGTTCATTCTCGGAGAGGCATCTAAGTAGGCGCAATATCGGAGCTCGCAGCAACAACGTGGGAATAGGTACTCGAAGAGGACGGGAGAAAGTGAATAACTATCTAGCCGTTCATTTGTGGAGAAGCAGCCAAGAGGACACAAGATTGGAGCTCGCAGCAACAACGTGGAAACAGGAATCGAAGAGGACGGAGCTGCAATGGGAACGCCAAGAAGAAGGGAATTTACTATCTAGCTGTCCAGCCGAATCTGAAAGATTCCAAGGCGCAGTCGGAGATTCTCAGTTCTTCTTTTTTCCAATTACGGAAAAAACGGGAAACGTCCTTGGGGATCTCACTACGCGACACAAGGGCGAGGGGTCCACTGAAAAGCGAAGACAAAGATCTAGTTCAAGACTTTTCAGAACCGCCCTGAAGAGGAAAAGGTGACTTCAATAAGAGCCCTCCACGATCGAGGCCCTAGAGTACAGTGTTCTTCTCCACGTGGGATATTTAAGACTTCGGCATTTGAACAGCAGCAAGAGCAGAATCAAACAAGGGCAGATACACACAAGATCCGTCCACAAGTCCAGATCCAGACAACGGCGACAACCGAAAACCCAAGTTAGGGCAACATGAGACAAATGGTGTGATCCCCACTATACCCTCCACTTGCTGTCTCCTTTTCCCGACTCACTCCCCACCAACTACTAACACCCCCCCATCACCCCAGAGCCCTCAAACCCCTTCCGCTCCCAACTCAAACAGCCCTGACAGGTTCTTGCCCTCTTACCGGTGCTGCGAGACTGGCCTGGCCACGGATCGGGAAGTTGTTTCTTCACCTCGTCTCGCCTCCTATTTTTCCCCCTTGCAGCCCACTGCCGTACTCTCCCCAACAGTCTTCCCGCCACCGCACAGAAGGCTTCCCTCACACCTTACCCGCCAACCCACTTGCGTAACAGCACCTGAGTAATAAAAAATAAAAAATAAAAAAAGGGAAAGAAGAAAAAGAAGAAAACGGTCCGCCCCTCCCTTTTCCCTCCTCCCCTCCTCGCCCACCCACAGACCCCCCCCCTCTCTCTTCTAGCTTTATTAACTCTCAACTGGCTCCCACTCTCCACAAATTGTCTCTTCCTCTTCTACAGGTGAAACACTAAGGGAGTTCTCGAACTACAGAATGCAAGCCCCGAGAAACGGCCGTACCTCTCAGACAACCAAAATGACTTCGAGTGTAATCGATAATGAGGCTTTAAAATTTCTCATTGAGAAAACCAAGGTCGAAGGTGTACAAGCGAAGGAGACTCTTCCAAACACTCAAGGCAAGGAAGAAGAAGTTGTAGTATGGAAGTACCCAGAAGGAAAAGTGGCAGAACTTGACGAGTTCCACGAGGAACATGGTGTGATTTTCAGCTTTGCAAGAAGTGGTGCTGAACTTATGCCAGCGGAAAGAAGAAAATGGGTGATTGCAACAATTAAGAAAGAAGAGAAAATGAAAAACATCAATGATGCTTTCTCATTACAGAGTCTCGAACGCAATTCGATCATGGTGGTTTTCAATAATGAGAAGCATGCGCTGTTAGCTTCTGAAATGAAATCAAGGATGGCTCAGTCTGCACAATCTCAGCATGGAAAAAGCAAACGAAACAACGGTCAAATCCGACCTACACAGTTTCATACAAACAAACGCTGATGAAGGAGAATTTATGGGTGCAGTTTGACAGAATCCAGCCAGGGTTTCACGGACTGCTGGTCGACAGATTGAAAAAACAGTACCCAGAGGACAAAATCCTCAAATGGATTTTGCCAACACCGGAGTTCCTGGCTCCTCACTGC
The DNA here is from genome assembly GCA_003427395.1 of Chara braunii. Lineage (NCBI taxonomy): Eukaryota > Viridiplantae > Streptophyta > Charophyceae > Charales > Characeae > Chara > Chara braunii. The sequence continues at coordinate 2,313,753 of BFEA01000151.1, read as the reverse complement.
GGCACGATGACAACAATCCTGGAGGTGAAAACCGATGACCCACCGGTTTTCCCTCTGGAATGGAAATTCGCGATTCAGGACAGAGAACTGTCCATCCAAATCTCCACGAAGACTTCAGCGCTCTGCTTCAGATGTAGAGAACGGGGTCACCTTGGCACTGACCCGCACTGCCCCAAATTCCCAAAGAACCAGAAAGAAAGGAAGCTCCTCCCCAATATGCTGGTGGAGGTGGAAGAAGCCCCTAGCACTTGGTTCATAGTGGATTCTACCCATGATGGGTGGGTGTTTGACGATTATCTTGAAGAACCAGATTGGGCCTGGCACTACTCAGATAAGGAGGCCACAACCAAGAAGCCCAACATCTTTCCCCTGGCCGACAGCAGATGGCAAAAGAATGCAACAAGGAAAGAAGCAGGTAATCCTATGAAGATCAATGCTATCCCCCTGAATGATTACCGCGTCATTAGGGAGGAGAAAGCAAGGGAGGATCTGCTATGGGACCTAGACTCAGTAAGAGAACAAGCTGAACATGAGTACAACAAAGAACCAGAAATGAGCAAAAGACGTCTAATCTGCAATGTGAAAACAAGCGAACCTTAGACAACAGCCCGACCAGAGTGAGAGGACAACTTGTTTCAAAGAGGAGAAAGGCAAACATTGATGAAGGCGATGATACCAGCCCACAAAACTGTGCAACGGAGGAGCCAGTTAAAGACTCGGACGCGGCCATGGACGATGACGACAATGATGACAACAAAAGTTTGTGCGGTTCGGCCCCCATCAGTGACCAGAACTCCCCTCCCAACAGGTCTCTTCAATGGCTGCGTGAGTACATTGAAAAGGCAAAGAGGGAGAGGGAACACCTTTTCAACATCAGAACAGCGTGCCTAAAACACATAGAGAGGAATCTGATACAAGGCTCAATCGGTGGGATCCAAGCATCCTCCAACAAATATGAGCTGTTGGAAAAAGAAGAAGAATTCTTTGAATACGCTGCATTCAGGTACGCAGAGAAGAAGAGAGCCCGAGAACATCGTCAGCTGGGCTCAAAAGAGAACAACACGGATCCCGACGAACCTTTCCAGGATCTGCGCCTGAAGAAATGGAGAGCTTCCAAAGCACAAAAGAAGCAGGAAGTCAACCCCGATCAGACGGAAACTGCTAAGAAAACAAAACGTGCTGACCTCGAGCTGGATCTCGCAGTCTGGCCTCAAGCAGAGAAACTGAAGAAGCTCAACGATGCATACAAATCGGAATTCACATCCCTACAGCACATAGCAGAGGGTAAAGCCCCACACGTACTTCAACAGGCCAGAGCGGCCAGACTTACTATGATGGGACTGCGGCCTCTGTTAGCCGCTCGGTATGTCGAGGGAACCGGTGAATGGCAAGTAGCCACGGAGGTGTCGTTCGCAATCCCTCTATTTGAAGATGGTCAAAATCTGATGTCGGTAATCCGGGAAAAAATTACTGACACTCTTTCGTTGGGCGTGTACGTGACTGAAGGCTCAATGGAATTTTGTGGGGGTCAAGAGGAGGGTGCGCGTCATAAGGATCAGCGAGAGTCCCTTACTGACATAGCAGACTCCAGACAGAGCTCATTCACCCCCCTGATCGCCAAGATGCTAGAGGAAACAAGGCTAAATAGAGGCATGATGTGGAGATCATGGAACACGGTGACTGCAATTCCCTACAATGTGTTGTCAGGACTGGGAATCCCGACAGAGCTATCGGCAGCCTCACTGGCGGACATCCTCTAAGCTGGCACATTGAACAACAGCGCAGACCTGGAAGCCAGAGCGCATGCCACGGACCTGGATTGCTTCTACAGGGATGACTTCCAGGAGGAGGACATGAAGGACTGGGCTGGCGACGAGCGCACAGACCAGGACCTCGTGGGTTCCCCTGGACATCAGGCCAGCGGCAGCATAGGAGAATATAAGATCGATGACCTCGGGACGGAAACCAAGTGAACCCACTTGAGACAGACCCGAATGCCTGAATCTCCCCGGACCCGCGAACCTCCTAAATGGATTAAGCTGCTCGCCCAGATACCATAGGGCCTCAACATGGAGGAGTTTAGGAATAAAGCAAATCAACAGGCCCCCAAACTCAACTGGAGGACTCAAGGTATCACCATACGCAGCTGTAATGTCAATGGGTTAGGAAACATCCTAAGTAAGGAAAACAAACTAAATGACATAATCAGAGGCCTCAAACAAGAAAACAACAAGATGGCAGACATCATAATGCTTCAAGAGACTCATCTAACTAACCACAATTATCACAAAAAAATACAGAACTTTTTCATGAGAAAGGTGGGAGGGATCAAGGATGCGGCGTGGTCCTCAAGACAACAATTCAAGCACGAAAGGAACTGCAATCTTAATTCCGAAGATCTCCAAGTCTACAGTGGAGGAACAGTAATTAACACAAGATCTGACGAAATCGAGGGTAAGTAGTGCTTCATGGACTTAAGATGGAAAGATGAAGAACTCAGTGTCTACGCTCCAGATGACCGTAATGACAGATTGAGTCTACATGTCACCTAATTCCTCCCTTACAAGCCTGCTTAATCGGGGGAGACTGGAATGCTACCCTGGACCCAGTCAATGACCATATATCCAGAACAACCCCACCACAGTCGTCTCAAGAAGCAGCCCCCATCCAAAAACTCATCTTAGACCACAACTTGGTAGACCCCTTTCGCACTTTACACCCTACTACCAAAGCATTCTCACTTGTCAAGAAAAATCACGCCCACCATACGACATTTTCTCGCATAGATTACTTCCTCATTTTCAACCACCTCATGGGGACAGTCAAGGAAGCAGACATGCTGGCGTTAGCGCCGTACCAAGACCTTCGTCCAATATATTCAAAAGGGACGCAGTTTTCACAAACTGAATAACTCGCCCCTACTAAGTCAAGAATTCCAAGAGGGGATGCCGACTAGTTGGCAAAATCTCAGAGGAAGCCTTATCACAGGTCGGGACAGATGGGAATGGTTCCAAAAAAGCTACCTCAAGCTAGCCGAAACAACTGCTAGAATATCAAGGAAAATGACCAACGACAGGAAACGTAGGAAAGTGATGCTCAACCCTCAGAGTAGCGGAAAACAAGCTGGCCACCAACCCTTCTTCTCCAATGTACACAAAAGTATTAGAAAGGACACGAGAAGAACTGGTTGTCTGGTGTCAGTGGGAACTGAGAGGACTCCAGATCAGAGCCAGAATGACTGACCTTGAATTGACTGAATAGATGTCAAAGCATTTCTTCTCAAGAATAAAAGCAAACAACAGATCCAGTTCAATAGAGGAACTCAAGAAGTTATCAGGGCAACCAGCAACCTGCACAGACAGTGAAGGGATGCTAGAGATCGCAAAGAATTTCTATGAAGAACTGTATCGATCTAAAACACCAACAACCCCTCCCCCCCAACACTCGAGCGGCCAGATCCAAAATACTACAATACCTAGACAGAACGATATCTGATGAGCGAGCAAGCAAATTGGACAAACCTTTATCCATAGAAAAGCTTCAATTAGCATTCCAGAACATGAACAATAACGAGACCCCAGGCATCGACGGACTGACAAAGGAATTTTGGGAGAAATTTTGGCCCCTACTGGGATTGGACCTTACAAATTTATATAATGACAGCTAGGAAAAAGGGGGTATGGGCGAACTTCTCAGTACCAGTGTGATTACACTTCTTCATAAGAAGGGTGACCGAGAAAACATAAAAAACTACAGACCTATATCCTTACTTACACTTCCCTACAAAATACTTGCCAAGGCCCTAGCCTTCCGCATACTGGACGTGACAGACAAATGCTTCTATATAGACCAGTCGGGTTTTAAACCAGGTAGGTATATCCTGGATAAGGTAATGACCCTCAATGAGGCTTCCAAGAAAGTGATGGAAAAAAAAATCAGCACTGCGATCCTTTTTTTCGATTTTGAAAAACCTTCGACCAGGTAAATTGGGATTTCCTCGAGGCAAGTATGGAAAGAATGGGGGTAGGTCCCAACTTCAATAAGTGGTGCGAGTCTTATACAACAATGCCTCCGGTTGCGTCCAGATCAACGGTCTGCTATCTGAAGGTTACCCAATCTCCAGGTCGGTAAGACAAGGCGATCCACTAGCACCACCTATTTTTTTATTCGTTATGGAAGCCATAGCTTCTTTCCTCCGTAAAGACCCTTCTATCCAAAGACTGCCTGAAATGAATGTGGGCTCCTCACACCATGTCTACAGTAATCATGTCCGCGAATGACTTAACGGTGCTGATACGGGCCTCCGATTCGTCCATGGAAGCCTTAGCAATGGGAGCGTTTAGACTAGCATTAGAAATGGAGATTAATTGGGTAAAGACTGCAGGGTGGTGGCTATCCGACAAACCCATCCCGCAACTTCAAGGACCAGAGAATCAGATGTCTTGGGAGAAACCGGAGGAACCAACGAGATATTTCGGGATTCAAGTGACAAAAGACGGCCCCGCTCCCAGATGGCACAAAATCTCCTAGCCGGTCAAATCAACAAAATGGGGAAGTGGAATCAAGCATTTACATCACTATTGGGGAGGGCACTTGCCATTAACACCTCCATATTCGCAATGATGTGGTACATAGCCTCAATTTGGACTATACCAGACCACACCATCAACGACCTAAACAAGAAAGCCAGAGCAATGATGTGGTACATAGCCTCAATTTGGACTATACCAGACCACACCATCAAAGACCTAAACAAGAAAGCCAGAGCCTACTTATGGTCAGGGAACCCTAACAAAGAGTACTACATTCCAAAGGGGCGACTAGGCATTATTGATCCCAAACAAGAAACGAAAGCCCTGCAAATCAAGCGGGTCATTAAGCTACTGACCAAACAATGATTGCCGTGGAACAAATTAGCACAAGACAGCATCAGAAATCTGGCCCCAACGGAGTCCCCGACTAACATATCTGGAGAGAGATCATGCCCGAGAAACGAAGCAAACCCACGTCCAAAGAGGAAGTGCTCAGGCAGCCTCTCTTTGGGAACCCTTGGATCAGTGATGAGGGAGACCACCCGTGGGCACTCTCCGCCAGAGGCAACAGATAGCTACTAGATGACCCGATGCGGCTTCGCCCGCAAAAACAGAAAAAGAAAAAAGCACAAAAGAAAGAAAACGCATAAGGAACTGCCCTATCATATGCCGCTTCTTTCACAACAAGGAAAAGAAGAGCCTGAGAGCAGACGGAAACTCGCATGCCAGAAAATAGCAGGGAATACCACCGAACATTCTTTATTCTTTATCTTTGCGTGTTTTGTTTGGGGAGCTGTTACCTTTGCAGCACCGTTTTTGTTTTGTGCTGTGCAAGAACTCTGGACTTTTCTGAGAAAATCCAGCCCGTTGTCCTGTTGATGTTTTTGGTAAAGATTCAGAATCAAACTTTGTTTGCTGTGTTCCCCGGATATGTTTGTGATCAAGCTATCTTGCATGTATGCCCCGTGCTTATTTGTTGAGTTTGGGTGCTGTGTGTGCAACTGCAAGCACGTGTGGGTGAGTCTCAGTTTGGTGGGCTCGGATGATGTCATTGATGGTTGGCCCGGGGAAGTTGTTGGAAGGCGCCTCCAAATATAGGAGTGCCACTGATGTTAAGCAAGTTTTGCATTGTATGAATGAAAAAAATCAGCATTCAATCTACTTGTCAGTTGCTCTTCGGGTGGGGGACTTGTCGGGACTAGGATTGACATGAGAGCCATGATGCCGGGCGTGCATCTTGGAACATTTCCTGGAAGGCAAAAGGCAAAGAAGAAACGAAGTAGCACGTGTCACAGTCACGTAATGGACAGCTGGGCACAGCCCCCCCCCTTCTCTCTCTCTCTCTCTCTCTCTCTCTCTCTCTCTCTCTCTCTCTCTCTCTCTCTCTCTCTCTCCTTCAAACTTGGAACCCTTTACTCCACCCCGACCTTCCCCTAGCCCCGCCTCCCCGTCTGCCCCCCCAACCTGTCAATCCCCTGAGGAGTCGGTGAATAGTCCGATTGCGCCCCAGTGGCTGGAGTTGTGTATAGAGAACATTACAACACCAAACAAAAAAGAACAAAAAAGAAAAAGGCAAAAACAGCCTGCGCGAACCTTTAACCTCCCCCGGCTGCCGCCGACTTCCCCCAACCCTCCTCTCTCTCTCTCTCTCTCTCTCTCTCACACACACACACACACACACACACACACACACACACAAAACGAAAAAAATAAATAAATAATAAAAATAAAAAATAAAAATAAAAAGACAAAAGACAAAAGACATCCTGGCACTTAGCGCAGCTATACCTCCCACCGCCTCGCCGGCTTCCCCCTCACCCTCCTCCCTTCCCCCGTCTATCTCTCTCTCACACACACGTACGGAAAAAAAAATAGAGAAAAAAGGCAAAAAAGCGTGATGAACCTTTAACCTACCCCCCAGCCACCGACTTCCTCCTAATCCTCATCGACTCCCCCATCTCTCTCTCTCTCTCTCTCTCTCTCTCTCTCTCTCGTCCCACTGCTGACTTTCCCGTAACCGTCCTCCCTTCCCTGTCCCTATCACTCTCTCACACGCAAAAAAGAGACGCAAAAGGCCGACTCCCCCTAATCC
>BFEA01000151.1:2218708-2238094 GCA_003427395.1 Chara braunii | reverse complement strand
ACTGTATACACAACCATACCCATCAATCATACATCTGCTACATTGTCTTTTTGTATCTTTGATTAGTTGGTGGACAGACTGCTAACACCTCACAGACAGATTAGTGTAGGACTGTTGTATGCTACCATAGCCAGTTCTAACTAATGCTGTTGTAAGTGAACAAGTCAAAGTGCATTTAGACTATGTAGACAAACTGTGTGAATGTTGTAGACATGCCACTTGATCGGTATAGTAGGGGACTTGCCGGACATATCCATTTCTAGAAAACTATGTGCCGGTCAGACACATGCTGCGGTAGGATACCATTAGGGGATTCTAGTGCAGATAAAGTCTGCCTAACTCATGAGCGGATCAGACGTCGATGAGGAGAGAGTTGACGATGGTAGATTAACACGTGCAAGATCAAGTAGGATCCCGTACGTGTTCAGGACCCTAGACGAGGGAGAAGAAAGACGGCTTCGTGCCGAACGCAAAGCCCGTGCTTTCCCAGCATCGAGAGAAGCAGCAAACCTTGCAGCTAGGGAACAGGCTGCAGCAGCAGCCAGGGCAGCAGCCATGACTTCTTCAGCAGCATCCTCCGCTGCAACTTCTGCTGCGTTCTCGTCTGGACCCCAGTTTGGAATGCCAAGAGGGTCCACTGACACTTCCAGTTCAACAGGTTCTAGACAATCTACAAGTCAAATGGCGGGCTCGCAGTACAGCCCGTTGACTCCTCGCAAAAGGGAGATGAGAGAGCTCCAACAGGTCAAAAGGATCCGTGCACAGTTAGAGAAGGATCTGAAAGAGGCTACCGATAGAGAAAAAGAGATAAAGAATAGAACAGCCAGGCTTGAAACGTTGACAAGGCTGACTTGGAGGGCTTCGACGATTCAGGAATGAATGAGCCCATGAAAGTGTCGAGGAACAACATGCTATAGCTGCATGCGCATGTGGACAGCAGGTTGGACTTCATGCAGAGCACTTTGGACCAGATTCTGGACATCCTAACAAGGCCAGGATTTAGGCCACCGGCACAATCGTCGTTGCCGTTATCGGCGATGTCAGGCCCTTTTCCAGTTCAAGCTGGTTCACAACCAAGTGGTACATCCGCAGCAGCAGCACATACTTTTGCATCTTCTTCTTCGCGTCCGGTGGTGATTGCTACATCACCACAACAACCTGTTCAACAATCTGGACAGCAGCAAGGTCAATGGTACCCCAAGACCCCAATGAAACCGCCTCTTGCCTTCTCAGGCGAGAGAAAGGACGAGGAACTCAACACATGGTTGAGGACGGTCCCGATTTGGGTGAAGGCCAAAAGGACCTTGCCAGAGGATGAGGTGGTAACTGCGACATCTTACCCAGAGGGTAAAGCAGCCAAATGGTTAGATGGGGTAGTTGTGAAAGCTGGGTACGGGCGACGCATGGCAGATTGGGAAGTCTTTGACTCTAGACCAATTCATGGAGATGGTAGAAGCTCGATGGCATAACCCACAAGAGGCTCAAAAGGCCACTGATGCCATTAACAAACTTGACCAACGCAAGTTTAGGTCAGTTAGGGAGCTTACGACTACCGTCGAGAGCCTGATCCTCGTCCCAGGCATCAACTACAGTGACCAGTTCCTCTTAACCACATTTGTTAGATGTCTACCTGAGAACACGAGGAACTTACTAGCCAGTGAGGCACACACTGAGTACCACTCATTTGAGACATTGTCTAGGAAAGCCTTAGACTTAGAGGCCACACTAGGCAATGCTCAACCCACCTCAGGGAATGACTCAAAGAAGAAGAAGAGTCCTCAGGAGTGGAAGAAGAAGGGGGCAAAGTTGATGATGGTTGAGTCTGATGGGACTCAAATTGAGATCGATGAGCTCTCTGACCTGATGGACTACTCAGAGTATGACGGCGAGGAGGTAGCTGAGGGTAGCACCCTCGCCGCGGTAGTAAAGACTAAGGCAGGTGGCCGAGGGAAGGGCCAACCTAGGAGTCAAGGGAAGGCCGCCTCCAATCAGTCCAAACATGCTGAGTGGGTGAAGGTAGGTCTTGACCAGGACGTGTGGCGTGACCGCAGATCGCGTGGCGCTTGTATCAACTGCGGTGAATACGGACACACGCAGTGGAAGTGCCCGAACGCTACGCAAAAGGTTGCACCAAAGGTTGGGGCAACTATTTCCTAGGCTTCTAGCTCAGGAAACGCGTAGGGCCAGTGGAAGTGATAGCGGCTTCTACTCAAGATGAAGTGGGAATGATACCCTCCTCACTTCATGACAAGGCCGAAGCTAATGACTCCTTAGCTACCYCGCAGACGCATCTAGACCAAACTATGCTCTGTACGTTAGATGTGTCTGAGRCCTTAGAAGACTTAGAAGGCGAGTGGTCAAACAAGGACCCTCGTGAGTCTTGRGCGGCGCTAAAAAAGGGTCCTAGAGGGGAACATTTCGTTGTGGAAGTGGATGTAGGAGGCCGCAAATGTGGTGCCTTCATAGACACAGGCTCCACGCGAAATTACATAAGTCGCGACTGTTTGGAAAGGCTGCACCTACAGGACCGGGTACGGCACCTTAGTAGACCAGTAGCATCTACTTTGGCCAACAAGGAGCGCATGATTGTCACAGACTACCTCAAGGACGTAGTCTGTACCTTCTCCTATGGAGGAGGTGAGCTTAACCATAAGATCTCATTTTTTGTTAGTAACGACTTGCCATTTGACATGTTGCTAGGCATGTACTACCTCGATATTGCTAAGCCCCAGTTTGACTGGGATAAGAAGGTGCTCAAACAGAAGTTGCCCGATGGCCGAACTGTCAGAATGACTAAGTTCAAGGCCAGCAATATTGTAGATACATATGGCTGCTTGTGTGCATCAGCGTTCTACAATTATTACAAGCAAAACCAAGAGGAGGGTATGTACCTTGTTTATGTCTCTGAGAAGGGGGAGGCCGTTAAAACACCCCCAGAGATAGAACGCGTCATTGCTAAGTTCCTTGATCTGTTCGAGGAGCCCACAGGAGTTGTTGATAGGGAAGTCGTCCACGCTATAGAAATCATTCCAGGGAGTAAGACCCCAAAGGGAAGGATCTATAGGATGGCCCCTGCCGAGTTAGATGAACTTCGGAAGCAACTCAAGGAGCTGACAGAGAAGGGATGGATTCGGCCTAATACTTCCCCTTACGGATCACCCGTGCTATTCGTACCGAAGAAGGGGGGTACTTTGAGGATGTGCATTGATTATAGGGGCCTCAATGCCATCACTGTGAAAAACGCACAGCCTCTACCTCGCATAGACGACCTATTGGATAGAGTGCAAGGATGCAAGTACTATACGAAGATAGACTTGAAATCCGGATATCATCAGATAGCGATAAGACCTCAGGACCAACACAAAACAGCTTTTCAGACTAGATATGGTCTGTATGAGTTTGTCGTGATGCCTTTCGGTCTTTGTAATGCGCAGGGTACATTCCAGCACGCTATGAATCGGATCTGCCATGACCATTTAGATAAGTTTGTCGTAGTCTATCTAGACGACATTCTGATCTTTAGTAAGTCTGACGAGGAGCACGCACAACATGTTGAGAGAGTTCTCTCACTCCTACGACAGCACAAGTATAAGGTCAACTTAGAGAAGTGTGAATTCGGTCGCACTAAGATTCTATACTTGGGTCATGAAGTATCCGCGGAGGGAATTAGGCCGGAAGATGCGAAAGTGGCTAGTATTCGAGACTGGCCACGACCTCAGACAGTTATCTTTCTTAGGAATGTGCGGCTACTATAGGAACTTCGTAAAGAACTATTCTACAGTCGCCTCTCCTTTGACAGATCTAACTCGACTTGACACACCGTGGGACTGGAGTGATGAGTGCGAGGGTGCTTTCAAGAGATTGAAGCATGCACTCATGAATCACGAAGTTCTCATGGTTCCCGATCCGCAGAAGCCATTCATAGTGACCACTGACGCAAGCCAATACATTGGCGCAGTGCTGGCTCAGCAAGATGGGAAAAAGTTGAGACCGATTGAGTATATGAGTAAGAAGATGCCATCGAAGAAATTGGCTAAGTCCACCTACGAAAGGGAACTCTACGCTCTCTACAAGGCACTTGTCCATTGGAGACACTTCCTTTTGGGAAGATTCTTCTATCTGAGGACTGATCATCAGACCCTCAAATGGATCAAGACTCAACCGGCTCTTTCTGATGCACTTAAGCGATGGATTGAGGTCATAGACCAATATGACTTCAAGCTTGAGTACCTGAAGGGAGAGTACAACAAGGTTGCAGACGCGCTATCTCGTAGGGAAGACTACCTAGGTGCGCTAGTTTCTGACTTTGGTGTATCTAAAGAAGTAACTCAATCATTGGTGGGAGCCTATCAGGAAGACCCTGTCACGATGGACATCATCCGCAAACTTCAGGCAAAAGACAAGGCCACAAAAAGTGAGTTTGTGATGGTGGATGGGCTAATCTATCTTGATAACTTCAAATGACTTCAGGGAATCATCCCGAAGCCAACGGACAAGCCGAACAAATGAACAGAGTGGTACAGCACTTACTGATTACATCAAGCCCAACCAAGATGATTGGGATGAGCAGTTGCCTCTCATCGCCAGCTTGTACAACAATGTTATTTGTAGTAGTACCGGCGTTAGTCCTAACCAGTTAAGCGCATAACTGCTGCCTTGCTTCATGGACGAGGGTTCCACCCCCCGATGAGGCCCTTCGACCCTGCAAGCAGCACTGTCGGCCGCCCTAAGTGAAGGCAGGCCCGACCAAAACCACAAGGCCTATTTTCAGGCTACCACGCAACTGGGGGAAAATTCAGGCAGTTGTGCAGCGCCAGTTGGTTGAGAGCGCCCAGGCCCTGGCTGCCTTTTTTGTAAGTAACTGAGGCAGGCCCTGGGCCTGAAACACAACATGGGTCGAACCCAGGCTGCAGGCAGTTGGGCACAAGCAACCGTCACAGGCCCTGGGCCTGATTCGTTAGGACCGGGGCTCAGCTTCTCGGGGCCTACCGGAAGCTTCTAGACCGAGGCCCAACACAGCCTGGCCGCACGCAGCAGGCAGGGCACTTCCATATAGGAAAGGGCCTGCCCTTGCATTTGGCATTCAGGCACTGGCCGCATGCTGCGCAAGCGCTGCTGCGCTAATCGCTGGCCAGGCCCATGGGCGAGCAGGGAGAGCAGGCAGCCATACCCAAGCTGCGCTGCGCTGAGCTGGATGGGGCGCATGGTGGTCCTTGGGTGCATGTGGCATCTGTGAGTGGGGGATCGAGGTTGTGAGTGATACGAGAGACATACCTGGTGCTTGAGGCGAACGGCATTGGACGAGATCTACTCGTACTTCGCGGAGCTGTTGATGTCACCAACGACATTGTAGATAGACTAGATAGAATTTGCCATTCCTAGTCCGGGCGCAGAGCGCCAGATAGGATGTCGACATTGGTTCTTTGTTGATGATGATGCGACTATTTGAACATTGTCACTTTATGAGCTTTTGCTATGCTCTTATTTGGTGGGACTCGTGCTGCAATTGTGCTTTTGGTTCAAGTTCGCGACTATCTGGTCTCATGTGTATGATGCTGCTTGGTTTCTGAGGTTCGCTATCGCTCATTTTCCTTGCAGTGGCCTGTCGAGACATTCCTCCGGCCACACATCTTTTAAAAAGAAAGAAAACAAAGACGGAACAAAACAAGCATGAACTAGGCTACCAGTCGGGCGGCCCGGGTCACCCTGTTTTCCTGGGCGGTCCGGCCGTGCAAGGACAACGAAAAAAAAAATATATATCATATTGCAGAAAAATAAACTAAACAACTTTTGGCTCAGGATCACATCGAAATTCATTACCAGATTTAAAATAAAAAAAGGTTTGTTTTTTTTTGGCCCGGCTGGGCAAGTGGTCCCGGGCCACTCTGGTAGCCTAGAGCATGAACGATAAATAGCCATAAATAATTACCATTGAAAGCGTTCATGCACTGCCGGAGTACGGCCCTTGTACCGTGTCCAATTTTCTTTTGTACCTTTGGGCCGAAGTAGACCTTACCAGGTAGGTATTGTACAGATTAAAATAAAAATGTGATAGAAAAAGACCAGTAGGAGGAACAGGGTCAGCAGCCTAGCTCAGTTGATAGAGCACCGAAGTGGTATTCAGGAGGTCGTGGGATCAATTCCCCACATCAGCCATTCAGTTCCCCACCCCCTCCTGTGGTGACGCACTTTGGGATTGAAACGGATTCCACCTTTCGCAGTAGCGATGCAGATCCCAGAGCTCGATCCCTACTCCTCACTTCACCTGTGTACAGTATCTGAGTCGATCCTGAGAGTTGAACCCATAACTTGTGTATTCGCAGTAGTTGGTAGGCTGTCGTAGGTCCGTAGGTTGTAGGGGTTCGATCTGTAGACAGTCGTTTGTAGGTCTTCGCAGGTCCTAGGAATCGTGGTTGTAGCCCCTCCAAAGGGTCAAAGTCGTAGCTGTTGTAGTCCTGAAAGGTCAAGGTCGTAGCTGCTACGGTGCCTAAAGGCCAAGTCTACGGACTTCCGGAAGGTCCGGAAGTGGCCTTTCGGAGCTTGCTCACGTTTAGACAGAGGCAAGAGGGCAAGTGGCGAGGCCAGCTGCAGTACGTCGGCAGTGCGACTGCAGTGAGTTGGCAATGTGTCCCCATGCAGTCAGTGGTATCAGTCCCAGTCAGTCAGGGTCCAGTCAAGCAAGTACCGTGTGGGACTGTGTGCACCCAGGGCATGGAAAAGGGGCAGACCAACAAGCTACAGAAGTATAAAGCAAGAGGCAGCGACCACTCATTCATTCATTCCTGCGGAAGCCATGCGAAAGCGCTACTTGAGCGTCTTGTGTGAGGTGGTCTGTAGATGCGCCTGAAGCCGAAGTGGGCTGAAGGAGATAGCGTAGCCATAGCTGTAGGTAGTGACAGCGGCTAGCGCCGCCATAGCGGTAGGTGAATGCAGTGTGCATGTGTGCGTGTATACAAAGTGTGTTGCGTATCCAGGGTGATCTAGAGTTGAGGGTGTGTGAACAGTGAAGTCGAGCACAGTGACGAACAAAGTTGTTGGGCGCTATTGCGCCATAGCTTATCCGAAGCGCTGTCGGGCGCATCGGTCCGGCACCGCACGAGGCAGCGCGGGACCCTCTCGGCCGCGTCACGCAGGAGTTGGACCAACCTCGTCGCGAACACACAAATGGAGCTTCCTTAGGCCGCTCCGGCCGAGTGCGCCAGCCATACCTCTCGCGAGCCCCTACGACAGGATAGGGCCTACGCGAGGCACAACTTACCTCCACCTTACGGGAGCTGTCACCTCCCTTCCGTGGGCGTATCCCCAACGAGCTACCAGTCCACAGTACGAAAGCTACTCGGTTGCAATCGCAGAGGTGGACCAGCCGAGGGCGTTTCTCGTTCGCTGTAGCATAGGGGGTACGCGCGGTAATACACCTATCGGACCCGCACGCGAGCCGGCATCTTGGGGAGCTGAGGTCCCAAGCGCGACTCGTCGTCGGTCGAATAGGACGCATCCCACACACCACGCGCACACCACTCTACGAACATAAAAAATAAAACACACACACACACACACATCGAACAACGCGACACTCCTAGTCCCTTCAGTAGCCGTCCCATAACTTCCCGACGCGGAAATCGAATAGGCATCGCGCACGAGACTCGGTATAAAACCGCGCGGACGGAGGGCTAACTCATTTCGACTCGCAATGCAAGCGTACGCAAGCAGTCGCAATGATGGCGTACTATGTAGTACCCATACTCACGCGGTCCCCGTTAATCGTGAGGGTCGCATTCGACACCAAGTGTCGGCTGACACGCGCCATGAGGATTAATCTCTCGACGCTGGACGACCGCCATGCGCAGTTGAAGACCACACCCTGTGCAGAGGGGTTGAGTAGACAGCTTTAAGTTGTCGTGGCGGTTGAACATCAAGGGGTTTGACTTAGACGGCTGCCACGGACTATAACGTCCAACTGTAAAAACTCCAAAGAGCAAAGGATAACAGAGGGTCTTCCTTCTCACTCAAGCCCAAATCTGGTTAACCCTTGCGCACGATCACTGTAAGCCGCGCGCATACCCGAGGCACTTATAGATATATAAGGGTTAATTATATAGGACGATCACTTCTCATAGTCACAGTGAGGCTCCTCTCAGCCATATATGTATGAAATCGCAAGCAGTCACACCCAGAGTCCGAACCACAACCATACCTGCAATTACATCAAAGATTCAACCAGAAGTCCACGCACTACACGGGGTCAACTTCAACCATTCCTCGCACTCATACCCCTCACTTTAGCCATACAAGCCTCGTGCAACTCTTAAATAAATACTCGGTACTTTTGTTAGATGACCATTCAATAAAATCCAGGTAAAAACAAAACAAAACAATTCAAATGTCAAGGCTAAAGCCTTTCGGTTGAGTGGCAGGAGTGAATTGGAGTTGAATCGTAAACCGACGAATCGGCAACCGACCTGTTATCAGAGATAACAGAAGATGATCCTCGCAGGATCAAGCTGAAACTAGTCCAAGTCCTGAATCGAGTGTCCAAGAACGGCCTGTACCATAAGACAGGTTAATGCCCAAGCTAAATCATCAGCATATGGGGGATGAACCTCCATAGCACATCCTTACTCAAAGTTATCTGCCAACTAAGTCTAAGCCTACCTCTAAGCCAGTGTCCAAAGCAAAGGTAGACTAATGGCAAAATTTCCCCTATTCAGGGTGGATCGCCAGAATCGCCACCTGTCAAAATATAATCTAACTCCTCTCAGTCAAGAAAATTTCGGCAGCGCTTCTCGTAGGAAAAGTGTCTTTTCAGAATTTATATCAGCCCGAATATGAAACCAAAACTAGCCTTGGACTTTCCAAAGTCCAATTTTGTCTAACTCCCTGAATTAGCAAAAATTTAGGCAACACTCCCTTTAGAAAAGGAAACTTTCCAGATTTTTACTAAGTCATATACGAACCTTAGACAAGTTGAACTTTGAAAAGTCAGAAATTTGACTAACTCCTTGGATTTGCAGAAATTTTGGCAGCGCTTCCCGTAGGAAAAATAATTTACCAAAATTTATACAAAGCCAAGTATAACAAAAGATCTCAGAAAATGCGAGAACTGATCTAAGTAAAAAAACTTAGTCCAGAAAATGCAGAAATTGGATCTAACTCCTATAGCTTTAGCACGTGGCGAGCAACTACAGCAACTACCTATCAACTCAACCTCAGACTAGGTAATGATGCCACTCGGTCACATGCAGGCCAAACCATAAAGGTAAGTACTCTCACCTCCCCAAGTCAATTACTCTCGCCTCCCCAAGTCAATTTAGCAAACAATAGTTCATAGTCTTTCAATTATTTAACCCTTTACTCCTGGCTTACATAGGGCATTGGGATTGACCATTCATCTTAGAAACAATGTCAGCCCTCTGCCTTAGGTATACACGAACAGGTTGCACAACAACGTTTCTCTTCATTGGGCATGTGACTAAGTCATTCATCTTAGAAATCATGCTTAGTCGCCCTTAACTGTTTAAATAGCCAAGTTATATATATCTTTTTGCACCTTAGTCTTCAAAAGGAGGGTGTAGGGTTGGGCCATTCATCTTAGAAACAATGCCTAGCCTGCCCAAGTTACCTTCAATTATAACTCTTGATTATACTCTCGTCGCTTGTGATAAGGCTATAGTCAGGCCATTCATCTTAGAAACAATGCCTGACTAGCCTTGTTCGTATACAAGTACATATATATATCATAATATAGAGAATCCTATTCCTTGGTTCTCATTATAGTCTTGAGGCCTCAGACTTAGACCATTCATCTTAGAAACAATGTCTAGTCCTCTGGCCCTGAATCCTCCCTCAGAATAAAAACAATCAAGGAGAGATGAGCCATTCGTCTTAAAAACAATGCTCAGCTCCCCCTTTTTCAGCACACGAAAAGCAGAGTACCCTGGGTCTGACCCAGGGACTGTTCAGAAACCACCCAAGCAAAACAACGGCCAGACCATTCATCTTAGAAACAATGTCTGACCCTCAAAAGTCATGCAAACAATACCCCCTCAAAAATAAGTAGCCAGGTCATTCATCTTAGAAACAATGCCTGGCACAATTAAAGAAACACAGCAACCAAGCCATTCATCTTAGAAACAATGCTTGGTTCGTCAAAAAACGGAACGAAACACAGCAGTCAGGCCATTCATCTTAGAAAAAATGCCTGACCCTATAAGACCCGTTCAATCGCAAGCAAGACTGCCTTCCTCCCAATCTCCCCCTTGATGCAACCCCTTGTGACAATTTGCTTTCAGACAAACAAGAAACTGAAACTGCCATTATACAAACATTCCTTTAGTTAGTCTGATTTGTGTCCTGAAGTCAATCTTCAGGTCAAAGTAAGGGTTGCACTCAGCATAGTCAACCAATGCATAGGGAGAAGTGTAGATAGGGGTTATACTGGGTTTATAAGGGAAAGCAATGGTTATCTCTGAGTTCCCTGCCTCCAGAACTCCTCCTGAGTTCCGGCAGGGCTCCCGCAATCGGTGGGGCGAACCTCCCACAGAGGCCTTGGCGCGGATTACGGGTTGCAATCCCGCCTGCCGCCTTCCTCTCAGAACCAATAGACTAGACTTAGAGTAAGAAAGGCAAGAATAGAAAGTTTTAGTCGCTCTGATACAAGGAGGGTGCTCTCAGACTCGCGTGAGAGGGCCTTGCTACCTTAACGCGCCTGAGGGCCCCGCAATGGCAGCCAACGTGGCGGCTTGATCCAACCGGAGTCAACCGCCGAACTCAACTGTCGAAACTAACCCCCCCCCCCCCCTTGGCGATCTCGTACTTTGCAACACTAACCCCCTAATTGTCTGATCTGACCACCTCTCCAATTCTCAATCAATTGCGGCCACACAACAACGTGTAAACAGTCTTCAGACGCAGCAACAGTTATCCTAGCAGTGATCAATAAGCCACAGCAGTAGTTGCTAGCAGCCGCAGTCCGTACACAGCCCACAGAGTCACCCTTCACTCAACAACACCAGTAACAGTCGCCTGCAGCACCATTCGGCGGCGGTTAACAGCAACAACAGCCCATGCACAACCAACAGCCCCAGCAGTCCACAGCGGTTCAGTAGCAACGACAGTGGTACACAGCAGCTCGCCATCCACAGTAGTGCTCAACTATAGTCTGCACCCAGATGCAACAGTCAATAGTTATAGTCTGCGCCCAGAGGCGACCACCAGCAACATCAGTAGTTGCTTGCCGTTGCAGTCCACACATAGTCCACAATCGTGCCCCATACTCAACAGCAACGCAACAATAGCCAATAGCAGCAATCCGGGCACAGTCCACAACCACACTGTAATCTGTGTCCAGCCAAACCGTGCGGGGCGGCATCTGTGCACAGCCTTACAACTCGCCCCCAACCTCTGCCTCACGTCTCGTGGCCACATTGACTCGGCTACCAGACAGGCCAACAAGGTCTGCAGACGATGGGATGAGTAGTGTGTAGGCTAATAGCCAAGTCCACACACCCGCGGTTGGCCCTCTTGTCACCTCGATCGCCCAGATGACCGGCTCACCAACCAAAAGGTGAGTCTCCAACCCCAGTGGCTCGTCTCTCCTCATTGTGCCGAACGGTGGGGCGACTAAAGTCGAAACCAGTCTATCCAACCATGCGCACAAAGGTACAAAGAGAATCTGTCGGCAAAAGGTAAGTTTCTCACCGCGTCGCCTCGCTTCTCACCCTCTTCGCTAGAACGGAGGTCGGTATCCCAACTGCCCTTCACTAATCCACCCTTGCATGTGCACCTTCACAGTAGAACCATTCTATCTCCCTTGTACGCCCGCTGCTGCCTACGGTTCGCAACCGCACCTAGCCGGCAGGTAGGTTTCCAGCGTCGCCTTTCCTTACACTTCTCCTACTGCCCCTTTCGCTAGCTCCTGGGGACACGCACCCTCCACTCGCAGTTGAACCTCTCGTCCAAACCCGGCTCGGTGCAGTGCAGCTCCGCCCATTTTCCTGGTTCACCCCACGTCGCCGTTCCTCTCTCACAACGAGGTAAGTCGACCGCCCCCCTTTCAGGTACGTATCCTCTTTCTCTCGCCCCCTAAACCTTAGTTTAGTATTTCGCCCCACTTGATTCTACCAAGGATCTTGTAAGATCTACTCCTCTCAAACTCTCATCTTCCCGGCCATCCCTCCGACTTAGCGCACATAATCTTCACTCTAACTCCTAACTTGCTAATATAATACCAAAACTCACCTCATATTCGAGGTCGCCCATCCCAAAAACCCAGATTCACAACTTTCCCTGCCCGAATCCATTGAGGATCGGGCGAGATAAACAATTCTTACTCCTCTTATCTTCGCCTCCGTCTCCAATTTCGTCGTGCATGCATCTGACGCATTTTCGCGCCCAAATTCATCCTTCCTTCCCCCCTGCTCGCTCTGCCACCGCTACTGCCCAGCGCTGCGCCCGCTCCGCCTAGCTTACCCATCCGCTCCTCTGATACCCACTTTTGCTCTGTCGCCCGTAACTGCTGCCTCGCTGCCTGTTCCGCCCGACACCCTTACCACACTAACCTTCCACCGCGCACTACACTTCCCCTCCTACCCTTACCACACTAACCTTTCACCGAGACTAACGCCCTTATCGGATTCGCCCGACACCATAACCCCTACGTAGGCTCTCCCCTCTCTCGATTTCAGCAGGAATCGAGTGAAATCCTGGTGATTCACTCCTCGTCATCTCCTCCTCCGCCATAGCTAGCGCATGCCTTTTCTTACTAACTCCACGATTTACTACCTATCTCGCTAATTTAAATGCATATTCGAGGTCGCAGGCCCCCAAAACCCCTATTGAGCATCTTTCCCCGCCCGAATCCGTCAAGGATCGGGCGCGACAAGCCATTCTAACCCCTACCATAGCGAGCTCCCCTTAACTCCGCATGCACCTGGCTCGATTCCGCGTCCCGATTCACTCACCTCTCTCACTTCCTAACACCCGCCCTTTTGTTGCTGCTCGTTTTCTGCCCGCTTCGCTCACCCTCACCTGAGCCAGCACGACAGGGCTTTACCACGGTCTACCCGTCTGCCCTGTTGTAGCATCCCTCCACCCGACTACGCCGTGGGCGAACCCAGCGCCTGCCACTCGCTCATTCCCGACTGCCTAGTACTCCCCTGCTGCGCCACCGCTCGGCCCTCTGCACCCTGCCTGCACCCGGGGCATTTCCAGCCCCGGTTCACCACACACATTCCATCGGCCGGCTCCGCTATCCGGTCGGCCCCGCTACAGTTCCTACATGTTCACTCTGCCCAGGCGGAGTGCTGCAACCCTTCGGCCCCCCCCCAATCGCTGAGCTCCTCCACAGGTAAGCGGACCGCGGAATCAGGGTCACCGGGCCGCTGCAAGGCCTGCAATGCACGTCCAGCTTAGGCGAGCCTTGGTGCACCTCTTGGTGGTTGCGGCCAACATCCCGGGGACTTTGAAGGCCGAACTGGAGATGATACCGCGTGGTCCGCGACCCGTCGTAGCCCCGCCGTGGGCCTCGTCACCATCCCCTGGGCCCGGTCTACCATCCCGCGGACCTCAACGGGCACGCTCACACTCAAACCTCTCCCAACAAGCTGCCCCCGCCGTTCAGTTTCCTTCCTCCTTGCGGCCTAATCACCCACCGGCTTGCGTATACGTTGAGCTCGTTGGTCCGTACTTCCAACTGGCGAGGCCGAGGAATTCCGTCGGCATTCAGAATACGCAAAACACACGGGTCCACCAAAGGAGGTGCGCGCTCAGGGTCCTCAGCTGCCATGACGGCCCTCGACCTCGGCGTCACGGCCGGGTCAAACAACGACTGACGCGTAAGAATAATAATTTCAATACAACTAAATAATGAAATATCTAAACTTTTGATCGTCGGAATATGGCGAGCGAGGGAAAGGAAAGTGCTAGCCCCGTTCCGACGCTGCTGCTGACAAAACCAAGGGGGATAGCCCCGCCAGGCCCTCAACCCTTCGGTCCCTCCGCGCCACTCTAATATTCCCGCGCCGTTGTTGCTCGTCCTCGATCCCTGAACCTCCGTCTCACAAACCCGATACCGTAACCAATAGGGCTAAGCCCAAGCCTGAGACTAATATCCGCCGAGTGCCATATAAGGCGGTACGGCGCTGCGCTGAGGGCCAGGAAAATTGGCCTGAGCCTTATCTCAGCCTACAACCGCGTGCGCGGCCGCCCAGCGTCTGCGCCGGCTTACCAAACTGTACCACGGCCGCCACTCGCGCCACTCCGCGTGCCAAGACCTACCGCAGTCACACTGTCGCCCTCGTCGCCGCCGTCGAGGTCGTCTTCTGTACCAACGAAATAAGATTATCCTTAAATCCTAATCTAATCAAGAATAAACAAAAATAAAAATAAAGATAAAGATAAAAATAGAGACGAACCGACTGGCGCCCACGCCGACTTTATAATCAACGATAGAAACGGAATCACGTGCGCCTCAAACCTCCACGCCCACACACTCTATTCTAGCCGACCATTCTGATCAACGTAAATCGCAGACGCAACCGCGCCTAGCGCGGTATACTTAAACTTTCAAACTTATTTTATGTCACTTGCAAAAACCAGGGTGGATACCCTTGTAAGGGTATTCGTGCCGACAGCGCTTTGCTGTTCTTGGTTCCATATCTCTGAATTCTGAGTTGGGCGCATATCGCCAGTTTACTGTGTCACCTGTTTGCATGTGTGTGAAGCAAGAAAGAAAGTGAGTCTGATTGCACTGGTATCGGAGCCTCTTAAAGTGAAATTCCCCGACTCCTATAGTGGAAAGGAGGAGGCGAACTTCGACAATCGGGAAGCCAATATTAAAACGTATGTGCACTTGCACAAAGTCGCCCCAGACGAACATGTCCTGATAGCTATCCACACTCTTAGGGAGGAAGCGCAAGCTTCGCCCGTTCCCTGTGTCGCGCCGCCAATTGCAACAATGACTTAGTTGTGTATTCAGCGTTTACCCCTCTCAGCGATTTCCTTAAGTCATTGAGAGAACGGTTTGCAGACGTTACCCGTAGTGTGAAAGACTCAGATAAGCTGCAAACCATCCATTCTCGCCAATGGAAGAGTGCCAAGGCACTCAAAGGTGTGATGGACGAGTTAGTTGTCGTTCCTGACCATGGAGTCACTGAGACCCAATTGGTCAACCTCTTCTACCGTGCTATGCCCGAACAACTACGCGGGCATTTCTTTAAAAAAAGCCAGCAGCCTACCATGACGTATGATGCTTTGAGCAGGGAAGTGGTAGCATTCGAAGTGCGGTCCATGTCAGTCTCCACTTTCTGGCACAAGGACCTAGATAAGGGCAAAAAGTGGAAAGGTCGTACCATCTCGGGTCAGGTCAAGACAAAGGATCGCCTGATCCTTACACTAGATGAAGGTGGTATGGATGAAGTCCCCTACGACCAGAGACAGTGGGGACTAGAAGAGGAAGGGGACAGTAGCGCTAGCCAGGGGAGGACTTACGCTGCTGTCGCGGCCGGAGGGAGGCCGCAAGGAGGAGGTAGAGGCCAGGGCCAAGGGCGACGAACCTCAGGTGGTCGTTTCCAGGGCGATCAGGGGGTTGGCGGTAGAGGAAACCGCCAATCGGGAGGCAGAGGTCAAGGTCCCTCGCAAAACCTTTTGGAAATAGGTCACCGAATAGGGGGAGTAGGTCACCCTATAGGAGAAGGGGTTGGCACCCAGGTCTGCCACAGGGCCGAGCTTGGGAAGATTTGGACCTGGACCAGTGCGTCTGGCAACAGCGTGTGGACCAGGGGCAGTGCATATATTGCGGTGACCCTGGCCACATCATCAAATATTGTCCAAAGTATAGAGAGGCCCGATCGGCTGCCCAGGGGTCAAAAGGCAGTCGCCGGTAGGGGTTGCAACTGCCCCTACCATAAGGCCATGTGAGGAAACGAGCGCGAGCCGACGGGAAACTCCCACACCACATACGCCTATGGCAGAGGTTGTAGGCCGGGGCCTAGATAGCTGTCCAGAGACTGCATGTGTCAGAGTCTTAGACACCTCCCTCACAGGCGTGGCTGGCGAGCTAAAGGAGAGAATGCCCGGTTGGGCCAAGATGAAGAAAGAGAGTAGAGGACAGCTAGTACTAGTAGACGTAGAAGTCTTTAGGGGCAGAGTAGAGGCCCTCGTAGATACTGGGGCCACTCACAGCTATATTAGTAGAAAGGCGCTGCAAAAGTTAAAGTTGGGATTGAAAGTCCAAAAGTTAGCAAACCCCATAGTAAGTATCCTCGCAGATAATCGCACGATGTGAGTAGAGGATTACGTAGAGGGAGTCCAGACGTACTTCCACCTAGAGAAAGATGAGAAGGTGGAGAGAGTTCTCCATTCTCTGACTCTCCTCGTAGAGGACAACCTCCCATTTGACATACTCCTAGGAATGGACTGGGGAGAGGCAGCAGGGGCCACACTCCTTCTGAGAGAGCATGAGTGTCGGCTCCCTAGTTCATCAGGCGAGGTGAAGACTGCTCGTCTGTTTCATGTGTCAGGAGTAGACAACTCCTTAGCACATTGTTGTCTTAGCGCTCCTGCAGAACATGTTTTTGTAGCCTACGTTGGACCAGTTATTGAGCCTAAAGAGGAAAAGCCCATAAATCCCGCTATTGCTAAGCTGCCGGAAGAGTACAGAGATTTAGCTAAGCCGCCAACAGGGGTAGTCCCGCGGCCCATCCAGCATCGCATTGACATAGAGCCTAGCAGTAGGACTCCTAAAGGAGCAGTGTATAGGATGTCCCCGCGGGAGTCGGAGGAGTTGCGCAAGCAGTTAGATGAACTCTTAGAGAAGGTTTGGATTAGGCCTAGTTCGCCTCCATTTGGAGCACCTGTTCTATTTGTCCCCCAGAAGGAGGGAGAGCTTAGAATGTGCATTGACTATAGGGGTCTTAATGTTATTACAGTGAAGAATGCGGAGCCACTGCCCCGTATAGATGATCTTTTAGATCGGGTGCCGAGTTGCAAGTACTTCTCGAAGATAGATTTGAAGTCCGGATATCATCAGATAAGAGGTTCATCCTGATGATCAGTATATGACTGCATTCCGGACTAGGTATGGGCACTACGAGTTCATAGTCATGCCCTATGGACTAACCAACCCGCCAACAACTTTTCAGTGTTGTATCAACGACTTATTTAGGCCGTGGTTAGATAGGTTTGTAGTAGTCTACTTGGATGATATTCTAGTGTTCAGTAGGACCCTCCAGGAGCATGAGGGTCATCTGAGGCAGGTCTTGGGAAAGCTGAGAGAGGCCAACTTCAAGATCAACGCAAAGAAGTGCGAATGGGAAAAGACCCAAATTTTGTATCTAGGCCATGTCTTAGACGGATTCGACATTAAGCCAAAAGATAGCAAGATCGCAACGATTAGAGATTGGCCTACGCTGTCGGTCCGAAGACCCTTACAAGGGTATTTGGGCACGTTTTCGCAGCTCGCAGGAAGAATGTCTCTGGTGGCATCTAGGGGCGGGTCCCAGTTGTGTTGATTAGGGAGTGTGTGAGCGTGCACCTTGTGGGCACGCACTAGCTTGACCGTACCTTTACCAAGGAAATCTATGAGACGCCAGTGGAATAAGTGATCATTAGGCTAGGATGTGGGGGTAGGTGTGGCCTCGCACGCTCGGACGAAGTTCCAGGCGGCGTAGAGTTGACCAAGTAAGACTGTGATTGGAGGGGGCAGAGTGCCTGAATTGTTAGAGGCCGACGCTCCGGGCGGCGCCGTGTGAAACTATCACGGACACTGGGTTGACCAGGCCTCGTCAGTAGGGGCCGCCGCTATCCTGATGAGAGGATGGCACCAACGGGCAGGGTCCCTCCGGCGAAGGCAGCGGTAAAAGGGCCGGCCGCGGTAGGCTATGAGAGCCTCGGGCCGCGACCATGGCATATAGGGGCGACACGCGTTGTGAGCCAAGCTGCGCCTGGCCGCGAGGCAGCGGAACGCGACATTGCGGGGCCCTGAGGTTGAGGGGTGAGCCAAGCGGTGGCCTTGGCACACTCGTAAGGGCCTGGGCATGCGGCAGATACTCTTCATATGGAGGGCTCCGCCTGTTACCTCCAGGTTGGGGCTTAGCCCTATAGGTTACGGCATTGAATTTTCACCAGGCGAATCCCGGGATCGAGGCCAGCGCAGAGCAGCGAAGCAGCAGAGGAGCACTATGGCGTGAGCCAAGGGGTGGAGGGTCCCACGGGACTATCCCCCTTCGCTTTTTGCGGGGAGTCCCGACCGCGGGCCCGCGAGGTGAGGCTGAGGACCAGGTACCAACGGTCCTCTCCCACATCCGGTTTTACCCCTTTTTATTTTTGAGTGTGAATTTTTTATATATATACTTTTCCGATCTGGGAATGAGGACCTGTACCGGTGCTGGGGCCTGCAGCGGCGCCCAGCAGCCTGTCCAGTGGATACACCACTGAACTGTTGAAGTACAGGCCCTAGTTTGGGCCCCACATGAGATAGATCAGTGAAACACCACAGTCCTGGATTTTTTCTGAGAAGGAGCGGTGCCACTTCCCACAACGCTGGCTGTATGAGCTAGCTCGGCTGGCACACTCTTGAGTTGATGACACAGGCACGAGTTAACAGTGGACCGGCCCATGGGACAGACCAGGGGGCTCACCTCAAGTGATAAGCCAATGAACTACTGATATGCAGATCCTGTGCCGGATATTACCAACCGGACAGCCAAGCCAACACCACCACTAGAATCGCCCTTCCTCAAAGCCGTGGTTTCGGCTCTTTCTTTACCGTAATCCGCTGAGAATCACTAACGCTATGAGTTTCCCCCTCCGTCACAACGTCCTCCTCCCCGTTGCCATGCCCGTCTCCTCTTCCAACGGATGCACCTGGCGGACATCCAGGCAAGGTTCCGTCACCACCACCAGCTGCTCGCCCCAGCGTCCTCTCTCGTGGTGCCGCGTTCTCCTGTGCTATCTTCCCTCTCCCTAATCCTCCCTCTATACTACCATCTTTCCACCAGCATGAGTTGTCTCCACCTTCGTCCGATGCTGCCCTCGCAGCGCTCCGCAACCCACTCAGTCGGGGGGGGCACGTGCAGCAACGGGAACTTACCGTGCATTCACGCCCAGCAACAATGCCGGGCGGCCCTCCCCTGGTTTTACAGCGTCACCCAGGTGCAGAGGCCATGCTAATCTTCTCTGTATCGTTCCAATTTTAACGGATGTCCCGAAGGACTATGGCCCCGAAAACAGTGC
The DNA here is from genome assembly GCA_003427395.1 of Chara braunii. Lineage (NCBI taxonomy): Eukaryota > Viridiplantae > Streptophyta > Charophyceae > Charales > Characeae > Chara > Chara braunii. Next base: position 2,218,864 of record BFEA01000151.1, on the reverse strand, counting down.
CCGGGCCGCCTGTGATGTATCCATAGCCCTAGGCAGCCGGGTCTCACTGCAGATCCCGGCCTCGGTGCCGGGTTTCATCCAAATCGAAAAAAGGTAGATACAAAAATAAAATTTAAAACTCGAAAAAAAAAAAAAAAAAAAAAAAAAAAATCTAAA
>BFEA01000151.1:2207024-2217777 GCA_003427395.1 Chara braunii | reverse complement strand
AAAAAAAAAGGAAAAAAAAAAACGGGGGAAAGAGAGAGAGAGAGAGGAAGAGAGAGCGACTTACCGCCGGAGGTTGTTGATGCGGGGTGTACTGAGAGTTGAGCACGGTAGCAGGCGAGGTGCGTAGAGGGACCGATGACTGGGCTGGTCGACCGATTGAACCTGGGCACAGATCAGCGCCAGGTACAGTCGGAGATTGGGGCAGAGAGCAACGGCGGAGGAGAATCGGACCGGGCGTAGTGAGCGTGAGGGCAGCACGGCGAGCCAGCGAAGGTGGTGGACAGCAGCGCAAAGGAAGTGAAGAGCAACCCGGGGATCTTTAGCTGGCGAAGAGGTGAATGAACCTGGGCACAATTTCGCGCCAGGTACGGCTAAAAGTGGACAACGCAGCTACAAAGGGAGGGCGGCATGCGAAGGGACAAATCCGGACGGGAAAGGGCGTTGGAGGCATGCGCGACAGCATCGGTGGTGGCAGGCAAGAAAGCGGGGTGCAAACGAGGAGAAAAGGAGGTATCGATGATCGAGGGTGGGCATTGGTGTGGCTCGTAGCCCCACCTTCGTTGTAGTCGAGTCTGCCCTGCAGTTGTTGTAGCCCCTGCTCACGATCTGGTGGTTGACGTGATCACCTCTGCTGCCTCGTCGCTATCCTTTCCTGAGTAGCTGCGGTTTCACTGCGGTGATTGTCCCTTGCTATTGTCAGATGCCTCAGTCAACGGGCATCCAAGCTCAACGAGCCACCCGAGTTATGAGTTAGCTGCAACTGGGACAGAGGAGGGTGGTTGCACGTACGGATGGGGGCGAGACGAAATAAGGAGAGGGAGAGAGAGGTGCAGGCAAGCGCAGCCCCGACCAGTTGAGGGAGCTGATGCGACGGACAGTGATAGACTGTGGGGTCTGCCTGCACCCTACTGATTGGAACTAGCCTGCGAGGAGGGAACGTGCCCCGGCTGGACRGTTCGCTGCGGGTTCGGYGTCCGSAGGCTCTTATGTTGCTTACGGAYCGCGCTGCTACAGTCTGGATTGGGTTCCCCACARTTTGGAGCTGACCACATTCAGAGTAGGGGGCGCTGAGAGGGATAACGTGAGGAGGGGAGTTTGGGGCTGTAAGAGTCAGCGCAGCAAGCAGAACTAGTCGTCAGACACTACCGCCATCACTACCCCGACTACTGCTTGAGAGGCTYTGGTACTGATGTTRCCRTACTGCTRTCACTKTTGCTAAGCCGGTAYTGGCCGAAAGGCTGCSTGGCCTGGCTAGGGGCTGSAGTCCAACTCGGACCGACCTRGGGTCGAAGTGGTCATCTGCTGTTGTYGGGCAGGATGCTCCGAACTGCTGATTGYCAATCTACTACGCCACTGTTACTAAGGCACAGGCAATAGACAACCCGTAGAGGAGTCATTCTTCTCAGCGTCTAAGTGGCTGAAGAGTCTGGTACTATTGCGGCATTACATAGAATACAGTCAGTGGCTGACTCGTTCAGGGACAGAAACAGTTGGGCGCCACTCCATACTGTGTGTACTACTGACTGACCGAGCTTACCATTCTCCACAAAACTTGCTGAGGAACTTACCGGTTAGGTGGCCCTTGTCACCGGCAGACTGTGGGGCTTCATTTGCTGCCACAACAAACTTGTTGGAAGTATCACGGCCTGGTTGCAGCATAAATTCTTATTTTTTTATTATGTTCTTGTTTTTATTATGTTCTTTTTTTTATTATTGTTATATCTTTTTTTTATTACACTAGGCCTGCGCAAACTGCGGCTGTTGGTTACCGCAATTACTCGTGGTGCTTTCTGTTGTGCACAACACTGAACATAGTGGGCTTTAAGTTGGAGTCCTACCGAGCGTATTGTCTGATTTCACCCGCTGACTATAGTGCTTCGCAGCATAGTGGCGGCTGCTAGACGCCTTCCGTTGAATATCATTGGGGTTACTGTGCTTTGTTATGCCCTCTGCGGGTGGTACCACTACTCCCGCTGTGCAATACTACATTTCGCATAGGGCCTGGGGCTGTGCTCTAATTTGAACAAGCGTCCTACTAGACTGAGTAGCGGTAGGTAGACGGAGGGGGAAACCACTGTGTGCTCAGACCAGGGAACTGGTGCTGGTCCGGACGGTTTAAGTGAGCAGGTCGCTGCCGCTGAAGAGGCTGTGGAACGGCTGTCAAGACTGTGCCACCACGAAACACCCACTGTTGCGGTCAAAAGACTGCTGTTGCGGTACGGTTCATAATTACTGCCAACTGTGTAGCTGGCTATTACAGTCAACCATATAGCAATGTGTGACTGCGCAACAACATGCGGCTGTCCCTGCTAAAGGGCGTGGCAGTTCAGGGCAGCTGCTGGGACGCCATGTTTAAGGGCATACGGGGCGAACAGTACCCTTTGCTGTGCACAGTTGGACGGCACTGAAGGCTTGCACACTTGAGTTGCGGTGCGGGGCGCCATTCCTCACTGTACGCCACTGTTGAGTTCCTTTCCACCTGCGTAGCCGTTGGCCTTTGAAGTTATATACTTGGAGGGCGCCCGCTGCTGTGGGTTCCTAGTGATGGTCGTGAGGAGGGCTCGAGGGTGATGACTAACCGAAGAGACGGGCTGCGGCTGAGGACAGCCAGCGGAGTACGGCTGCTGTATGTAACTAAGTAGCGTTGCTGCAGTTGGATCGGGCTTCCGCAGCACGCGGACCACAGGTTGCTGAGCCTGGTTAGATGGCACTACAGGCTTGTACCTTGAGCTATATAAGGCAGGCCCCTTACACCTATCAAGAAGCGGTAACTCTTACTGTGTACCGGCTGCGGGCTTTGCTGTGCCTCTTGTGGCACAGGCGGGGGCYGTCGGTGCACTGCCTTACTACGAGTGTAGCATATGGCTGCTACTGTCTGTCAAGGGCTGCAAGCGTTGGGCAGATCACGGCTGCAGCACGACTATACAGCGAGCTGTGTGGGGTTCTCATCTGCCGCCATAACAACTTTTTTGGGACTATACAACAGCGACCGCTGCCATTGAATCAGACTGCCACTACGCCAAGGCTGGGGGCTGTTACTATGTTGGGCACTGCGAAAAGCACTATTGCTGAGTAGGACGCGGTCCCCCGCCGCGGACTGCTGCTGTGCACATCGAACGCTGCTACTACGGCGGTTGTATCATTACCTTCGAGAGACTGGAGTTGTGGACTATGGATGCTGTGTCCAGCCGAGGTTGGGACTGGTTGCTGCTGCGTTTTCCTGGCCATCATTGCGGGGCCCTCAGGACTTGAAGGCTACAAGGCCCTCTCACAGTGAGATTGAGCGCACCTCCCTGGGATCTCGAGAGTCTGAACTTTCTTTCGCTGCCCTTCTTATTCTAAGTCTAGTCTGGGGTTACGAGAGGAAGGCGGCAGGCGGGATTGAAACCCGTAGGACCGCGCCAAGGCCTCTGTGGGAGGTTGCCCCACCGATTGCGGGAGCTTTGCCGGAGCCTAGGCGGGGTTATGGAGCCAGGGAACTTAAAGTATAATCTCGTTAACCTGTGTGATCCCTTCCCCTATTTATTATCCCTGGGCTATCTAAAGTTAACTATGTAAGGATATTACTTTTTGCTTTGCTATGTATGTCAAGACATGCATTCTGAAAGATAAATCAACAAGTGTATATGAGAGTTCAGATCTTTTGAGTAAATTCAGACAGAGTTAAACTGGGGGAAGGTGGGTTGAAGGTTGTATTGCATGTATTGACTGGGTCAACCAAAGGCTGGACCCTTCTAGGTTGAGTGGGTTCAGTGCTGTGTTTATTTTATGTTTGCTGGGCTGCTTGTATGGGTTTGAGGGTTGGGCCTATCCTAAGTTGGACGGACCAGTCGCTGTTTTTTTTTGGGATTTCTGAACAGGAGGATGGACACCCTAAGTTGGTAGGTCCCAAAATCCTGGTGTTTCTTTATGGGTTGCTGAAAACAGGAGTGGGAACACTCTAAGTTGTATGGACTCAGCTCTTTGTGTGTTTTCTTTTGAGGGGGACACAAGCTTAAGGCTGAGTGTACCCTTAAGTTAGGGCGGCTCAGTCATAAGCCATGAACATAATGATCAACCCAAGTATACAATTTTGATATATATTACGAACCTATATCATCTGGCAGACCGGGCACACTAAGTTGGGAAAGCCAGTCAGTAAGTCAGGTAGAACAAGAAGAGGAGAAAAGTGATGAAGAATATAACGAAGGTAACCCGGGCAGGCTGAGCGTACCCTTAAGTTAGGGCGGTTCGGTCTTATGCTCGTGACAAGACAAAGGATCAGAGAGTTAGTATAAACTTGTTTTATTTTCCCTTCTAAACACAAGGCAGGGTTGGATGTCTCCCTAAGTTGGGTAGGTCCGATCATCTGCCGAATAAGAGAGAAACACATATAGTTTGTGTAAGTATGAATGGTTGTTCTCATATGATTGTCGTTACGGAGGCTAAGCGTACCCTTAGGTTAGGGCGGCTTAGTCACACGTCGATGTACTTGTTCAGGCAGATCCTGCCCTATGTAACTATATTGTTTAGGCCAGCCAGGCGTACCCTTAAGTTAGGGCGGCCTGGTGATAGGCTCTTGTCGTTGACATGATGTAGGTTGGACGTACCCTTAAGTTAGGGCAGTCTGACCATTCGTCGTTTGCGTTTGTTCTGTAGGTTGGACGTACCCTTAAGTTAAGGCGGTCTGACCATTCGTCGTTCGTGCTTGTTCTAGGCAGGTTAGGCACACCCCTAAGTTGGGGCAGTCTAATCCTATGCCCTATGTAACTTTGTGTAAAGCTGGTTAGGCATACCCTTAAGTTAGGGCAGTCTAGCTTTACGCTTCATGTCGTCAGTTCAAGCAGAAGCCAGGCGTACCCTTAAGTTAGGGCGGTCTGGTCATATGCTTTATGACTAGAATTTACCTGGAGTTGGGCATACCCTTAAGTTAGGGCAGTCCAGTTGTGCGTACTTTTACTTGTTTACTTAGGCGGGTTGGACATACCCTTAAGTTAGGGCCTTGTCTAATCCTATGCCATAAGTGAGGGGGTTATTGAAAGGGAACAACTGAGTGATCTAACGAACTACCTGGGCAAATGTATGTGGGATTGTGAGAGATGCATGCTCATATATGATTGTAGGATCTCACTTGGGGTGTCTTTTCGATAAGTTAGTTGCTTTAGATGCTCGCCAAGTGCGGGAGCCATAGGTAGGTCAGATGGATGTTGGGAGGGGAAACTTGGGATGAGGATAGGACTGACCTTGCTAGGGGTTAGGCCCAATGCTAGCCCACGGTCTCATCCAGAGGTTGTGTTAGCCGTCATTGATCCTGATTCATCGAGCAGGCGTCAGTAGTTAGTCCCAAGTGTAGTTTGCTTGTCTTTTCATCTTTCAGCTTCGTATAAGTTTTGGCAGCCTCCTGTTCCTACGGGAAGCGCTGCCGAAATTTCTACAAATCTGGAGGAGTTAGTCATTTTTGGACTCTTAGAAATTCTAAAAAGGCACTTTTCCTACGGGAAGCGCCGTCGAAATTTTGTAGAATTTGGGGAGTTAGAATATTTCTCAGCTAGAAGCTACCTTGCAGATCTATCCTGATTAGAGGAGGTACTCAGTGACTTGGCACTCGTAGAGGAGCTAAGACGCGACTAGGGGGATGTTCTCCCCTTGGCACAAGCATGAGTAGTACTCTTCTTTGGCCTGTACTGTGATGCGGGTTCCCGTGTTATCATTTGAAGGCTTGATCTGGTCAAGCTATTTCGTTAAAAGGGTTACTCTTCTGTTATCACTGATAACAGGTCGGTTGCCGATCCGTCGGTCTACGACTCAACCCCAATTCACCCTCGATGCTCAACCTAAAAAGGCTCTAGCCCTGGTGATTTTATCTGTTTTGTTAAGGTTCACCCAAACTTTTATTGAATGGCAATTTAACAGAGGTACTGAGTACTTAATTATGGTTGGTTGGCTGGAGGTTGGGGCTTGCCTGGCTAAAGCGAAGGGCATGAGTGGAGAGATTGGTTGGAGTTGACCCCGTGTAGCATGTGGGTCTTTGTTTGATATCGTGGTGTGATTGCAGGTATGTATGGAAGAGTCTCGATTGATTCATGTTGAGTGGTATTGCGTGGATTCAGATGGGCAGACCACACAACTGTTGTGCGAGTGAACTACCCCACAACCCTTGTGTTTGAGTGAGATTGTTCAACCCCCGTTCTACTCAGGTGATAATCTAAGTAGGCGTACGCTTGGATGACCCCCACAGGGTTAGTCCCGGCGGTGCCTCTTCTAATTATATTAAGAGTGCTTGTTTTTTTTCCCTTGTTGAAAATTTATTTTGGTGGAACGATACAGTTCCGGGCGGAAGGGTTAGCGTATCGCTAGTGATGCGCCAGACAACTCACCACCACTCCAAATTCTTTCCTACCCTAGGGGCCAGCTTTCCCCGCACCCTTTGGGACACCTCAGGGTGCAGAAGACGGAAAGGCCCTCAGGCTGATTTTGCGCCCACTAAAGGGTTACCCCCCCCTTAGCATGCGCTTCAGCCAACGCCTGAGCGTCGGGAGCCACCCCGTGGCCTAGAATAGGCCATTCGGGTATGGGCACCACATAATGCGCCGTCATCGCTTTTATCTGCGTAGGACTGCATTATAAATCGGTATGTGTGGGTCCTACGTTCACGCGATCATATACTAAACCTCGCGCAAGGCAGTTACCGACTTCCACTGCTTAGAGTTATGGGTCGGATACTGAAGGGACTAGGAGTGTTGTTGTGTTGTGGTGTTATTTGTGGAGATTGTTGTGTGTGTCTGTATGTTATGCGTGGGTAAGCGTGGGTGTTGTAGTGTAACGCGTGGGTGTGTAGTGCGTCCTAGTCGACCGGCGCCGAATCGTGCCTGGGACTTCATCCCCCCCAGTACGACGACTCACGTACGGGTTCGATTTCGGGCGTTCGACCGCGCGTACCCCCTATGCTACAGCAAACGAGAAACGCCCTCGGCTGGGCCACCTCTGCAATTGCATATGAAAAACTTTCGAATGTGGTTCAGTAGCTCGACAGGGATACGCCCACCTAAGGGATGATGACAACTCCCGCACGTGGAGGTAGCGATGCCTCGCGTGACTCTGTCCTGTCGTAGGGACTCGCGAGAGGTACGGCTGGCGCACTCGGCCGGAGCGGCAAACGCTCACCGCGACAAGTCCTGCATAATCCTGCGTGACGCGGCCGAGAGGGTCCCCGTGCGCGACCGAAGCGCTCGACAACGCCCCGCACGTTAACAAAGTTGCGGTCGTTCTTAGGCCTAGCTAACTATTACAGGAAGTTTGTGAGAAACTTCCCCACCATCGCTGCACCTCTTCGCAGGTTGCTGAAGAAAGAAACAATTTGGAAGTGGGACAAGGACTGCATGTCTACCATGAAGAAACTGAAGCAGGCATTGATAGAGTACCCAATCCTTAAGGTAGTCGATCCGTCCTTACCTTTCGTCATCACCACTGACGCAAGCCAGTATGGTATAGGTGTTGTATTACAGCAAGACGATGGCAGTGGATATAGACCCGTAAAGTTCATGTCTACTAGGATGCCTTTGGAGAAGGTAGCAACATCCACCTACGAAAGGGAACTCTGCGCTCTCAGGCAAGCATTAGAACACTGGAAGCACTGCTTGCTTGGGAGGCACTTCAAAGTCTATTCAGACCACGAGACGTTAAGGTGGCTGAAGACTCAGGCCAAGATGACACATAAGCTTACTAGGTGGGCCGCAGAGTTAGACCAATATGATTTTGAGCTCAAACCAGTAAAAGGAAAGTATAATGTAGTTGCGGACGCTCTAAGTAGGAGAGTTGACTACTTTGAGCAATAGTTCACTATCTGGATATAAGGAGAGACCTGCAACAGAAAGTTAGAGAGGCGAATGCGCAGGACCCTATCTATAGTGTGACCTCCTCAAGAGAGTAAAGGAGGCCCCTGAGTCCGAACTAGACAACCACACTACTGATGGACTGCTATTTGAGAAAACTAATGTAGTTGACCGATTGTGCGTTCCTAACAGTAAGGAGATCCGTAGTCTGATCCTAGGGGAATGCCACAATACTAAGGGACATTTTGGTTGGCAAAAGACTCTAGCTAACCTCATGCGCACGTACATATGGCTTGGGATGAAGGCCGACTGCAGAGAGTATGTTCGTAGTTGTAAGGTCTGCCAAAGAAAGAAGACCTCTACGCGTGCCCCTTTAGGTCTTCTCAGACCCTTGCCTATTCCTGACCAGCCGGGAGACTCAACGTCCATTGACTTTATGGACACCGATGTCAAGAGTAGGCACGACAAGAGCCAAGTCATGATTATAGTCAATAGATTTAGCAAGCATGTAGTTTTTGTTCCTCTGCCTGCAGAGGCACGCACAAATTTAGTAATCCAGAAGTTCTTTGATCACTGGGTCAGTGAACACGGGATTCCGCTGTCTATAGTTAGTGATAGAGACACCCGTTTCACTAGTCAGAACTAGCAGGAGTTGATGACAGTCTATGGGTCTAAGTTGTTAATGTCATCTGGCCGTCATCCACAGACTAAAGGTTAGACTAAACAAATGAATAAGATCCTGCAACTAGTTCTGTGTATGTACAATAGAATGATACTGTCACAGTTTCAAGTAGGCGACTTAGTCTGGGTCAAGTCTAAAGAATTTGCTCCTGAAGCGAACATCTCACAAAAGCTATTGCCTGCATACAGCGGATCGTGGCCGGTTCTAGAAGTTGAGGGCGGAGAGGATGGGCCATCCTATACAACATAGATCCTAGCACACCTCCACACCTACCCTGTGTTTCACGCGTCAAAGTTGTTGCCTGTGTCACGAACCAACAGTTTCCATCAAGGAGATCCATGATCCCCCTGGACATGGATGGAAGATATGACATTGAGGGCATTGTAGGTGAAAATGTCTTCAGAACAGGAGGTAGAGGTCGTCCTCAGAAACAGTACAAGGTTCAATTTGCGTATCAAGAACCGGACGACGTCCGCTGGTACACACGAACAAAACTTCTAGAGTCCGCTCCCGATATAGTTCGCGCCTATGAGAGAGACAAGAAAGGTAAAGGTCCTGCCTTGGACTGAAATATTATCGGAGGACCTCGAATTTAGGCCGGCGGGAGTGAAACGGATTCCACCTTTCGCAGTAGCGATGCAGATCCCAGGGCTCGATCTCGAGTCCTCACTTCACTTGTGTACAGTATCTGAGTCGATCCTGAGAGTTGAACCCGTGACTTGTGTATTCGCAGTAGTTGGTAGGCTGTCGTAGGTCCGTAGGTTGTAGGGGTTCGATCTGAAGACTTGTCGTTTGTAGGTCTTAGCAGGTCCTAGGAATCGTAGTTGTAGCCCCTCCGAAGGGTCAAAGTCGTAGCTGCTGTAGTCCTGAAAGGTCAAGGTCATAGCTGCTACGGTGCTGAAAGGCCAAGTCTACGGACTTCTGCAAGGTTCGGAAGTGGCCTTTCGGAGCTTGCTCACGTTTAGACAGAGGCAAGTGGGCAAGTGGCGAGGCCAGCTGCAGTACGTCAGCAGTGCGACTGTAGTGAGTTGGCAATGCGTCCCCATGCAGTCAGTGGTATCAGTCCCAGTCAATCAGGGTCCAGTCAAGCAAGTACCATGTGGGACTGTGTGCACCCAGGGCATGCAAAAGGGGCAGACCAACAAGCTACAAAAGTATAAAGCAAGAGGCAGCGACCAGTCATTCATTCATTCCTGCGGAAGCCATGCGGAAGCGCTACTTGAGCGTCTTGTGCGAGGTGGTCTGCAGATGCGCCTGAAGTCGAAGTGGGCTGAAGGAGATAGCGTAGCCATAGCTGTAGGTAGTGACAGCGGCTAGCGCCACCATAGTTGTAGGTGAGTGCAGTGTGTGTGTGTGTGCGTGTATACAGAGAGTGTTGTGTATGGGATATCCAGGGTGATCTAGAGTTGAGGGTGTGTGAACGGTGAAGTCGAGCACAATGACAAACAGAGTTGTTGGGCGCTATTGCGCCATAGCTTATTCGAAGCGAGTTGCTGTTCCTGGTTCCATATCTCTGAGTTCTGAGTTGGGCGCATATCGCCAGTTTACTGTGTCACCTGTTTGCATGTGTGTGAAGCAAGAAAGAAAGTGAGTCTGATTGCAGGATCATCAACCGAGATAAGTGGTTGCCCCCCCCTGGTTTGTCTTGTCAAGGGTATGTGGAGTGCTCCTGTCATCTTGAAATAGGGATTACACAAGCCTGGGTACTACTCCCCGCACAGAGTAGAGTCTGCAGGAGCTCGGGGAGCTGCGAACCCATGATGTTCAGGCTCCATCTAACATATGGACAACATTACATCGAAGTTACTGGGTAGCTAGTGTGAGGCCGTCTCGATCTTGAGAGAAGAGAATAGCATAGGATATGAAAAGTCGTCCCCCGTATGAGGCACAGACAACTTTATTTATAAAAAAAAAATGTGGGAGCTCGGGGAGCTGCGAACCCATAATGTTTAGCCTCCATCTAACATATGAACAACATTACATCGACGTTACTGGGTAGCTAGTGTCAGGCCGTCTCAATCTTGAGAGAAGAGAATACCAACGGATATGAAAAGCTCCCCCCCGTATGAGGCGCAGATAGCTTTGTTTCAAAAAAAAAAAAAAAAAAAAAAGACCGGTAGTGTTACGGACTTCGCCAGGGCTCGATCCCTGGTCTATCTTTTGCTGTTTCGGCTGCATCCCGTTTTTGGCCTGGCACCCTTTTTCCAAACCCCTCCTTTGGTACCGTAGGATTTTGGACAACTGGCGCCATGCTGCAATT
>BFEA01000151.1:2187316-2198418 GCA_003427395.1 Chara braunii | reverse complement strand
CCCCCCCCCCCCCCCCGTAAGATCCCAGAAACTATTGACTGTATATTCTTACAGTGTCCAGGAGTGATCCTTATGTGGTGCTGGTGGCACTGGATCTGTTTGTTTGTTTTTCCCAAAAAAACACCCCCACCGGTGCTAGTGGTTCTGATAAGAGCAAGACATCACTACCACCCGGGGAGAGGCTCCATCTATTGGTGGGGAGCATCACCTGCTGGAAAACGGGTCCAGCGTCCCATATACAGCATGTAATCAGAGAACATCAGAGAAACAATCCTGCCAGCATTGATTACCCTGGATTACAGGGGATTGACTGAGCAGGATGTTGGAAAAACCTTGGGAGAACGACTGGGAAAAGGGACTTAGAACAATAACTGGAGAAAACCTGGCAGTATTGACTGCTCTGGACTCAAGAACTGGTTGTGACGGCTCTCTAACTGTAATCACCAAACCAGCTGTCCATAATCTGCAGACGCCATGGGCCGGGAAACAGCAGCCCACATCCAAAAAGATGCCTGAGATGCGTAGGCGAGTAGCAGGCGTCCAGCTGATCCCCTTCTCCTTCTTCAACCCTTCATCTGGTCAGGATACCGGGAGGAGCCACTGGGGGGCACCAGTGGGGCCTCCTCCCGTCACCCAGCCCTTCCTCGAACGGTCCCCTTGCAACCATGCAACCATGCAGTCATCTGCCGGGTATAACCAGCTGTCCTCCGTCCCTACTATATCAGATTGTTCGTCTCAAAAAGGCAGGAAGAACAGAAAAACAGCAGGTTGGGTTCTGAAAGATTGTGTCATAGATGTATTTCCAGGGACCATGGGTGGGGGCGAAATAGGTCCGGAAACTCCTCTGCAGGTCTCATGGGGATACTCGAATCTATTAGCAGCCACTCCTTGAATCTCAGACGGTAATCCCTTGGGACTTCCTCTCTTTGGCTGTCCTGCTTTCCTTCCTGATCTTCCCAATGATTTCATTATTATTATTATTATTATTATTATTATTAAGCCCGGGTTGTTGTAGAGGTGGGATAGTAGACCAATGACAGTTACCCACAGCATACGGTCACTCGGTTGTCCAGCTGAATCCCTCCGAAGACCCCACCCACCCTTCCTCTTATCATTTTTGCCCTGGCGCACCCCCACCCCCCCGTCCTACCCTAGTGTTAACCACCCGGGCTAGGCAGAGAGACCTACCCCCCTGCTCAGCCCTGGTTGAAGCAGACGCCGTGCAAGCCCGATTGCACGGGGACTTCGGGAGCTAGGTATGAACCTGCTACTACAGGTCTTCATGAGGGTGATATAGCTGCTTCAATAGATCTTGGATCCAGATATTACGTTGCCTGATCTCAATCCTTCAGTACTTCAATATCTGATTGTCACTCGTTGTAAACAACCCAGCTTTCTGGCTAGGTAGGGTGCTGGAAGTGCAATTGCAAACTGTATTTTGCCCCATAGTGCAAAATTATAACTCGTTTTTGTGACTCTACTGAAGTTACCCCTTCTTAGTTAGTAATTTTCTGAGCGATTTTTGAATCTTAGGATTCAAAAATCAAAGTCGTAAGTCTTTTTTTTTTTTTTTTTTTTTTTGGAAAGAACATCCCGGCCAGTGTTAGTGCCCCTGATAAGAGCAGACAGCACTAGCACCTGGGGGGGGGGAGGCTCCATCTATTAGTGGGGAGCATCACTTGCTGGAAAACGGGTCCAGCGTCCCATTTACAAAAAAAAGACTGTCTGAGGAAATCTGAGAAAACTGAGCACAGTGACTGTGGTCCTGCCAGCATTGATTGCCCTGCACCCAGGGGATTGGCTGAGCAGGCCTGTATAGTGTCCGTAGTGTAGTCCTTTGTGAACTTGGAGACTTCTGTATCTCTTCACCCTCAGAGGAAGGGTGCCAGATAGACATTTAGGCCTGATACTCGAAAAGACTTGTCCGATGTCACAGATTGCTCAGGCTACCCAACCTACCATTAATGACTACCACAACTGAATGTACAAAAGAAGAAATGAGCGGGATCCTCCCCAGGGGGCACCAGGGAGGAAATCCACGTGTGGGGATCTACGAGGATGCAAGGGATGCAAAGGATGTAAAGAATGTAAAGAATGTAAAGAGTGTAAAGGCGAGCAGGTTATTGGTGTTGGAATCAGGAGAAGATCTCTGCCAGTGACAGGGCGTGGGGTGGGAAGGGGTCTGAAAAATCCGAGGGAGGGTGTAATGGGAACGAAGGCTCTACATTGGTACAGTTCTTAAAACAAGATGGTAGTCTCTCATATCTTCCAAATTACGAAACCCTTCTCCATGATCACCACTCCACTCTACCTTTGCAATCCATCATTCTCTTTCCCCTCCTATCCAGTCCCTGCAAAATGTCGTAATCCGTCTCCTGACGTCTCCAATTTGTCTGAAAAAATCCAATTGTGCTTTTGTGTCCAGCCATCTACGTGTGAGTTCACGGTGTACTTGCTGCTGGATCTGTTCAGTGATTTCTGCACCCTCTACCCGTACCTTTTCCATAGCCAGGGTGCATCTCTGCCACCAGAGTGCCCATAACACTGCCCTCCTTCCAATCCTATACATGTTCTCTACGAAGGTCGTGGCTGTTCCTGCCAACAACCAATGCCCAGCCAGTATGGCTTGCCATGACCAGGGCCAGGGAACGTCCCGTACCATTTTCCTCCACATACGGTCCCACCACCTCCATATGAATTGGGCAGTCGGGCATTGCATGAAAATATGTTCAATAGTCTCTGCCTTCTTGTGGAATGGAAAGAGACTCTGGCACCGCTGGCACCATGGGAGCAAAAAACCTCTTTGTTCGAGGTTTGTGTGGTCAGTTAACCAGTCATTTGTTGGTAGACAGCGATGGGCTATCTGCCGCTGCAGTGAGGTGATTTTCATGGATTTATATTTTTGTTCTTTAAGCCGTTGGATTGGTGACAGGAGGGTGCAGTCCACATTAAGGTGCCTGGCCTATCTATCGTTAATCATATCTCTCAGATACCGTTTCGGTCGGAGCATTTTGTAAGCTGATTTGACCGTTAGCTGGTGCAGACTAATGTGGCTTATCTTGGGGTTTTGGGGGAGTTGCCAAGTCCATTCCACCGGATCCAGAGCCAAGTCTTGGATTGGTTTGTCTGGCTGGAACCCCACCTTCTGTCCCTTCAGTTCGACAACTCTCACTCGGTGCACGGATGTTCTATCTGATCATTCGAAGGGGGCTCTACTCCCTTCGAGGGTACTAATTTTGGTGACAGCGTAGTATTCAACCAAGACTGCTTGGGGGGAAACCATGTGTATCAAGCCAATCCTCAGCGGGGTCCCGGTGCTAGCCACCCAGTCTTCTTCTCTCAACGTGGAGCCATGTTTGAGAATTCGGTACCATTCCAATGGAATGGCTTCAATAAGGTTTTCCAAAAGCTCTTCCACGTGATGGCAATACCTTAAGGTTGCTCGCAGCTGGTCCCTTGTTTTCCAGTCTTGCCTTTCATTGTCCCAAATATCCCCTACCCTGAGTATACCGTGCTTAACCCAGCTCTTCCAGGATGGGGATGAGCTCGTCATAACGCGGCCCCTTGTGTCTGTTACCCATCTATTTCCGAAGAGGGGTTGACGATGGACTTCCTCCCAACGGTTGGGGTGGGCCCTGTCAGGGAGTGGAAGTCTCCGCCAGGTTTGCAGCAGAGATGGCCAAAAATTATCCATCGTCTGGCCCCCTCCTTCTGATCCCTCCCTTCCATGCGGGAGTTTGCGTGGGATCGTCCAATAGCGGTCCTTTAACCAAGTCAGCGGGTGAATCGTATGGGGAGTAGTCAGGGCCAGCCTGGCTAAGTGTTCCAAGGCTAAAGCACACCACAGGCCCTGGGGGGCAGAAAATAATTTTTTTATCCATTTAACTCATACCATGGCTGGATCAAATAATCCCAAGCCTCCCCCTATTTTCGGTTGGATAATCGAGTCCCAGGCCACTCGACTTATTACATTGGTCTGCTCTCCATCCCCCCTCCATAGGAAGGTCACTGCCTTTTTCCTTAGGCTTCTCATAGCCGCTTTGCTCAATGGCCAAAGCAAGGACTTGTACCATAGCGATGCAAAAATTACATTATTTAGTACCAAAGCTCTCAACCGGAGAGGGATGTGTGCTTATTTCTCCACTTGTTCAGTTTGTGCTGAGCCGGGGTGTTGATCGATTCGTCATTGTTTGGTGGCCGCCCTTTTGTGGTCATGGATACCCCTAGGATTCTTATTGAGAGTCTAGTGGCATCCATGTCATGTGTGGTGACTCTGGAGGGCGTCCCCCTTGGTAGTGGATCCACCATCCTTGTGTCTTAGATCCCCAGTTCACGGTCATATCAAAGACTTTGGCAAACTTTTCCATCATATGTTGAATTTCCTCCATGTTGCGATTTGTGGCCTCTGCCATTATTGTGAGGTCATCCGCGAACAAGGAACACACCGGGATTCCATCCTCCGGGATGCGTGCAACACGTATTTTAGTAATGTTTTTGTTTGCCTGAAGGTTGGCGGTTAGTGCCTCCATAATGACTAGGAAAAGGAAGGGGGCAATAGGATCCCCTTGGCGGACCGATCGCTCAAGGTGTAGGGGAGGCGCAATGCTTCCATTGACTTGAGCGCATATGGTGGCATTTTCATGTAGGATTTGTATCCAACGTCTGAAATCTAGCCCAAAGTTCATTTCTCTAGACACCTGTCCAGAAACAACCAGTCCAGATGGTCATAAGCCTTTTCAAAGTCGATGAAAATCAAGGCCGCATTTTGACGTGAATGTCTCGTCAGCTGGAGGATTTCATGGATCAACAGGATGTTTTCTTGTATGTTCCTGTTTTCCATGAAGCCGGTTTGAGCTGAATGGATGATGTCCTCCATTACTGGGATCATCATGTTAGCCAGGGCTTTGGACAACATTTTGTACACCACTGTAAGGAGCGTTATTGGCCTGTAATTCCTGATATCCATCTTATCCCCTTTTTTTATAAAGGAGGGTTAATATCTCTTGCCCCACCCTTTCTCCCATCTCCCGTGTGAGCCACACTTCGTTGTAAAAGTCCATAACGTCTTGGCCCATAAAAACCCATGTGGTTTCCCAAAATTCTTTAGGGAAGCCATCTATCTTGGGGGCCTTTTCCTCCTTCATTTGCAGAAGAGCGGTCCATATCTCGTTTCTGGAGAGTGGGGTTTCTAAAGATTCACGTCGTTCAAGTGTTAGAGCTTTATTGAGAGGTTCCAAAAATTCTTTTATTAGGCGATCGTGGTGTGACGCGTCTGATTTGTCTGTGTGTGAGGAAAAGAGGTCTTTGTAGAAATCGTAAGTTATCTTTGTGCAGCGAGTTGTGGTTACGGCCGGGTCAGAGTCCCTGACATTAGGTTCGTAAAGTGCTTCGATCGTGGTTCTTTGGCTTCGTGTTTTGGCCAAACTGAAGAAGTGAGAGTCCATCGCCCCTTCAGTGGAGAATCTGGATAGCCTTGCCCTTGTTTGGGCTCCTTGCCATCTGTACTGTGCATGCTTGAGAAGTTGATTCTTCAGGTCTTATATACGAATTTGAAATTCAGCAATCACTTGTTCCTCCCTTTGCGAGTTTTGCTCCTGTTCTGCATTCACTAAGTTTTGCATGATTGTGACTTCTTGCTGATACCTCTGGGCGGTAGAAGTTTTGAAGTATTAGTTACTTTTTTTGGCCATAAAAAACAGGGCATTGTTAAACCAAGCAATTTGTGATTCTTGTTGGGGCGGTGGTCTTTTTAGAAGTCCTCGGCCTGCTGTAGGTATTTTTGGAAAGAGTTGATTTTAAGTAGGGAGGTGTTTAGTTTATAGTAACTAGGCCCCTGGTCTGCCCGTTTACGAAATGTCCACACTGCCATGCACATCCTGTGATCTAGCCCGGGATATGGGCTGGTCAGGAGTATTGCCGCCACCGAGAGCCCCCCTCCTAACTCTTCCGAAGCCAAGATCAGATCGATACGGGATTTGAACAGTCTGGCGGGGTCGTTGTTTTGGATGCAAGGAGAGGCTCTTTCGGTGGGGTAACTACGTCTGAAGGTATCAAAAAGCGAAAGAGGGGCACACAAGTCTCTCAACATACGTTCATCTTCCTCCGAATTGTGAGCCGCGGTGTAAGAGACTTTCCATCGGTCCAACCACCTGTCCGGTGCAGCATTGAAGTCCCCTGCTAGTATTAGAGGGACATCCGGGGGAGGGATTGTTTCTATGTTTTCACAAAAGGACCTTCGTTCAGGGGTCATGTTTGGGGCATATATGGATACTATGCACACAATTTTCAGTTCCAACATGCCCAGTATCTTGACCCATCGTCCCTCCTCCTTGTCCTCCCAGTAGAGTACCTCAAGTCGCGGGTCGGGTGGAATCCATATCGCCACGCCTGAACTGTACACGGGGCAAAAGCTTGGTAGCTTTGGAAGGGCCAGACCTGCTTGTGTGCCCTGTGGTGCTCTGGCGTGTCCATTAAGTGGGTTTCCTGAACGCAAATTACATCCAGCCACGATCTTCCCCTAACTCCCCTCACCAAGTCCCACAATGCTTTAATTTTTTCTGGGTTACGGGATGCTAGACCGTTCATGTTGACTGATCTGATATCTAGGTCTGCTTGCTGTAGAGTGTGTTTCCACTTTTTATTCCTTCCATACACCACGTCTACCCAGTCCATCGTGGTTGTGTGATTGTGTACCCCTTGTCCTTCGTCTACCTTTTAAGCAGCTGCGACCATTCTTGTTTCTCCCAATCTACCTCTTTATAGAGGATGTTTTTTGTCAATATCGAGCAAATACACGTGAGTAACTTGTATGATGACCAGATGTTACTTGGCTTAACCTTTAGTTGTTGGGTGTCCAGGAGCATGTTGTGTGTGTGCCATTGCAGCCCTACTTTATTGTCTTCGAAACTCACGTAGAGATCCTTGTAGGTCATCTTCAGTCCTTCTGTTGATACGCTGATGGTGGCCATTGCTCCTGGTTCGTAGCGACTGGCAATGAATTCCGTGACTTCATGAGTCTTAAGTACCCCTTCCCTCTGCATATGCCACCCATGTAGCATCATTCCTCCATAGGCGGGGGTGTATGGGTCCTCAGACTCAGCAGGTGACATGCCCAGTTCCCATTTCCCGGCCTTCCTTCAGATCCGTAACACCAGAACTTTGTCACCCTTTGGCAGGCTCTTGTGGTACAACCCTTTTTCAAGTAAGTGTCGCAGCTTGGCCCGTTTTGAAAGGTTTGTTTCTTCTACCCCGACCGCTTCTCTCTCTCCCTGTTCGGGTTGAGAGGCATGGGTGGCTTCTTGTGTGCCTTCCGGAGGTGACTGGTCTGGGGGGTGTGGAGGGGGCTTGTCAGCCTCTTTGGGTGTGTTGAGAGTTTCTGCAGTGGGGGATTGGAATTTTTGGTGCACGATGTTCCAGATTCTGTTTAGCACCTGTTGCCAATCAGTTTCCGGGGATAGGCCCTGCTCTAGAGCCTGTTTTAGACTAGGGCTCTCGTCCAGCAAGGAGAAGAGTTGCACGTAGGCTTCGTCCCAATAAGTCTCTGTTTGGCCTATGTACAGAACCTGGAGTTGGCCTATCAGCCATTCCGCCAGGCTCCTTCGTCTGGTCTCAACATCTTCTTTCCCTTGCCATACCCAGGCTTCAAGGATGCTCTGTCATTTCCTCGTCCGGGGGGGTTGCCGGTGGTTCCCAATCCATAGGCTGGGGTCCAAAGGCTTGAGAAAAGGGGTCCATTGTGGAGAGGGGTTTGCTGCCCTGCTTTCCTGGGGGGGGGCTTGTTTTGGGGTGCTCTTGATCAGGGTACCTTGCCACTCCCTCCCCTGAGATGTGTTGCCTGGTTACCCGGTGGTCCCCCCTCCCCCTGGGTCGATTTCTTCTCACCCCCCTGCAACATCCCACGTCCGCCCTCTCCCTTCTTGGTTGTTCGAGGGCTGCTTCCCCCGCCCGGGGCCCGTGCACTGTTTCCTCCTTCAGAGGTCTTCGGACCATTGCGTTCCTTGTCCTTCCCTTCTCTTCTCATCTGTTCTTGATGTTCGTGCTGTCCTAGTTCCCCTGGCTGCTGTGCTGTTGTCTGTTTGTCCCCTGTTTCCGTTGCCAGAACTAGGAATCTGTTGTCCGTTTTGGGGGTGGTCTGAGAGTGCGGCAATTTACTTTGTTTACTTGGAGGTGCCTTTTCTTCGAGACCGGGGATTGCCACAGATCCCCCATGTCTGCCGGGGTGATGAAATCTTGGGGCTTGGGCTCTATCCGGGGTTGGGTCCGGGGTTCGGTCCGTTTGGTGTCTGGCGTGTCCTGTCTGTCAATTAGTGCGGTGCCCTCTTCTGGGGGAGGGGCGTATGGGGGGTCTGAACACCGAGTTCACCTGGCCATGGGATTGTAGAGCACTACCGTGCGGCTCATGGAGCTCTCCACAAGACATCACATCTGAACAAAATATGTTCAAAGCGAGGAGGAGAGCGATCCTCTAGGCACTCTGGCGAAAGTGATGCATACATGTCATGGAAGACGTGCGCATAGGAGGAGAAAAACTGACAAGCATTATTGGAAAACAAATCCAAGCTGGACATCACAGACCAATGGATGTATGTAAAAGCAAAGCCAGACCACTATCATGAGAAGAAAGACATAACACAAGCAATCAAACGGTTCTCAGAGGAATGGCTGGGGAGCGAACAAGGGGGTTGGATAGCCAACATTCAGTGGGAGGGGCCTGTCAAGCCGAGGAGGTGGCGCCCAAGCAAGACTACAGATAATCTTTCAAGCACTGCACATCAGTGGATGCATCAATCCAGCTGCAGCCACCTCCAGAATTCCCAGATCTGTTCCACCAGAATGTCTATCATTGGTTGACCTACAATGATACAGAGGCGAGTAACAGACAGCTTTGACCAGCCCCAGCCAAGCAAGAGCCAGTTGAGACACATCACACATGCACAACATAACATACATAACATACATAACATACACAACATACACAACATACACAGCACGGCAGCAGATGATACAGCCAGGGATACTTCTGCCTGTTTGGCGGCCCGGGAGGCTGAAGAGGCTGGCAATCTGGCCAACAATCTGGCCAACAATCTGGTTTTCTTTACTTTTCTTCCTAGCTGAAGCCAGATAATTGCCCCTGTGGCCGAACGGTATTGAAATGCATATTGGACGCTGGACCCGGCTTCCAGCAGTTGCCGCCCCGCACCAACAGATTGGGGCGACCGGGACCGATCTGCTGGTGGGAGATGCTCATACCACTCCCTCTAACAGAACGGTGCTCAGGTTCTCTCCAAAAACTAGAAAAACAAGAAAAAAGTTTGAAAAACGCATGCTGTGAGAATATGATTGAAAATGAGAGGTGACATATTGCAAGATTTCCACCATTTTCATCCGCATGTTCTTGATTGAGCAATAGAGATGAAACAATCAAGTTTGGCATATTGACCACCAGGTCAGTGCATTTCAGATGGTAAGAAATTCCACACAGCTTCCAAGCGAGTTTCACCTGTAACACACAAAGGAAGAGCACATGTTACAATATTCTTACATTCCATCAACATGTCCTTCCTTCAGCAACAGTCAATAAAACAACCACATATGGTAGATTGACCGCAGCAGAGTTATCAGCCATCCGCGGTCCTCCCGGTTGGACCGGCCGGTGGCCCGGGCCGGTTCCCTCCTGGTCGCCCCCAGCGCATTTTCGCTGGGGCTTGAAATTTGTTTTCTGGCGGCGCGATTGTGTTGCGGAGGCCTCGTGGGGGCGGGCCCTGCCCCGCAATTAGGAAACCGGGTCCTGCAGGCCCCATTTTTCGAAGTTCAAAAAGTGGCCAATCTTGTCCGCCGATCGTCGCGGATCAGCGGCAAAGATCGGCGACTGTTTTGAATCACTTCTGGCGGGAAACCGAACTCGCGCAGCGGGGAAAACACATCGCGCGTTCAACCCCGATCACCTCCAGTCTGTGCAGCCGCTCCGTCATCGCCTCGGACAGCCAACCACGCCATCCTCGCCACCGCCAGCCAGCCGCGCCATCAATCGGTGCAGCCGCGCCATCGTAGGTAAGTCTCCGCAGGGTGCATCATCGGCATCGTCGCCTCCGCCAGCCAGCCACACCATCACGCCCCCTGCCGACGAGCCACTCCATCACTCCCCCAGGTTTGTTTCTTCTTCTCCTTCTTCTTCTTCTTCTTCTTCTTCTTCTTCTTCTTCCTCCTCCTCCTCCTCCTCCCCCTCCCCCTCTTCTTCTTCTCCTCCCTCTTCTTCGTCATCTTCTTCTTCTTCCTCCTCCTCCTCCTCTTCTTCTGTCCCCTCTTCTTCGTCATTTTCTTCTTCCTCCTCCTCCTCCCCTTCTTATTCTCCTCTGTCTTCTTCGTCATCTTCTTCCCCTCCTCCTCCTCCTCCTCCTCCTCCTCCTCCTCCTCCTCCGTTAGCCATAGCCGTTAACTTTTTTTTTTTTTTCGTCGCTGCTTCAAGCCTTCAACTCCATTGCGTTCTTCTTCTTCTTCTTCTCTTTCTTCTTCTTCTCCGTGGTCACTCTCCTCGCCCGTTAGCCATAGCCGTCCTGCGTTTCTTCTTCTTCTTCTACCTCCTCCTCCTCCTCTAGTCCTCCTCTCTTAGCCATCGTATTGCGTTCTTCGTCTTCTTCTTCTTCTTCTTCTTCTTCTTCTTCTTCTTCTTCTTCCTCCTCCTCCTCCTCCTCCTCCCCCCCCTCCCCCCCCTCCTCTTCTTCTTCTCCTCCCTCTTCTTCGTCATCTTCTTCTTCTTCCTCCTCCTCCTCCTCCTCCTCTTCTTCTGTCCCCTCTTCTTCGTCATTTTCTTCTTCCTCCTCCTCCTCCTCTTCTTATTCTCCTCTGTCTTCTTCGTCATATTCTTCTCCTTCTCCCTCCTCCTCCTCCTCCGTCAGCCATAGCCGTTATTTTTTTTTTTTTTTTTTTTTTCGTTGCTGCTTCAAGCCTTCAATTCCATTGCGTTCTTCTTCTTCTTCTCCCTCCTCCTCCTCTTCTTCTCTCCCCTCTTCTTCATCATTTTCTTCTTCCTCCTCCTCCTCCTCCTCTTGTTCTTCTCCTCCCTCTTCTTCGTCATCTTCTTCTTCTTCTCCCTCCTCCTCCTC
>BFEA01000151.1:2114173-2141179 GCA_003427395.1 Chara braunii | reverse complement strand
CACCCATTTTGGAGAAAACAGTGCGAGAGAGCAGAACATTGCTTCCATCCAGAACCCAACTTCACCCTCTCAAAATCAGAAAGAGGACAGAACAGGAAAGAAGACGATCCGAGGAGTTGAACCAATGGCAAATGGACTGGTGGCAAGGGAAGGTGACAGCCTGGATGCAAAGCCAGTAGTGGCCCTATACGGAAGATAAACCAGCTTGGGAGAGGACATGCAGTGGAGATCTTGGTGCAAAAATAGCCTAGCTGCCATTTTTCCGCACTTGGCTTGGGAACAACGGTAAGCATGGGAACAATGGTGCTCACTGCAACAAGCCTTGAAGCTAATGTGAGAAGACAGAGGAGAGCACTCCTTGAGCCAATGGTCACCGCAACTCTTCCCTCTCCACTTGAAAACATAACACGGTATTAACACCCTATAAAACTGCAACCCATTCTAAATTTGAGCAATGTCGGGGGGGAGAACAGCTCCAAGAAACAGGACTGCAGAAAATCCCAGGGCAGAAAACAAGTTTAGAGTGGAACTAAATACGATCATGCCGAGAGGCGGAGAGCCTATGGGAAATAGCCAGGACCCTCTGGGGACAGAGCCATTTCCTCAAGAAAAGGCCACCTTGTTACTGGGCCACGGCAGCCAAAGAGACTGGCCAACCTTCTAAAAGCAGATCTTACACCTTATAAGGCAGTACAAATACGGACAATCTGGAAAAGGCGCTGTCAGATTACAATAGAAAAGAGAGCGATCCACAGGCAGGACTACTGGAAACCGACCTTCGAGCACAGTGGAAAAGAACGCAGCAGCAGATCAGACAGCAACCAGAACAGAGACAGGAACTGAAAGCCAGTTTTGCCCACAGGATTCCGGGGGATGGCAAAGTGGCAACCATTCAGGCATCGGGCCTCACATCAGGCAGGGACAGAGAAGGAAAGAAGAGCAATAGCCGTAGGGTTTAGGGTTTAAGAAAAGGGTTCCGCCAACAGAACGGGGAAGGGAGAGGCTAGGTAGAATAAGAACTGAGACAGAAAACACAGGCATGGTTAGGATTAGCTAGGCGAGAAGACTCGCAGGGTGACATGGCTTTTGGTCCTTTAGAGTAACCTAGTGGGACTATTGTTCCTTTCTTTATCCACTTTTGCCTTTTTCCAGAATTATGCCAAAGGGGACACTGGACCCGGTTTCCAGCCAAGCCAAAGCTGGGTATTGGCACCAGCACAACCGGGTGAGATGTGGAGGGATTCCTGGCCTCTTCTTGCTGTTGATAATATATAAGCATAATTCTTTGTTTTTAACTAAAAAAAACATGGAATCTGCGGTCTAGCCACTACCCTAACTACACCAGCCAAATGGCCCAGCTTGTTTGCTATGTTAGGGTGGATGGACGACGACCCCCCGGATATCCTTTGTATGCAAGAAATGCACCTAGCCACCTCAGATGAACACAAATACATCCTTAACAAGATTATAAGAAGATTTAAGACAAAAAAAAAAGAAGACGAAGAAGGTAGGCAGGGGTGAGGGGTGCTAAATCCTTCTAAACTGAAGTAATCAATGTCGTCCACTCGGGCCTCCCAACCATAATGGGGAGGAGCATTGCGTGGGTAAAACTCTGGGTGGGGTTCGGGGCCGCCCGGCGGACCGGCGGGGGCCCGAGGGGCGTCCTGGGCGGCCTGACCGGGCTGTGCACCCGGTCGGTCCCCGGCCCCCCCCCAGCGCACATGGTATTTCAGGGTTTTTCGACCCCATTTCGAACGCTGGTGGGCTCCCGCAGGCCTACCGGGTCCGACCGGCCCGAAAACCTGCGGCATCGGGCCCGATAGGCCTGCGGGAGTGGGTTTGAAAATTGTGGCGGGTCTATGGCCGTCGATCCGCCTTGATCGACGGCCACAGAGCCGTCACAAGTTTCCCGCCCAGATTTGAATGGCGGCGATCTTGCCCGCAGCCCGTCCGTGGGTGTTTGCTGGAGCTGCCCCCTTCGACTCGCAGCCTTTCGAAGTTGCGCCGCCCGTGGTTGTTCGCTGGAGCTGCCCCCTTCGCCCGTCATTCGTCGTCGCCGTTCGCAGGAGCTCGTCTTCCTCGCCCGCCGCTCGTCGTCATCGTCAGCTGGAGCCGGTCGTCGTCGCCCGTCGCTGTTTGCAGGAGCTTCCCCCTTCGCTTGTCGCCATTCGCAGGAGCTGCCGCCATTCTTCTTCTTCTTCTTCTTCTTCTACTACTACTACTACTACTTCTGCTTGTGTTCCGTGGACGTTGGTTAGGTCGCGCGAGACTCGGAAGGTAAGAAAAATAGAAGGGAGGTCGTCAGGCATGTCGAGTCTTCCCCTCGTCTTCTTCTTCTTTTTCTTCTTCCCCCACAATCTTTCTTCTTCTTCTTCATCTTCCCATTTGTCCCCCCCTCTTCTTCTTCTTTTTCTTCTTCTTCTTGTTGCATCAGTCGACCTTCGGCAGTTAACGGCGATCTTTATCTTCTTCGGCCTTTTGGCTGTTTGGGGCAGGGCACATCTTCGGCGACCTTGGGCAGTTGTCGCGAACGGTGCTCGTAAGCACAAGTAGCCCGGAATGGCTTGGCCGTCACCACTTGGCACCGAATCAAAGGGTGCGGAAGAGGAATAGTACACGCCACTGGCGTCGCGAACGGTAAGAGTCCGCCGGTGGAAGTTGACCGTGTGATCCTCACTCGCAAGGTGCAAAGTCCGTGTCCAAAATGTCGAAGTCCGTGTCCAAAATGTCGAACGTCGCCGGTTCGCATGCATAAGGTGCAAAATACACCGGTACGGCCTCGATGTAGCGGTCGATAAGTTGATGTGTCCTTCCGTCCACCAACTTGATCGCCGTCGGGTTTGCCTTCCTTCGAACTTGTGCACCAAGGCCAACCCTTTGCATAAAGGCTTGGCTCATAAAATTGCGAGACGCGCCGCTATCCAGCAAAGCGCTGCAGGACGCTTGCCCAACTTGGATGCGGACATAGAGGAGCGGTGGGTTGTTGTCGTCGTACCGATGATTGCGAAAGTGCATAGAAGGATAAGTACATGTGAAGATGAGCGCATAGTGCTGCGCATTGCGGTCCCGACAAGCGGCCCATGGTCGAGAGAGGAAGCCATGCGAAATCCTCGAACGTGAGCGGGTCCAATACCTCTATGTTGAACTCGCGCGCCGAATCCCGTGAAGAACCACTTGAAGACGATAAGTTGCCGCTGCCGGACGGAGAAGATGCCGCACACACGTCTTGTCCTTGAGCATGAGTACCCAGGGTAGGAACGAGCCGGGCAGAAGAGTCCTCAAAAGAATAAAGAAGAGGACTATCGACTCCCGCATGTGCCTCGGAACGAAGGGCGGTCACCCACGAAGTGACCGGTTTTGAAGGCGTTGAGAGTGTCGTCGAGTCACTCCCGGCGGTGCTCAGTTTCCCGATTCGCCCTTGCCTCTCGACGGGCAGGCCACTGTCTCATGGAGATCGTTGTTGCACCATAGGCACTAGTGGAATCTCATGCGTGTTTTGTATCGGAGCGACCGAAGTGGGCCCATGGGGCTGGAGCTGCTGCACCAGGCCCGGGGCTAGATGTGGTGTTGGTCTTCGCCTTGTTGCGTCCTCAACCTTTGCCGGGGTGGCCACCTTCCCGGGCGGCTGCGAGTCTGTCCCCTTCATTGGCAGACACAACCTCGCTAGTTTGGTCGCTTGGCGTTGCCGTCGCAACCACGGCCACTTTCGGCCGATGCTGATCTCTGCTCAGGCCTGGCGAAGACGAACGCTGGAGATGCTTGGCCTCCTTGTTCGTGACAATAATCTGCGCACCGGGGTGGCCACCTTCCCGGGCGGCTGCGAGTCTGTCCCCTTCATTAGCAGACACGACCTCGCTAGTTTGGTCGCTTGGCGTTGCCGTCGCAACCACGGCCACTTTCGGCCGATGCTGATCTCTAATCAGGCCTGGCGCAGACGAACGCTGGACATGCTTGGCCTCCTTGTTCGTGACAATAATCTGCGCGGCCTTGTCGAAGAGCTCCGCCGGTGTCGTCAGGGTGTCCTCGACGTGAGTCAAGGCATTACCCAACGCCGGGCACGACCTCGAGATGAAGTAGTGTTTGATGGTTTTGAAGCCCATTTGGATGTTTGGGACGGATGTCAAGCGTTGGGACTAAGCAATCCAGTCAACACTCGGCAGCGTGCCTTGTTCGAAGACCATCAGCTTGTCCATTGCCTTGATCTCCAACGACTCTACTTAGAACCGCTTATGCCGCCTTCAGATCATCCCAGCTGATCTTGGTATGCAAGTCGGCAGCTACCACTTCTTACTTGGACAAGAGATTGTCCAACCATGCTTGGCACGCGCCCCCCGAGCGGGAGTATAAGTACGCCTGGTACTTGTGCGTGCTGACGTAGTGTAGCTGCAACGTGAGCTCGAACTTGCGGAACCATGGAATCCGATCTGTCTTCATCGAGTCGCAAAAGATCTTCTGCCCGTCGAACTTTGGAGCTGTCTCGCGTGGTTCCGAGCTTGAGTGGTTGGCGACAGTACAGATCCGCTGCTTCAACTGTTGCGTTGCGGTTTGCTGTAACTGCACGCCGTCCTTGAGGGAGCCGACGTCCATCTCCAATGCCTCGAGGCGATCGGAGGTGTTGGAAGAGTTGGCATCGGGGGCGGCGAGGGGTCGCTGCTCCAGCTGCCGGAGGCGGCCGTGGACTTGAGTCACCGCGTCGTCAAGGCTGTGGATGTCCTCCTGCTGTGTAATGCATGTTGCCAGGAGGTCCGTGAGATGGGAGAGGAGTAAAGTGATCTTGTTTCCACTCTCTTGCAGCTCCCCATTCTCGGCCTCGGCCAGCCAGTCCGCTGCCATTGTGAGCAAAGCTTGCTCTCCGCTGAATATCTTCTCACGGCGTTGAACTCGTTCTTCATCGGCAGCCTTTGCTGCTGCCTCGTCATGCTGGCGCTGCTGTTCAATTGCCAGCAGACGTGCCTTCTCGGCGTCCTCTGCCTTCTTCTTTGCTGCGGCTGCTACTGCATCTGACCGGTGCTTAGCTTCGATAATCAGAAGCAGCATCCGGGCCTGACAGGCCTCGTCCTTTTCTACGGACTTCTGGTCCATGACAGCTGTTTGCGAGCGCAAAAGCATAGACCAGGCCGGGGGCCTGCTGACGTGGTGTGCTGATGTGGCCTGCTGACGTGGCAACTCACCAATGCCGCCGCAGGGGGTACCCGGAGACAGATAGAGAAGGTAAGACCAGAGGGGGCAACAACAGAGATGGTGGATTGAGAAGAGGAAGAAGAAGAACTCTCTCTCTCTCTCTCAAGCCAGGTACTAACCTGTGAAGTTGGCGCTGTGCTGCAGGTACCTCGAAGACGAAGCTGGAGCAACGGCGCTGCAGGTAGGTCCTCCTGGCCTCCGCCCAATCTCTCTCTCTCTACTACTACTCTAGCTGCTATGGCGCCCAGCGCTGAAGACTACAGCTAACGCTACTAGCGCCCAGCGCTGAAGACTAATGCTAACGCAACTACTACCCCTGCAGTGCTCCTCTAGAGTGCTGCTGCCGAATCCTGAAGACTACTGACTGCCTCCTGCCTCCCCGTGAAGTGCATGGGAAGTCCCTATGTACTGCCTCTGCCTGCCTCCTGACTGCCTCCGACTGCCTGCAGTTGCAGGGCGGGCAGTCCAGGGGGCTGCTCCTGCCAATGCCAAACTGAGCCAGGGTCTGGCGCTGCAGCTGTCATGGGAACAGGCCCAAAATAGCCTGTTCCTAAAACCCTGGTTTGGTGCCTGAGTTTCAGGGCAGGTTGGTCTGATGACAGACCGAAAATGGCCCTTCGTTTCAGGCTAAAAAGGCTACTGCCATTTTTAGTCTGAAACGACAAAGGGTCTGTAGGCCCCTGTTTTTCAGGCTTTCGAGCTGAACAGACACGGGGCCTGTAGGCCCTGGTTTTCAGGCTTTCAGCCTGAGGGACGCAGGGCTTGGAAAATGGCCCTCGTGTGCAGGCGCAGCATGTAACACTAAACCCCGCCAACGAGTGATAGAGTTCGTTACAGAACGGAACATGAGAGATCCCATATAGAATGCTAAACCCATCAGCGAGACAATTCACATGTGCAAAGAGATCAGTACAATGAAGAACCTTTTTCTCTACGATAGACTATTTTTCAATCTCGGAATCACTAGAAGGAGCAGCTGAAAAGGTACTTTAATTTTTTTGTACACAAACACACTCATAGCCCCATCTATTCTGGGGGGCGAAAGTCCGGTTGCTTATTACCGGCAAGCATTGTTACAACATTTGTTTACAACAATACTTAGTTTTGAAAAAAGAATGATTGTGGGCAGGCTGCCCCTCCCATGAGGATCTTCTGGCAGTATGACTCAGTACACGGGGCAGGGCTAGTGGCCGGGAGACTCCCTTTGGTAAACGTAAACAACACCTCAGGGAAAAGCTTTTAAGGTAACAATTCCCTAACAAAGCTAGAAGATTGCAAAAGAGGAGAAAAAGAAGTATGGAAAGCTCACAGTCAAGATTTTGATACCATAGTACTGCAAGAGGCAATCCAAGAAGCCAGTAATTGGCTGAGCGAAGCATCGAGAATAGACACAAGGAACCCAAGACAAAACCTGTTTGAAACACTGATAAAAACGACTAAGTTTATCCTCAGAGAATTAGGTAGGCAACATTGAGGACATCTACCTGGATGGCAAGGTACCGGTTAACTATTTTCAGCAGCAAAATGATAACAAACTAACCAGGACAACCCCGCAGGAAGTCCGCTGGCTCGATAAATCACAGGCCTACCGAATTCAGGTAATCCGGGATAAGGAGGACTGAATTGCATATAGACCAGATACACCAAGTAATCCAGGAGAAGGAGGACTGAATTGCATATGGACCAGATACATCAATCACTCATCCTATCAAAAGCCGGGTGGGACCAATAGCCAGCAGTTGTATTCCTAAAGGTCAAAGCAGCTAATAGTATGATGCGCCCTACGGTGGATTTAAAAGATAAAAGTTATTAACAGGCGTATGAAACAATTAAATGAAGTCAGTGTTGCATACCCCGACGGTCAGCGGCCCTTGACTGGTCGGCTGGTCGGCTGGTCGGCACCTGCCGGTCGGGGGTCGTCGGTACCCTGCAAATTTTTATTATTTTTATTTTCGAGTCCAGAACCCCTTATAACCCCACCAACGACCTCATACCCGCCCCCATACCCCCATACATTACTCCAACACTCCCAAAACGCCCCGCAACATGCTCACACCCCCCCCCAATACCCCCCTATACCACCCCTATACCCCACTATACCCCCCTATATCCTGAAGTCAGTGTTGCATACCCCGACGTTCAGCAGCCCTTGACTGGTCGGCTGGTCGGCACCTGCCGGTCGGGGGTCGTTGGTACCCCGCAAATTTTTATTATTTTTCTTTTTGGGTCCAGAACCCCTTCTAACCCCACCAACGACCTCATACCTGCCCAAACGCCCCGCCACACCCATACCCCCCCCCCTATACCCCACTATACCCCCCTATATCCTCCCTATACTCCCCCCCCCAACCCCCCCATCCCCAAAAGTTTCTCAGCGGATTTGGGCTGTACTCAGCAAGCACAGTACAGCCCCCAACTCAGACCTGAAAAAAAAAAAGTGGACGGATATTTTCTGACTGGTCGGCAGACCGCTGACCGGTCAGCCCTACTGGTTGGCTGCAAAACGGTCGGCGGTCGGGATTGGCGGTTGGCAGGTATGCAACCCTGAATGAAGTTATAAACAGGTGTATGAAACAATTACATGTGGGAAGAGATACACTGTGTCCTATCAGATGGTTTGTGGGAGTCAAAGCCAGGCCAGCAGAAGTCATGTCTTTACAGTGGCAAATACACCACCGCTGCCAACCTACCAATAATTGGCTGATTGAACACAGCTCAACAGAGGGGAGGGCAATAAGTGGCTGATTGAACACAGCTCAACAAAGGGGCCTTGCCCTCCTATAGTGTAAACTCTGCAGCAACAGCTTTGCTGCGTATGGGATCTCTGAAAGCATAGAACATATCATGCTGCAGTACCCAGGCTCAGTATGGATATAGCGGTGGTGGGATTGGATATGGCGACAACTGGCCACAGAAGCGCGATGGCCCTGGGAATGGAGGACGATATTGTGTGGGATAAGCCAGCACCTTAACCAGCAATATGTTCGGGATTGGGCGAAGGGCGGTTCTCTGAGCTCCCTGGTGGAGATGCTGCTCATTTGAGATGGAGGGCACATGGCTGGATGGCCCAGAATTTACTGAGACCATAAAACAACAAGTGCAGGCAGACTTACTAACACAGCATTTGCAAGGAATATGAGTGTGAGCGATATACATAAAACCAAGTTGCAAAATCATACAGCTGAGCAAGTAGTAGTATCCCAAGTAGAGAGTACAAATGCACCGAGGAGACCATCCATAAAGAGCAATACAATGAAGTATTGAGCCAATGTCCAAGCCCGTAGGCCACACCAACACAGTATCCAGAATCGCTCTCTCTGTCTGGCATACAGCGCCTAGCCTACTCTACCACACTATCCTACTCTACAGCTGGTTCACACAACAGGATCACTTCGGCTCACGAAAACCAATGTACATGACTGTCCACACCATCGGCGCCCTCTCTTCATGTACCAGGTACGTATCTCGTCACCCTCAATCAGACCTTGATTATCCCACACAGCGCCTCACTCCCTGAAGACCACCCGATCATCCGCTGTACCCCCTGGCGCCTAGCAGCCCGGCTATGGCCGCCTGCGCCCCGCTGCCCTGCAGCGCCCCTCTCACCACCTAGCGCTCCGTCAGCGCCCCTGGCATTAGCGCAGCATCAAGCAGAAGCGCAGCAACACTTCCGCATTGCCAGCGCTGGCCAGTCCGTCTGGCCTGGACTGCCTCACTTCCTTTATGGAAGTGTCAGCCTCTTGGATGCTGCGTGTGGCCTGGCTGGAAGCTTCCAGAAGCTTCCGGTTGGGCCCCAGACCCTGTGCCCAGGCCCTAGACTTACAGTTGAGGGCCTGGGCCCTTTTCAGTTGGGCACGGCCTGGCTGTTGGCTGTATCTGCACAGGGGCCCCGGATAGATGCGTCGGCAGTACTGCTTTTCCCAAAGGCCGACGGCCTGCTTCTCAATGTATCGGCCCTGCTTTGTGTGTATATGCCCAGGCACAACTTTCGTGGCCTGGGCCAACTGTACGACGCAGCTTAGTGAGGCTCGCGCGTTCACTCAACCAACTGACGCGCTGCGAGAGCCTGAATACCCACATATGGACATGTCGAATTTGCCCTGTGATGAATATTCAGGCCCGCCTTCACTTAGGGCGGGCACTTGGCTTGCTGGGGCCTTCCTCACATTCCATCCCCCTTAGCTTCGAAAGTCCGCTGAGATGCTTCATGCTGGTGCCTTTCCCTTCAGTTTCTTCTCATAATCTGCCACGATCTGAGGAGCTGTCTTGACAAGTTCCTCCCTTGAAATCCATCGATCTTCCTTCAGATCTGGATGATGCCTGAAATGTACTCTGTATTCCCTCGCAGGTTTGGGAGGTCTTCCCCTGCCAGGTGGCTTAGGAACAGGCGTGTCTCTGTGATCCAGAATGTCGTCGGCGTCCACGTGGCCATCCATGGTTGGGGGCAGCATAGATCTCCGTGATGGGAACTGTGCTGTCTCAGCGAAAGGTGCAAGCTTGGAGGCGTGGAAAACAGGGTAAGTGCGTAAGTGACCAGGGATACGAATGACGTACGAGGGACCATCCAAATCATTCCCCACAATGTCTAGGACTTCCCAGGGACCGAAATACTGAGGCATTAGTTTCCTAGAGATGCCAAACTCCTGTCCCAACTCACTAGCCTTGACCCAGACACGTTCCCCTACCTGAAATGTGGACTGTCGGCGACGCTTGTTCTCAGAAGCAATCATGGCTTCCTGAGATTTCTTGATGTGTTCGACAGTCTGCTGCAACAGTTTCTCATACTGGACACCAAATTCAATGGTTCCAGGAGTTTCAGCAGTTCGGTTTTCAGGCAGGAGGAAGTCTACAGCAGATCTAGGCTTCCACCCGAGATGTAGTTGATTAGGACTGACGCCGGTGGTGCTGTGTATAGCATTGTTGTACAGGCTGGCAATGAGAGGTAATTTCTCATCCCAGTCATCCTGGCTGAGCTTGATGTAATGCCTCAGCAGATGCTGCACCACTCGGTTCATCTGTTCAGCCTGCCCATTTGCTTCGGGATGATTCCCAGAAGTCATTTGAAGCTGGCTGCCCATCTGTTCAGCGGCCTTCTTCCACATCTCGCTTGTGAATCTCACATCTCTGTCACTAACGATTGTCTTTGGAAGTCCAAAGTCACGCACCCAGTTGTCCATGAACAACTTGATGACGTGCTCAGTCCTGGCAGTCTCTGGCATGGCGATTAGTCTAGCGTACTTAGTGAACCTGTCCACTATGACGAAAATGTGCCTCTTGCCATTCTTGCTGGTCACAAGAGTATCCATGAAGTCCATGGAGATACTCTGACTTGGGCTACCAGGAATGGGTAAAGGCTTGAGTAACCCAAGCGGAGCTTGAGTTCGCGGCTTGTCCCGCTGACAGACCTGACAGGTCTCCAAGTACTTCTTCACATCGTCAAGCATGTTAGGCCACCAGAATCATTGTACTAGATTAGCACTAGTCTTCTTATAACCGAAATGTCCTGTTGCGTCGTGGCACTCACCTAAAAACAAACTACGCAAAGTTTCCCTAGATGGAACAACTAACCTCTTGAACCCTGCCTTCTCAAGAAAGAGCAACCCATCCACCTTCACAAACTCATCAGTGGTGGCCTTGTCTTTAGCCTGTAGTTTGTTGATGATGTCCATCGTGGTGGGATCTTCCTTGTAGGCTTCATCCAACGATCGAGTCACGTCCTCAGACAAACCAAACTCAGAAATCAACGCACCTAGGTAATCTGCCCTCCTAGACAACGCATCTGCAACCTTGTAATCTCCCTTCATTTAGTCTAGTTTGAAATCATATTGATCTATGACTTCAATCCAGCGTTTGAGTGCATCGGAGAAAACTGGTTGAGTCTTGATCCACTTGAGTGTCTGATGGTCAGTTCTCAAGTAGAAGAACCTTCCTAACAGGTAGTGCCTCCAGTGGACAAGTGCCTTGTAAAGAGCGTAGAGTTCCCTCTCGTAGGTGGACTTTGCCAACTTCTTTGAAGGCATCTTTTTGCTCATGTACTTGATCGATCTCAACTTCTTCCCTTTTTGCTAAGCCAGCACTGCGCCAATCCCATATTGGCTTGCGTCAGTGGTTACAACGAATGGCCTTTGCGGGTCGGGTACCATGAGAACCTCATGGTGTGTGAGAGCATGCTTCAAACGTTTGAATGCTGCCTCGCACTCGTCGGTCCAGTCCCATGGTGTGTCAAGTCGAGTTAGATCAGTCAAGGGAGATGTGATCGTGCTATGATTCTTTACGAAATTGCGGTAATAACCACACATTCCCAAGAATGATATGACCCCAGTCACAGACTGGGGTCGTGGCCAGTCACGTATGCTAGCCACCTTAGCATCTTCGGGCCTAATCCCATCCGCGGATACTTCATGACCCAAGTACAAGTTTCGAGTGCGACCAAACTCGCATTTCTCTGAGTTTATCTTATACTTGTGCTGCCGAAGGAGTGAAAGTACTGTGTCTACATGTTGAGCATGCTCCTCGACAGATCCACTGAAGATAAGTATGTCGTCGAGGTACATGACAACAAACTTATCCAAGTAGTCATGGAAGATCCTATTCATGGCATGCTGGAATGTACCCGGCGCATTGCAAAGGCCAAAGGGCATCACCACAAACTCGTACAGACCGTACCTGGTCTGAAATGCGGTTTTGTGTTGGTCCTCTGGTCTAATGGCAATCTGATGGTAGCCGGATTTGAAATCTATCTTTGTGTAGTACTTACATCCCTGCACCCTATCCAATAGGTCGTCGATGCGTGGTAGAGGCTCTGCGTTTTTAACGGTGATGGCATTGAGGCCTCTATAGTCAATGCACATCCTTAGTGTTCCCCTTTCTTTGGAACAAACAATACTGGTGAGCCAAAGGGGGAAGTGCTAGGCCGAATCCAACCCTTCTCTGTGAGCTCTTTCAGTTGCCGCCGAAGTTCGTCCAACTCGGATGGAGCCATCCTATAGATTCTACCCTTAGGTGTTTTACTACCTGGGATGATCTCTATGGCATGGACAATCTCCCTGTCTACGACTCCTTTAGGATCCTCGAACAGATCTGGGTACTTAGCGACGATGGTCTCTATCTCTGGGGGTGTTTTAACGGCCTCCCCTTTTGCAGAGACATAGACTAAGTACATTCCTTCCTCTTGGTTCTGTTTATAATAATTGTAAAAGGCAGATGCGCATAAGCACCCACAGGAGTCTACTAACCTACTGGCTTTGTACTTGGCCAGTCTCACGGTTCTCCCACTAGGCAACTCGTGCTTCAACACCTTCTTGTCCCAGTCAAACTGGGGCTTGGCAACCTCGAGGTAGTACATGCCCAATAACATGTCAAAGGGCAACTCATCGCTCACCAGGAATGATATCTTATGGTTTATCTCTCCTCCTGGGTAGGAGAAGGTGCAGACTACATCTTTAATGTAGTCCTCCACCATCATGCGCTCTTTGTTGGCCAAAGTAGATGCTACCGGTCTACTAAGGCGCTGCACCCGGTCCTTTAGGCACAGGCTGTCAACGCAGTCGCGACTTATGAAGTTTCGTGTGGAGCCAATGTCTACGAAGGCGCCGCACTTGCTACCACCCACATCAACTTCCACAACGAAGTGCTCCCCTCTAGGACCTCTACTCAATGCCACCCAGGACTCACGAGGGTCCCTTGCCGACCACTCACCTTGAAGGTCCTCTAAGGCCTCAGACACATCCAACGTACAGAGTATAGTTGGGTCCGGATGCGTCTGCAGGGTGACTAAGGAGTCAATAGCTTTGGCCATCTCTTGAAACGGGGAGGGTACATCACCCGCTTCAACGAGAGTAGAAGCAGCTATAACTTCTACTGGCCCTAAGTGTTTCCCAAGTTGGAGCTCGTAGAGACCCCAGATTGAGAAGGAGAAAACCCACCTTTAGGAGGGATCTTTTGCGAGACCTTCGGGTTCTTGCATTTGAACTGAGTGTGACTGTACTCACCGCAGTTGATGCAAGCACCACGAGACCAATGGTCCTGCCACACATCTTGATCCAGACCTGGTCTAACCCAAGCAGCTATTTTGTTTGGGTTAGCGGCCTGCCCCTGACTCCTTTGTTGACCGCCCTTGCCGCGGCCAACTGCCTTAGTCTTGATTACGATGGCGGCCGTCAAACTCTGAACCCTCCACAAGTTCAGAAACATCATCGATCTCTGTTTGATTCCCATCGGAATCAACCATCATCAATCGACTACCCTTCTTTTTCCACTCTTGTGGAGTCTTCTTCTTTCTCCCATCTGTAGAAGGGGTTTGAGCTCCACCCAGCGTAGGCTCTAAGTCTAGGGCCTCTTTGTTGAATCACTCAAAAGTGTGATACTCTCTGCGAGCCTCGCTGGCTAATAAATTCCCAATGTTTGTGGGAAGACATCTCAGGAACATGGTCAACAAGACCTGTGGATTGTACTCCACTCCCGGTACGACGATCAGGCGCTCTACGGCTGTGGTGAGTTCCCGCACAGACTTGTACTTTCTGGTATCAAGTTTCAAGAGCCCATCAGTGGCAATATGTTCCTGCTGAGGGTTGTGCCAACGAGCCTCCACTGAGTCCATAAAGCTTTCTAATGTGTGGGTCTGCGCCCAATCATGCATGTTCCTGCCGAAGCCCTTGGAAGCTACCAATCCATTTAACCAGCGGGCTGCTGAACCCTCTAAGTAGGAAGCAGCAATAATCACTTCCTCTTCTACCAATGTCCTTTTTGCCCTCACCCACACTGGCACCGTTCTCAACCATGTGTCGAGAGCCTCATCCTTCTTATCTCCTGAGAAGGTTGAAGGATGATTCAGTAGGGTCTTGGGATACCAAGGATATTGCTGTCCTGTTGCAAGACAGGTGGCGACTGTGGTGTAGCAACAGTCGTTGGACCAGAAGATGAAGAAGCAACAGTCTGAGATAGAGCTACTATTGTTGTAACGCTTGGTGGTGGTCCAAACTGAGCGGCATAGAGGCCTGTCATCGCTGAGAGTGGCAGCGACGGTAAAGCTGCTGGCCGGATCCTTGGCTTATGCAGCGCTTGTAGAATCTGGTCTAGAGTATCCTGCATTGCATTCAATTTGTTGTCTATGTACGCATGCATGGATAGGACACTTGATTTTAGGACCTTTCCTGTAGTGTTAAGTGCGGAGTCCTCCAATGCCTCTAGCGCAACCATGTCTGCCTCCCTGCCCTCTATTCAGACACTTCTTTCTTCGATCTCTCTCTCTCTTTTAGTAGCCTGTCTAAGTTCCTCCTCCAACCTTAAGCGGATCCTCTCTACTTGCTGGAGCTCCATGTGCTCCCGAGTGCGTGAAGGCGGCGAGCTGAACTGCGAGCCCGCCATTTGACTAGTGCCAACCCCTAACGTACTGGAGATTGACTGTGAACTGGTCGGCATGCCTAGCCCTTGACCAGTTGAGTTCGCAACAGATGCTGCAGAAGTAGTCATTGCTACAACTCTAGCTGCTGCTGCTTCTCTTGCAGCCTCAAGATTACGGGCCCTAGCTTCAGCCCTTAACCTTATCTCTTCTCCCGGTTGTAAGGTCTGGAACACTCTAGGAATTCTAAGGGATGATAGCCTTGTTAACCTCCTATCGTCATCTGCACCCTCACCACCCTCTGATCCACTCATAGGTTAGGCAGACGCTGTCTGCACTAATGTCCTCGCTGGAACCTACTGCAGCATGCGTCTGACCGGATCTAAAAATAAACAAATAAATAAATGTCCGACGAGTTACCTAGCCTACTAGTCAAGCGGCATCAACAACATCTACACAAACTGTACACATTGTCTAACTCTTATTCTGATTAGTCTGCACAAAAGATTTGAGAAAAACAAACTATGGTAGATTACAATCCTACTCTAGTATGTCTGTTAGGTGTCAGCAGTCGGTCAACCAACTAATCAAAATTAAAACTTAGACTAGTGTGAGCAGATGTATGCACAATGGATATGTCAGTGTTGTACAATTGAGTTCACAATTGGAATCCCCTTCCCCTATATCCAACGTACCTCTGAGCATCATCAAGCTGTGGTGTCTAAGGTGTGCAACCATGGCCCCACCCCTGTGCCCAAGAAGCATGCTTATGACCAGCCTGCCCCTTTGTTTACCCTCGCGTGCAACGAGCCTTACGTCTGACTCATCTGGCTGATCAGGAGGGATTTAAGGAGAGCCCCCATCTCCTCAGGAATTCTTTAACGTCGCAATCAGGACGACGATCACAACCAGTGGACAGATCAGACCCCAACCAGAAATGTTTATAGACGGTCTGGGAGCCTCTATAGGACTGGTCAGTCCGCACACCCCTTCTATCAGCGCAACAAAGAGCCTCAATGGACAAAGCAGCATGGCCTGCGTGTACTAATACCCATGGGTTGGCGTGGTGGCCGTGACCCGTGCTTCGACCAGGGCCCTTCAGAGGCACCGCCCTCTCCTGCCAGATGCGCCATCGGGAAGAATGTCTTCTCTCAAGATAGAGCGCACACGACTCCTCACCAAAGAGAGGACACTCAAGTTGGACTCACTTCCTCACGGTAAGAAGAGATTGAGAGGGTAGATAAGGAATGGGAACAACGTTGACGGGACTGGTGAGTCCCGAATAACTTCCCATCACTCGAGAGACCAAATATGGACGAACTGTGCACAATAGAGAAATCCAGAGTGAGACGAGATAAAGGATTAGGCCGCAGGAGGGAGTAATGCCCTGGGGCGAGAACCACAGGGGGAAAGAACTAAGCGACAGCAAGCGAGCGAGCGCAAGAACAGGGGCACGTAGAACATAGCAGGAGGCTGGGAGGGCCATTGGAATGCAATAAGACTAAGGCCAAAGGGCCCCTTGAACCAGCAAATGCAGCACGACAGCGATGAAGGAATGAGGAAGTCGAGGGATGGGCGGCCCAGAGGCCGCGGGAAGCCAGGAAACGAGGGGCCAACGCGGAGGCCACCTACGGGAGCCTCGAAGCGAAGGCCCACGACCAAAAAAGATCGGCGCGCACAAGGCGAGAGGAAAGACTTAGGAGAAGGGTCGCTATGGGGCGACAAGACGCCCAAGGGGCATGGGACACCTCGGGGAAAGGCACCCGGGGCCACATGGGTCTAAGTAAAAATAATGGCATCCGGGGGGAAATGTGCCGAGGACCACCAGCGGGACTAAGTGTCGAGGACCACCGGCGAGACCAAGTATCGGGGACCACCGACGGGACTAAGTGTCGGGGACCACCGACGGGACAAATGGCGGGGACATGTGAAAGTCCCAAGAAGAAACGGCGGCACCACATGAGGGAAAATAATAAATGCAAGGTGCACTGTCAAGATCAACATCTTGACGGCCAAGAATATTAGCACCACTAGCGCAAGCACTAGTGGTGACAAACGGGAAGGCCAAAAGGAAAAGAAAAAGTAAAGAAAACTGAAGTTGGAGGCATAGGAGCAATCTGAAAAATCTCGGATTAGCCTCCCCTAGGAAAATGGAGACAAAAGAGGCCCTATGTGAAAAATAGCATCCGGGAGAAAATCGGAGTAGGAGGGGCCACTATGGGAGAAATGTAGGAGCAAAAGCAAGCTCCCATGGGCATGGGAAGGCCATTATTGCAGTCCGAGAAATAACGGACTGCACCATGGGCATAAAGAGGGCTGAACCTAAGAGGAAGAGGCTAGAAAAGGGCCTTAACGGCCACTTGACACTTGGCATTTAAAAAAAAAAAGAGAAAAGAAAAGAAAATGTGGAAGAATAAGACAAAAAGAGTGAGAGAGAGTGAATGAGTTGGCCGTCAGCAGGGACTGCCATAGGTAGGGACTGGCAGGTCCCTACTGTCCAAGAAAGGAGGAGAAAATAAAAGAAAAGAGAAAAAGGCCTTAACGGTAAAAAACGGTCACTTGTGAACCAGGGCACTCTGTTCCAGTCGGCGATCGCAGGAGGTCGTAAGGGGTAGGGTAGGGAGGAGAGTGTCCAGGCGTTAGAAGGAACCTAGGTTCCTCTTGGTCGAAGAAGGTCGGGGTCAGACCGTGAGATAGGTCTGTGAAATGGGTTTAGATGGGATAGGTAGTTTAGAGGCAGGGTGGATTAGATAGGCTAGAATAGAATAGATTAGACCCAAGGAGGTTGTTTAGTGGTAATTGAGATTGTGTAGGGGAATACTCTGAGATGAAATGGAGATTGTATTGAGTCAAATAATTGTTGATGGGAGAATGTGGGGTTGGAAGTTCCAGTTGATGAACTATAAGCTAAACTGACTAAAGCTGTCAGGATAACTCCGGGTTGAATTATGAGGTCCCCGGCCTCGTTCCATTTCATTTGGTAACAGTACGACCTTTTAAAAAAAAAAAAAAAAAAAAAAAAAAAAAAAAAAAAAAAAAAAAAGGTCATTTGGGGAGATTCATCCGTGACCAGATTCATTCGGGAATATGGCGGTTACAAAGGACTTTGATTTTCTTTGATTTTTGCAGAGAAAATCAAAGAAAATCAAAACCTTTTGCAACCGGAATAAAACGGATTACATGCATGAGGAGAAACACATGTTTTAGGTGCATCCAGAGCCAAAATCAAGTTCGGATGCACTTGGGAATTGGCCGTTTCTTTTTCTTTTGAGTAAGGGCTAGTTGTAGGGCATTGGGGCTAAGGAATTAACCCCCATTGCAGTCCGAGTTGTAACGGACTGCATGCGGGAGAAAAAACACATGTTCTGGGTGCATCCGGAGCCAATATTGAGCCCGGATGCACTAGGAAATTTAACGCTTCATTTTCTTTTAACATGGGGCAAGTTGTGGGGCTGTGGGTGTAGAAAACAACCATGACTGCAGTCCGAGAAATTATGGACTGCATGGGGATGCCAAGGCTAAGAGGAAATGGGCTACGGCAAGGTCGGAAGGCTAGAAAGGAGCAATTTCGGCATGGGGCAAGTAAAGACGGTAAACGGCAACTGTGAGATGAGATCTCACGGCCTAAAAAAATCGGCACACATGTAGAAATGATGGGACAACCAAGGGCAAAGGGCCCCAAAAAAAAATAAAAATGGGATGCCGTCCGGAATGTTGCTGGGGACCAAATGGGTCCAAATAATAAAAATCGAAAAACAGGACATGCGCCGGCGGGACAAGGAAGTGGAGCTAGCATGAAGAAAAATGGCGGGGACTTGGGATGTCCCAAGGGAACCATAAGCGAACACAAGGAATATTTGTGCAAGCAAACGGCACCGTCAAGATCAAGGATCTAGACGGTGGAAAATATTAGCACCACTAGTGCAAACACTAGTGGGAGCAAGTGAGAGAGTCATGGGAGAAAGAAAAGTAAAATAAGGATGTTGAGAAGGCTGCCCAGCAGTCCGGGATATCTCGGACTAGCTAGGCATAAGAAAATAGAACCTGCTCAACATGAGAAAAAGACTGCCCTTAGAAAATCGGAGCAAAAGGGGCTAAAAAATGGGCAAACGTGAGCAAAATGGAGCCCCCTAGGAGCATGGGGGTGCCATTGTTGGAATCCGAGATGTAACGGCCAAGTAACAGCCATGAACCTGGCCTTGAATGAGGCCCTAGGGCCTAGAAAGAGGGTGCACAACAGTTGGACACTTGTCACAGCAGAAATAAAAGAAAAAGAAAGAAAAATGAGAGAAAAAGGAGGGAGAATGAGACAAAAAGGGAGAAAAGAGTGGAGGAGAGTGTGTCGGCCTATTGGGACCTGCACAGTAGGGACTGGCAGGTTCCAACTGTGACCTCATCCCTCCCTAGAATAAGGGAGGGCAATCCGGATTGAAGAGATATGACCCTTGGGGCCATATCTCAATAAAATCTGTATTAAAAAGCAAAAAATGAGAGAAAAAGCAAAAAGGAAGTAGCCGGTTTTCTTTTGGACCATGGATCTGAGATCAGATCTCATTGTGGAGAGGAACTAGCCGTTTCTTGTGGGCAAGCTCAAAACGGCTAGCTCCGGAATGAGGTGGCAGCCCAAAATGGAAAGAATCAAAAGAGGGAAAAGGACAAAACTGTGCATTCGGCCCAAAAAGAGAGCCAGATGCACCAAAAATTGAAAAAGTAGACTTGGGCATTAGGACGGATTATTGTTGGCCTTGGATCTCAGCCAGATCCAAGGATGAAAATGTGCTGCCATATGGAAAATTGCTCCGGCCTACCCAAGGGAGGCCGAAACTTGGAAAAATCAAGTCTTTCAAGTATTGCTGCCCCTTGGGCATTAGGACCCTAGGGGGCAGCATTTGAGCAATGAAAAAGAGGTCGGAGTAGAACAAGAGGCAATCCGAGTTGGTACCAACCACTCGGACTGCATGTACTTGGCCAAAATGAGGCCCACGTACCTCCAGAAAGGCCTAGTAGGGGAATTTGGCCTTGGGGGTACCTCGGCTCACCCCAAGGCACTTGGAGAGGCTCATGGGCTGGAAGGACGGCTGGTTTCAGCCTACATAAGCTCAGGATGCAGTCCGCCACTCTCACATTTGCACGAGTGCCCATGCTGCCCAAGTGAGCTCACAGGAACACCTTTGCACTTGGAGTGAGGAGGGAGGAGCCCATGCTAGTGGGAGAGCTTAGAGGAGACTAGGAGGTAGTGGGGAGGACTCTAGAGGATAGTGATGGTGGGAGGGACACTTGGGAGGTGATCCGCCATATCCCTCCTGGGTGTAGGAGAGAAGGAGAGGCTAGAGGAGCCCCCATTAGCCCTCCTAGAGGGGAGGACTCCATAGCCATAGCTGGGGGAGCTTGCCATAGCCTGAGAGAGACCAAGGAAGGAGGAGAGAAGGGCTTGGAGAAGAAGGAAGCCATAGCCAAGAGGGGATTGTACAAGGAGTGGAAGCTTCATCAAGAGGACACCAACATCAAGGAATCAACAAGGTGAGAAGAAGGAAGAAACTTCTTAACCTTCTTCTTCTTCTTCTTCTTCTTCTTCTTCTTCCTCCTCTCCTCCTTCTTCTTCCTCTTCTTCATCCTTACTCCCTCCTTCTTCCTTCTCTTCTCTCCCCCTTCATCTCCTCCTTTCTCCTCTTCACTTCCATTCTCTTTGTCTTCTTCCTCTTCTTCTCCATCTCCATCTCCCTCATCTCTCTCCCCTTCTCCTCCATCTTCTCTTACTTAATCTCCTCTCTTCCATGGGCTACTCAAACTCTCCTCTTTCACTTATACACTAGAGGGTAGTACCCTGATTCTTTCCTACATGCTTCTTGATACATTCTTGGCGATTTGGGAGCTTCAAACTTGTGATTTTAACACTCACACCAGTAGGTAGTGTAGCGCTTCACCCATGAGTGATCCATGATGCAATCTTGGTGATTTGGGCTCTCCAAACTTGTGATTTTCACACTCACACTAGTAGGTAGTATAGCGCTTCACCCATGGATGCTTCTTGATNTGATGCAATCTTGGTGATTTGGGCTCTCCAAACTTGTGATTTTCACACTCACACTAGTAGGTAGTATAGCGCTTCACCCATGGATGCTTCTTGATACAATCTTGGTGATTTGGGCTCTTCAAACTTRTGTTTTCCACTCTCACACTAGTAGGTAGTATAGCGCTACATTCATGGATGACCCTTGGTTCAACCTTGGTGATCTGGCCCACTTAGACTCTTGTTTTAACTCACATGATAGCATGTGATGTTCCAGTTGATCTTCCCTTCATATGCATGTGCTTTTCATTAGTCTAGCCACTCATTGTCATGTTCATACTTGGTGTGATGTTCCGGTTGATCTTCCCTTCATGTGCATGTGCTTTTTCATTAGTCTAGCCACTCATTGTCATGTTCATACTTGGTGTGATGTTCCGGTTTATCTTCCCATCATGTGCATGTGCTTTTTCACTAGTCTAGCCACTCATTGTCATGTTCATACTTAATGTGATGTTTGGGATGATCTTCCCTTCATATGCATGTGCTTTTTATTAGTCTAGCCGCTCATGCTCATTTTCATACTTGGTGTGATGTTCCGGTTGATCTTCGCTTCATGTGCATGTGCTTTTTCATTAGTCTAGCCACTCATTGTCATGTTCATACTTAATGTGATGTTCCGAATTATCTTCCCTTCATGTGCATGTGTTTTTCATTAGTCTAGCCACTCATTGTCATGTTCATACTTAATGTGATGTTCCGGATGATCTTCCCTTCATGTGCATGTGCCTTCCATTAGTCTAGCCTCTCATTGTCAAGTTTATGTTTGGTGTGGTGTTCCGGACCTTTACTTAGTTGGTCCCTTCTCTTTGCGCATGTATTGTCCACTAGTCTAGTCTTTCATTGTCAAGTCCATGTTCCGGATCTTTACTTAATTGGTCTCTTCTCTTTGTGCATGTGCTTCCACTAGTCTAGCCTCTCTTTGTCAAGTTCATGTGCCGAATCTTTGCTTAGTTGATCTCTTCTCTTTGTGCACGTGCTTCCTCTAGTCTAGCCTCTCATTGTCAAGTCATGTTTGATGTGATG
Organism: Chara braunii; assembly: GCA_003427395.1. Lineage (NCBI taxonomy): Eukaryota > Viridiplantae > Streptophyta > Charophyceae > Charales > Characeae > Chara > Chara braunii. The sequence goes on along the minus strand of BFEA01000151.1, from coordinate 2,119,565 downwards.
TCCCGGGTCCTCACTTAGTTGATCTCTACTCTTTGTGCATGTGCTTTCCACTAGTCTAGTCTCTCATTGTCAAGTTCATGTTTGATGTGATGTCCCGGATCCTCACTTAGTTGATCTCTACTCTTTATGCATGTGCTTTCCACTAGTCTAATCTCTCATTGTCAAGTTTATGTTTGATGTGGTGTCCCGGATCTTTGCTTAGTTAGTCTCTTCTCCTTATGCATGTTCTTTCCACTAGTCTAGTCTCTCATTGTCAAGTTTATATTTGATGTGGTGTTCCGGATCTTTACTTACTTAGTCTCTTCTCCTTGTGCATGTGCTTTCCACTAGTCTAGTCTCTCATTGTCAGGTTCATGTTCCGGATCTCTACTTAATTCGTCTCTTCTCTTTGTGCATGTGCTTCCACTAGTCTAGCCTCTCTTTGTCAAGTTCATGCTTCGGATCTTTGCTTAGTTGATCCCTTCTCCTTGTGCATGTGCTTCCGCTAGTCTAGCCTCTCATTGTCAAGTTCATGTTTGATGTGATGTCCCGGATCCTCGCTTAGATGATCTCTTCTCTTTCGCATGTGCTTCCACTAGTCTAGCTTCTCGTTGTCAAGTTTATGTTTGATGTGAAAATTTCGGATCTTTACTTGTTGATCTCTTCTCTTTGTGCATGTACTTTCCACTAGTCTAGTCTTTCATTGTCAAGTTCATGTTCAAGATCTTTACTTAATTGGTCTCTTCTCTTTGTGCATGTGCTTTCCACTAATCTAGTCTTTCATTGTCAAGTTCATGTTTGATATGACGTTCCGGATCTTGTTTAGATAACCTTCTTCTCTATGAGCATGTGTTTTCCATTGATCTAGCTTCTCATTGTTATGTTCGTGTATAATATTCCAAGATATACTTAGTCAACCTTTTCTATGGGACGAGTGATCGACGTTTGATTGCTGCTACGGGGAGCTGATTTGGTTAGAAGCTTTTTCTCTCTCTCTCTCTCTTTCCCCATCTCCTCTCTCTTTCTCCTTCTCCCTCTCCCCTTTTTTCCTCCCTCCTTCTCTAGTCCTCTCTTTCCCCTCCCCCCCTTATCACCTTGCCTTCTCTCCCCCTCTCTCTCGTCTCCTCACTTAGCACATAACTAACCCTCTCCCCTCACTTGTTACAATGCCAAGGTGCGAACAGTAAAGGGAGACCAGACCTCACTTGGTGGAGAGAGAGGGCAAGGGAAGGATAGCCGGTCCCTTGTGCCACCAAGAAGGCAAAGGAAAAAGGACATTGGAAAAGTAAGTAAAGGGCGGAATCCAAGAAAGAGTATAAGTGAAAGTGAGGTCAGTTTGACTCAACCATTTCCCCGACTGCATAACTATGAAAAGAGAATGGGATGATTGAGCAACAAGAGGGAACAAAGAGCAGCCGAAGAATTTGAAAAGATAGGCATGTGGGAAGGGTTATGTGTTGACCCCCAACGGGGTATTGTATGGATCTTCTTGCTTGTGTGGGATTGTGCAGGTGAGTGATGGCTAGAATGCCTTGAGCGGGATAGGGGCGAGAGGAACTGGGCACCAAGAGAGAAAGGGAAGAGGGACAAAGGGGCTATGGGACCCTTGACATAGAGCCAACCCATGGAAATGACTTTTGTGCTTGAAGACTTGGAGTGTACATGAGAGTGCAATCGTACCAAGGAAAATGTGATGTTGTGTGTTCATGCATATGAGGACCCCGAAAAGACTAAGGGGCGTAAAGGCGAGGGAGAGGACGGATCCATCGCACCCCGATGACGCCATATAGCCACAATGCTTAGGGAAATGGTGTGTGGCCTAAGGATGACGCTTAGCCTACGCACAAGATAAGAGAAACACTCAAAGAATCCTTGGACTGCCTGCGCATTGGAAGGAGCAACTGCATGAGAACACAACAAAGAATAAAAAAAAAATCAACGTTGCGGAACAACCAGCGAGGCTACCACCCGACGTGAGGGCTGAGCTACATCCCCAATGTCAAAGCTCTCTCGCGCAATGGCCCACCCCCATCCATCTCAAAGCACTAGGTGGGGGTGACCCTCGGACGAATGGCCCGCGCCCTGAGCATGAGTGTGGGCGGGCCGAGCCAACTGGGACCCGTGGTGGGGTCGACTAAGGCTCGAAAGTCTACCGGGGTTTGGCCCTACAACGTACCTGGAGATAGCTGCCCCCAACCACAAATTTCTCACCAATTGGGCTGATGTGCATTTCGATGACCGGTCAATAGCCTCGGTACCACCCACAAGGCAATGCAGTGCCACCTCAGCCAAAATGCCACATTAGCATACTCTCATCATCATGCATACACCCGCTGTCGCCACAGCTCCCATGTTGTCGCCACAACCTTCCAGCGGCCGGCCTCTCTACCTAGGCCCCGCTATTCAACCAGCGCACCAAGTCACAATGTCGCCGGTGCCAAGTAAGCGGCGATCACAACCAGCTCCGAATACCAATTTGCAAGGAATATGAGTGTGAGCGATATACATAAAACCAAGTTGCGAAATCACACAGCTGAGCAAGTAGTAGTATCCCAAATAGAGAGTACAAATGCACCGAGAAAACCATCCATAAAGAGCAATACAATGAAGTATTGAGCCAATGTCCAAGCCCGTAGGCCACACCAACACAGTATCCAGAGTCGCTCTCTCTGTCTGGCGTGCAGCGCCCAGCCTACTCTACCACACTATCCTACTCTACAGCTGGTTCAGACAACAGGATCACGTCGGCTCACGAAGACCAATGTACATGACTGTCCACACCATCGGCGCCCTCTCTTCATGTACCAGGTACGTCACCCTCAATCAGACCTTGATTATCCCACACAGCGCCTCACTCCCTGAAGACCACCCGATCATCCGCTGTACCCCCTGGCACCTAGCAGCCCGGCTATGGCCACCTGCGCCCCGCTGCCCTGCGTCGCCCCTCTCACCACCTAGCGCTCCGTCAGCGTCCCTGGCATTAGCGCAGCATCAAGCAGAAGCACAGCAGCACTTCCGCATTGCCAGCGCTGGCCAGTCCGTCTGGCCTGGGCTGCCTCACTTCCTTTATGTAAGTGTCAGCCTCTTGGATGATGCATGTGGCCTGGCTGGAAGCTTCCAACGCAGTTCAGATATAAGTTCACTTCGGTGGCTATGGCGACTCAGCGCCCACACAACTCTCTGTTCGCATACACAGGATCACCCTGGATATCCCACGCACGATACTCTGTACACACACACACACACACACGTTGAACTCTATCTACAGCTATGGCGGCTATGGCCACCGCTACCCTATCGCTATGGCTACGCTCCTCTCTCACCCACTTCATCTTCGGGCTCACTGCAGACCACCTAGCACAAGTCGCTGTGGCAGCGCTTCCGCATGGCTCACGCAGGAATGAATGAATGGCTAGACGCTGCCCTTTGATTTATACTTCTGTAGCTCGCTGGTCTGGCCCCTTTCCCATGCCCGTGGTGCACACAGTCCCATGCGGTACTTGCTTGACTGGGACTGGGACTGCTGACTCAGCACGGGTAGACTCCACCACTTGCCCACTTGTCTCAGCCTAAACGTGAGCAACATTGAAAGACCACTGCTAGGACCTTCCGGAAGGCCGTGGACTTGGCCTTTCGATACAGTAGCAGCTACGACCTTGACCCTTCAGGACTGTAGCAGCTACGACCTTGACCTTTCGGAGAAGCTATAGCTACGACTTCTAGACTTTGCTAAGACTACTACACGACAGGTCTACAGATCGAACCCCTACTATCTACGGACCCTACGACAGTCCACCAACTGTTGCAAAGACACAGGTCTCAACTCTAGGGGTCGACACAGATACTGTACACAGGTAAGGTGAGGACTAGGGATCGAGCCCTGGGATCTGCATCGGCTACTGCGAACTGGTGAATACCGTTTCACCTGGTTTTCTTATAAAGAAGGCCATAGCTGTTGGATTATGAACCCCCTTCTGCATGTAAATGGTTTCCTATTCATTTACCACTCCAACAACAGCAAGCAGCAATTCTTAACAACATCACACCAATGGGTGTTCCCATCCAGTTGCTGAGGTTCTACATACCCGGTCAATCTTTTTGTTTGCATTCTCAAGAACTTCACTCATCTCTTGAATGTGCTTCTCATAAAGCTCCCCAAGCTTCTGAGAACCTCCAGCTGCAGCAACTGCAGCAACTGTTGCTGCCATTTCTGTTGTTTGACCACTCTGAGTGGCAGCAGCAACTGCTGCTGCCTGAGCTGCACGCGTCCTCGAGTACCTCCGCAACATAACATCATTAATGTGTGTCTGCAGGGCCACACATATGTCCTCCCCCTGCTCATCACCAAACATGCAGAGAATCACAACATAAATGATCAATATCTCAGCACTAAGATACCAATGAAACTTTAAAGAGTCCACCAACATGGAAAACAGGCGATGGGGGATCCGGTTACAGGAAACGCCCCCTTCAAGGGCCTATCAATTCTCACACAAACAACATGACTCAAACACTGTCGCAATTTTTTCCCTCCTATCCAATAACGCTGGCGGTGCATGGATCGGCTTCCATCATACAAAAGGATTTAGTAAGAACAAATCTAGACATCTTTCTGCTCAGGAATGCGAGAGTGATGGGCTCCTGGCCCAAAACAATCTTTAGGATGGACTAGATGACCCATTGCGGCTTCGCCCGCAAAAACAGAGAAAGAAAAAAGCACAAAAGAAAGAAAACGCATAAGGAACTGCCCTATCATATGCCGCTTCTTTCACAATAAGAAAAAGAAGAGCCTCAGAGCAGATGAAAACCCGCGTGCAAGAAAATAGCAGGTAATACCACCGAACATTCTTTTTTCTTTTCTTTGAGTGTTTTGTTTGGGGAGCCGTTACCTTTGCAGCATCGTTTTTGGTTTGTGCTGTGCAAGAACTCTGGACTTTTCTGAGAAAATCCAGTCCCTTGTCCAGTTCATGTTTTTGATAGAGATTCAGAACCAGACTTTGTTTGCTGTGTTCTCTGGATATGTTTGTGATCAAGCTATCTTGCATGTATGCCCCGTGCTTACTTGTTGAGTTTGGGCGCTGTGTGTGCAAGTGCAGGCGCGTGTGGGTGAGTCTCAGTTTGGTGGGCTCGGATGATGTCATTGACGATTGGCCCGGGGAAGTTGCTGGAAGGCGCCTCCAACTATTGGAGTGCCACTGATGTTAAGCAAGTTTTTGCATTGTATGAATGAAACAATCAGCATTCAATCTGCTTGGCAGTTGCTCTTCGGGTGGGGGACTTGTCGGGAGTAGCATTGACATAATAGCAATAATGCCAGGCGTGCATCTTGGAACATTTCCTGGAAGGCAAAAGGCAAAGAAGAAACGAAGTAGCACGTGTCACAGTCACATAATGGACAGCTTGGCACAGTCCC
>BFEA01000151.1:2013967-2026141 GCA_003427395.1 Chara braunii | reverse complement strand
AGTAGGTTTAAAGTTTAAGTATACCGCGAGAGGTGCGGCTGTGTCTTTGGTTTATGCTGGTAGGATGGTTGACTAGAGTAGAGAGTGTGTGGCGCGCAAGCTTAGGCGCGCATGATCTCTTCTTGTTGATGATCGAAAGGCCTGCGTAGTTGTCGGCCACGCTTTTTTTATTTCTGATTAAACTAGGATGAAAAAGGATACGTCTCTGGATTGGTGCGCTTGCTTGTGACTGTGCGTACGTACGAAAACGGCATCGACAACATCGTGATTTTGAAGACGTTTCGGTCGATTTGCACGTCGCGCAATATTCGCTTATTTAAATGTTCGTCAAAGCTAGACTCAGACTTGGGCCTATCACTATTGGTTACAGCGTAGGACTTTCGTCAAAGAGATTCATGGATCGACACCGAGCGACGACGACGCGGGGATATCAGAGTAGCGCAAAGCAACCGAGGGGTAGAGGGTATGGCGAGGCTATCCCCCTTGGTTTAACCGTTAGCAGGCTCGTCCGTCGTTTTTCGACATTAAATTTTCCTAAATTTTTTATTATTTATTGTCGTTATCATTTGACTTACATTTTCACATCTCTCAAGTCGGACGTGATACAGGCCACGGGTGGCCGTCACGGCAATCAATGACCTTGAGCACGTGCTTCTTTGGCGGGCCCCCTCAGATTCTGGCACGTCGGGGTGCTGACGAAATGTTCCTATCCTATCCATTTTAAACAAGGACCGAGAAGTTCGACGTGCATGCGAGCTGGCGGGTGACTACGCCCATCGAAGGGAGGTGACAACTCTCGTAAGCTGGAGGTAAGTCGTGCCTCTCGTAGGCCCTATCCTGTCGTAGGGGCTCGCGAAAGGTATGGCTGGCGCACTCGGCCGGAGCAGCTTGCGGAAGCTCCATGTGTGTTCGTGACGAGGATTAGACCAACTCCTGCGTGACGCGGCCGGGAGGGTCCCGCCCCATTTGTACGGGGCTGGACCGATGCGCTCGACAGCAGTACCTAGTCCCGGTCGCACTTTGTCAAGTCAGCAAGTAGCATGTGGGACTGTGTGCAACCCAGGCCCAAGGTTCAAGGGCAGACCATTAACAATCTGAAGTATAAATCAAGAGGCAGCGTCAACTCATCATTCGTTTTGCTTGTGAGCCATGTGGAAGCGTTGCCTGAGCGTCTTGAGCAAGGAGGTCTGCAAGTGCCCGAGGGAGAAGAGGGCTAAGAGGAAGAAGCTCGGCCATAGCCGAGGTGTTAGTGGTAGGGGAAGTCGACGGCCATAGTTGCCACGTCAGCATGGCAGTAGATGTTAGTGTGTGAAAGAGTTGGTATGTGTGTGTGTCGGGACATCCAGGGAGATCCAGTGTGTGTGTGTACGAACAAGTTGCTGAGTATGCCAATGTCGGCCATAGCTGGCCAGGACAAGTTCGAATCTGAGTTGCGTTCTTGGCTTCATTATCGCTGAACTTTGTGTGGGCGCTAGTCGCCAGTTTTGAATCGTCATCTGTTGGTATGGATGCTGAAAGGTTGTGAAGACGAGTCTGGTTGCAGATCGTTCATACCACCCGGCCCAGATAGCATAGACCACCTACAGCATAGTGCCATCCAGTCCACATACTGTGACCCACCCCACATAGTACTACCCAACCCACATGGTATCACCTGGGCAACATGACACCACCCACCCCACATAACTTGACTTTTAGCTTTCTTTGGAGTACCCCTTTTATTTCTTCTTGCAACTCTCCTTTTATTGTGCCTCTCATGTACAAGGCTGGCCGCGTTGATTGTGTTTAAGCACGAGCTGCCCACATCCCCGTGTGCCATAACGACACACTTGCACATTATGAAAGCAGGCAGAGTAAAGGGGGAGGTATACTCCTGTTAATTTTTCCTCAGATCTTCAGCTTATATTTTGTCTTTTCTCTTAATGATGCTCATTCATATGCATTCACTAGTAGTACACAAGAGGAGATGGGAAAAGAATAAGGTTCTATAGAAAGCGAGAGGTGGGGGAGGGATGACAGGTAGAAGAGGGAATTAGATGGTCAAAGAACACTCCGCATAATATAACCCACCCCACATGGTATCACCCAATCCACATGATACCACCCAGCCCTCATAGTACAACCCACGCCACATAAAACCACCCAGCCCACATAGTACGAGCTGGCCATGCCAAGGGCTGAGTTGTGCCTCACTTTGTCCATGCGTGGCTTGGCCACAAGTCAGTGCACATGCATGTTGTGACGGGGCTGAGGCAGACCAGCGAGGTTGGGGAAGAGAGAGGGAGGAGGTGTTGGGATTGTGTCCAACGAGGAAGTGACCGGCGAGCCGTGCTCGAAGGGTTACATCCCGATAGCCGGGTGGATGGACGAGTTGTATGCCAACTCGACATCCGGCAGGCGCTCAACCCAATCCTTTTGGTCTAGACGGATGAGAGTGCGAAGGAGAACTTGTGCGGTCTGATGCGCCCTCTCCGTTTGGCCATCAGTTTGGGGGTGGCGGGCCGAACTTGGCTTGAGAGATGAGCCCCATTGTTTGATGAGCGCTAACCAAAAATCGAACATGAACCGAGTGTCACGGTCGCAGACGATTTCCTTGGGGTAACCCTTGGTTCGAATCCAACCGGCGTAAAGAACCTCGGCCAACTCTGGTGCCTTGGCATGATAGCGGCAAGGCAAAAACATGGCAAATTTGGTGAGTCCGTCGACCACCGTGAGAATCCCATACACACCGGTCTTGTGCTTGGGGAACAGCCCGGTAATGTCCATGGCAGTCACTTCCCTTCAGCGCAAGGGGACCGGTAGCAATCGCAACTCGCCGTACGGACGATGGTTGCGGGATTTGCAGCGTCGGCAAACCTTGTATGACTCGCAATAGCGTATGACATCGTCGAGAAGGTTGGGCCACCAAAATCGCTCGCGAAGTCGGCCAATCGTGGAATTGACTCCAAAGTGTTAGGTGACGGGAGCATCGTGGAACTCGCCAAGAAGCCGTGTACGTAATTGAGATTCACTCGATATCAAAGAAGGTCCTTCCCCCGCGTGTGGACAAGCAAGCACCCCTCCTGGATCCGGTAGTGAGAAGGCGCCGGATTAGGAGCGGAGCAATTCACGTACTTGTCGCGAAACTCGGGGTCGGCTTGGTAGCCGCGGATGAAGCTGTCCCGCAGGTCGTCGTCGATCTCGAAGGTCGAGTAGACTGCGGTACAATGATCGGGACGCCGTGAAAGAGCATCCGCAAAACGGTTTGACTTCCCCGGAATATGATCGGGAAAGAAGTCAAATTGGTCGATGAAAGCCATCCATCGGGTGATGGTGATATTGACGGTGTCTTGGGTCTTGTAGAAGACCAACGGATTGTTGTTCGTTACCCATCGGAATTGGCTTCGACCAAGGAGGAAGTGCCACCACCGCTTGAGCGTGTGGACAAGGGCGAGGAGCTCCTTGCGTGCATCATCAATGGAGTGCACGACGGGCACTTTCTTGCTGAAGTACTCGCCCGGGTGCCGGTCCACGCCATCGTATTGTTCGAGGACGACACCAATACCATAGGCGGACACATTCGTAGTGACGCGTGGCAATAGCAGGACGTAGAGCCAAAAATGATTCTTGTTCATCCTCTCCGAAGTCAAATGGCCGATCCTCGCATTGAAGCTTGGACAAGTGGGCCGCGATCTTCGAGTATCCCTTGATAAAACGTTGGTAGTAGCCGGCAAGGCCAAGGAACGAACGGACATCCGTGACGTTCCACGGCTCCGGCCACTCTTGGATGGCTTGAATCTTGTCCAATAGCGGACTGATGCCCTCCAGTGTGACAAAATGGCCCAAGTATTCCAGCTCTTGCCGGACAAATTAGCACTTGTCGCGGTTGGCCTTGTACTTGCCGCGGCGAAGCGTCTCCAACACGTCAAACGTGCTCAAGATGATCCTCCAATGACTGGCTATAGACAAGAATGTCGTCTAAGTAGACCAGCACGAACCTGTCCAACATCAAACGAAACTCGTTGGTCATTGCCGCTTGAAAGGTCGTCGGGGCGTTGGTGAGGCCAAAAGGCATGACCACGCACTCAAAATGCCCATACCGCGTCTTGAACGTGGATTTGTAACGATCGTTCGGTCGGATCGAGATTTGATGATATCCTGACTTCAAATCCAACTTAGAAAAATACTTCGCGCCGCCCAATCGTTCAAGAAGATAATCGATGCGAGGAAGAGGGTCCACATACTTGACGGTTTGCTCGTTGAGCTTGCGGTAGTCGATGCACAGTCATAGATATTTGTTCTTCTTCCGTACGAAGAGAATTGGCGCTCCGTATGGAGAGCTACTAGGGCGGATCCAACCCTTGTCCAACAAGTCATCGAGTTGCGCCCGAAGGACCGTAAGCTCCTCCTCGCTCATGCGATAAATGCAAACTTTCGACAGAACGGCACCGGCCTCAAGAATGATCTCGTGAGAGATTGGCCGATCCAACACCACACTGTAGGTGACTCGAAGATGTCCGCGAACTTGTCAAGCAACCGCACCACACGGGGGTCCGAAGACAAGTCTGTGGGTGAAGAGTCGGCTACCGCGACAGTCCGTAGGGAGCATAGGCTAATTTCGTTGGGCTGCTTGTAAGCACAAGTAGCCCGGAATGACTTGGCCGTCACCACTTGGCACCGAATCGAAGGGTGCGGAAGAGGAATTGTACACGACACTTCGGCGCCGAAGGCGTCGCGCACGGTAAGAGTCCGCCGGTGGAAGTTGACCGTGTGATCCACGCTTGCAAGCCAAGGCATTCCCAAAATAATGCCGAAGTCCGTGCCCAAAATGTCGAATGTCACCGGTCCGCATGCATGAGGTGCGAAATACACCGGTACGACCTCGATGTAGCGGTCGATAAGTTGCTGCATCCTTCCGTCCGCCAACTTGATCGCCGTCGGGTTTGCCTTCCTTCGAACTTGTCGCCAAGGCCACCTTTTTGCATAAAGGCCTGGCTCATGAAATTGCGAGACGCGCCGCCGTCCAGCAAAGCGCTGCAGGACGCTTGCCCAACTTGGACGCGGACATACAGGAGTGGTGCGTTGTTGTCATTGTACCGCTGCTTGCGAAATTCGCGGGCCACCTTGGTAACATACGCAAGGATGTCCCCCACTTCGACTTCGTCATCCGTCGGCGAAGTTGGTGGTGCATAGAAGGATAAGGACGTGTGAAGATGAGCACATAATGTTGCGCATTGCGGTCCCGGCAAGCGGCCCGTGGTCGGGAGAGGAAGCCATGCGAAATCCTCGGACGTGAGTGAGTTCAATACCTCTATGTTGAACTCGCGCGCCGAATCCCGTGAGGAACCACTTGGAGACGATAAGTTGTCGTTGCCAGACAGAGAAGATGCCGCACACACGTCTTGTCCTTGAGCATGAGTACCCAGCGTATGAACGAGTTGGGCAACATAATCCTCATAAGAAAATAGAAGAGGAGGACTATCGACTTCCGCATGTGCCTCGGAACGAAGCGCGGTCACCCGCGAAGCGACCGGTTCCAAAGGCGTCGAGAGTGTCGTCGAGTCACTCGCGGAGTTCGCTATTACACCACAGACAATAGCGAAATCCCGTGCGTGCCTTGTATGCTGGCTGGAGAGACCGTAATGGGACCATAAAGTTGGAGTTGTTGCGTCGGGCCCGGGGCTAGATGCGGTGTTTATCTTCGCCTTGCCGCGTCCTCGGCCTTTGTCGGGGCGGCCACCTTCCCGAGCGGCTGCGAGTCTGTCCCCTTCATTCGCAGACACGGCCTCGCTAGTTTGGTCATTTGGCGTTGCCGCCACGGCCACGGCCACTTTCGAGCGATGTCGATCTCTGCTCAGRTCTGACGCAGACGAACGCTGAAGATTCTTGGCCTCCTTGTTCGTGACAATAATCTGTGTGGCCTTGTCAAAGAGTTTTGCCGGTGTTGTTAGGGTGTCCTCAACGTGAGTCAAGGCATTGCCCAACGCTGGACACGACCTCGAGATGTAGTGTTTGATGGCTTTGAAGCCCATTTGGATGTCTAGGACGGATGTCAAGCGTTGGTACTCGGCAATCCAATCAACACTCGGCAGTGTGCCTTGATCGAAGACCATCAGCTTGTCCATTGCCTTGATCTCCTGCGGCTCTACTTGAAACCTCTTATGCCACGCCACCTTTAGATCATCCCAACTGATCTTGGTATGCCAGTCGGCAGCCACCATTCTGTACTTGGACAAGAGATTGTCCAACCATGCTTGGCACGCGCCCCCGACCGGGAGTATATGTACATGTGGTGCTTGTGTTCGCTGACGGGGTGGAGCTGCAACTTGAGCTCAAACTTGTGGAACCATGGAATCGGGTCCGTCTTCGTCGAGTCGCAGAAGATCTCCTGCCCATCGAACTTTGGAGTTGTCTCGCGCGGTTCCGAACTCGAGTGGTTGGCGGCAGTACAAATCCGATGCTCCAATTGTTGCGTTGCAGTTTGCTGTAACTGCACGCAATCCTTGAGGGATTCGACGTCAATCTTTAAGGCCTCGAGGCGATCGGAGGTGTTGGAAGAGCTGGCAACGGGGGCGGCGACGGTTTATTCCAGGTGCTGGAGGCAGTTGGTGAGTTGGTCAAACACCTGATTGTGTGTCTGAACCGCGTCGCCGAGGTTGTGAATGTCCTCCTGTTGTGCAATGCACGTGGCCAGGAGGTCCGTGAGATGGGAGAGGAGTAAAGTGATCTTGTTTCCACTCTCTTGCAGCTCCCCATTCTCGGCCTCGGCCCGCCAGTCCGCTGCAATTGTGAGCAAAGCTCGCGTTCCACTGAATATCTTCTCGCGTCGTTGAAGTCGTTCTTCATCGGCAGCCTTTGCTGCTTCCTCGTCTTGCTGGTGCTGCTGTTCAATTGCCAACAAACGTGCCTTGTCGGCGTCCTCTACCTCTTTCTTTGTTGCAGCTGCTACTGCATCCGACCGTTGATTGGCTTCGGTAATCAGAAGCAGCATCCGGGCCTGATAGGCTTCGTCTGTTTCCCCGGACATCTGGTCCATGACGGCTGTTTTCGAGCGCGTAGGCATAGACCAGGCTGGGGCATGCTGACGTAGCACTCCCTACTGCTGGCGTGGCTGCTGACGTGGCAGCTGACGTGGCTGCTGACGCGTCCTGCTGACGTGGCAACTCACTAATGCTGCCGCAGGGGGTACCCGGAGAAATAGAGAAGGTAAGACCAGAGGGGGCAACAACATAGGTGGGGAGGGGTGGGTGGGGATAAATCGCCCAGATAAGGAGCCACTAATCAAAAACGAAAAGTTTGAACTTTGCGAATTTTTTTTTTCGAGAAAATAAAAATCCCGAGTTTTGCAAGTTCAGTATGAGAAAAAAAATTCCGAACTTTCAGACTGCTGTTATGACCCTGGCCAATTTCGAGATACACATCCACCGGAAAGAACACATCCAATTGCAGAAAGAAATGAATGAAATTGAGAGGAGAGAGAGAGGATTGGAAGAAGAAGAAGAAGCAAGAAAGAAGAAGAAGATGTACACGAGCAAAGACAATAACAAGGCTCTTCTTCTTCGCCCAGCAATCTCCTCCCTCTTATCTCCCCCTTCTCTTATTCATACGAGATATAATAATACAATGTTGAATGACTGATCCAGAATCAATGTCCGAGTCCCTCTTCTACTGCAGGTTTCACTTAAGGTCCACCATAGCCATGGCCGCCTCTCCCACTCTTCACTCTCATAGGCCGAGGCTATGGCGGACTACTGGGCTCCGCTCAGATGCCCAAAGGACAACCCAAAGCAGCTATAGCTGCTCTAGCTCAGGCCGCCATGCCTGCCCCTGCCCCAAAGCTTCTTGGTGTAGCTCTCCCCAGCTGGGGACTCCCTGCTGCAGCGCCCACCAAGGTGATGAAGATGGCTGCCACCATAGCCAGGTAAGTACCCTGGCGCTCCTCCCCCCTTCCTTCCTTCTTCCTCCTTCCTCCCTCGTGTCCTTCTCCTTCCTCCCCAGCAGCGCTGCTCCAGCTTAGCGCTGCTCCAGCCAGTGCTCCACCAGTGTGTCGCCAAACCTGCACACCGAAATAGAGGCCGGACTCTCAGCCCGGCCAGAAGATATAGCGGCCTGCTTTGCCTCTTGGGCGGTGACTTCGAGGCCGCTCGGCCTCCCAAGCAACCGGTACCTCCTCCCTTTCGGAGGGAAACATCATTGCAGACTCTGATATTGCCCGTACAGGCCCTAGACCCAGACTGGTTGGACTGATATCTGCCTAGACCTAACCTACAACTACTGGGCCTGTAAAAATGCCACTTTTGTCTTCTTCTGCTCGGCCTCCAGTACCTGCACATCTACCCCTTCCAGGTGCGGTACCGGCCTACCTGTTACCTGAGTGTCTTTCCCCGCAGCAACCCCTCAATGTCACGGCCACAGGTAAGTACCGGCCCTGAGGGCCCAACGAACGAGCAAGTGCCCTGACGGGCCACACACATACTCATGCCCATCAGCACTCAGACAGGCATGGTCACACACACACTCAAGCCATCCAGCACTCAGACAGACATGCAGTCCAGCAAGCGTGCACACACAGACTTAGTAGCAAGCGGGAAACTCAGCAGGGCACTCAGTCTATGGGCACAACTCAGAAATCAGCTGTGTTTCAGTCCATGTATGGACGGGTCATCACACTGCCAATGATTATCAGGTAGTGAAAATCACAGAACTGTGAATAAGAAAAACTCTGAAAAGAAATAACAAGTATTCGGACTTACTCAGATGAGACTATTCGCAGTTTGGAAAATGGTACTGCAAGAGGGATTTCCCGTACTGTTTTTAAAAAAAATGAATTTCGGAAAAAAAAATTTCCGGATTTCTAGATAACGGGAAATTGTAAAAGGAAATCGAAATTTCCGAAAAAAAAGATATTCCGGATTTTCCAACAACGAAATTTCGAATTTTCAGAAGAAAAACGAAAACGGAAATTTCAGATGTTGCGCTATTGCGATTTTCCACAGCAGAAATAGCGAGAAAACGAAATCCAAAAAAAGAAAAAAAGAAAAATTGATTTTCGGCAGTGAGGTCAAAATCGTGATTTTGGGGGCTAACTAGTGTGTTCTAATCAATCAATCAAGACTAATCAGCTACTTAGTCCCCGCACACATGTCAGATCAGGTTGTCCGTGCAGTGTTCCTATACCAACTGTTACATGCCCAGTTGGGTGATGTACATATAAAAACGAGGATCCGCAATGTGATGAAAAGACTGAATGGACAATGCAGTGTAAGTGAAATCTCAATAAGCAGTGCACATCCTGATACATACAAAGATGGTGCTTTATAGCGCAGGGGAAGACTTAGATACAAGTCCTGACCTGACCGGGACTGACCTCTATCACGTAGTGTAAGACAGCGCAGCAGAATGCTAGAATACCAATGACTAGCCCAATCAATGTTGCAACGCAGACCAAACATACATCATCCTCATCACAAGGTGTGAAGAGACCTGGCACTATACACAGGAAGAAGGTGCCAGGCCCTGATCATGCACAGACGAAGAGGAGGGGAACAGACGAGGACGAGGGGGAGAGATGGGAATGTCGTCAACACCAAGTCTTTGTCACAAGTCCCAAATAATCCCTCGTCCAAATGTCTGAAGCCCAAATGTCGAGTCTGGATCCAAATGTCACCAAGCTCTCACTCTCTCGTAGTCTGCAGATGCAGTGAAGTCAGGTAGCGAGAGGGTGAGAGGGAGATGGTCGACTGAGAAGGGGAAGAAGAAGAACTCTCTCTCTCTCATATGCCAGGTACTAACCTGTGAAAATGGCGCTGTGCTGCAGGTACCTCGAAGACGAAGCTGGAGCTATGGCGCTGCAGGTAAGTATCCCTGGCCTCCGCCCAATCTCTCTCTCTCTCTCTAGTACTACTCTAGCTCCTATGGCGCCCAGCGCTGAAGACTACTGCTAGCGCTACAACTACTCCTGCAGAGCTCCTCCAGAGTGCTGCTGCTGAATCCTGAAGACTACCTCCTGCCTCCTGAACTGCACGTGAAGTGCCTGGGTAGTACCTAGGAACTACCTACCTGCCTGCAGGGCGGGCCAGTCCTATATAGTGCTGGCCCGTCCAGGAGGCTGCTCTTGCCAATGCCGAAACGTGCCAGACCCTGGCAGTTGAAGCTCAACCAGGGGTTGTCTTGAAAACACGCCTGAAATGGCCTGTGCTAAAACCCTGGTTTGTTACCTGAGTTTCAGGGCGGGTCGGGACTGATGAGGGCCTGAAAATGGCCCTCAGTTTCAGGCTGAAAATACTGAGGGCCGGAAAGGCCCTGATTTAGCCTGAAACGACACAGGGCCTGTAGGCCCTTGTTTTCAGGCTTTTGGCCTGAAAACGTCGAGGGCCTGAAAGGGGGCCCGTGCAGCCTGTTGCAGGCGCAGCATGTAACACACACACACACTCTCTTGGTGTGTTTGTATGAACCCCCCAGAAAAGCATGACTGAGCCAGACTGTTTCTATGGACTTTCACCAACTCATCAGGAGGTTGAACCCCGACAGTCTGCCCACGATGCATTTGCGCGCGTGCGTGCTTGTGTGTTTGTGCGTGTGCTTCCACGGGCGAGCACGAGGCCGTCCATGTGAGTGCGTCTAAAGTTCGCTATGCACCACACGCCACAGATATGCGCCTGGAACCGTTTTTTTTCCCTGGCCTGGCAGCCCGAACTTCCGTTGGGCTGCGAACTGGTCCTCTACAAAAGAAAAACACAGGGCCCTACCGATAGTCCAAACATTGCGGACGGCCCGGATGCCAAAATTATCACATTAGCAACTTTTATAAGTGTACACATATTGCTTGCAGAGACATGCATGTTCCCCTCCCTCACGACATGCATGGGACACGCATCCCTTCCTCGCCTGACTCATTAGCTGGTGGCTGAGAGCCACATTACTAGGAATGAGACCAGACTAACCTCACAGAACTTCAACAGGCTCTTTGTGTGGATAAAGCAGAGATCAGAGTTTCTTTTGCGACCAACAACGCCTCAACAGCACAGAAACTAAACAGCAACTTCCACAAAGTACACCAAGACAGGATAGAGTAAGCGGCATCTTTGTTATCCTTGACTTCAAGAAGTTCCCTCCTCTCATTTTGCAGTCACAGGAAACATGCAGCATCCATCCTGATTCCTGAAGAGTATCAATATGTGCCAATTGCTTTCAAACATACATAGTGCTACGTACCATCGACTTGAATCTTTGCAGAACATCTGCCTCCCAGTCTTTCTTTGCCCTTGTCACAGCTATTTGCCTTGGGATGCTCCTCTCGACCTGGATTGGCCAATCCCTGGATAAATGACGTAAGGGCGACAAGCAGTGGAGTTTGTGGGACGTCTCAAAAAGTCAAGGCGTGCAAGCATTCCAAAAAAACAAACTTTCAGCAACTTGCATGTTATCTTTCTAATGTGAACCACACAAAAAAACATGACAAGAAATTTGACCCAAAAGTTTTGACCCAAAAGTTTGCACTGAAGGGGATGTGTTCCCCATGCCTCCATGTTAGGATGTGAGAAGCACTCACGAGGGAAAATTAAGCTCCTACTAGATTAGCTGGTATGACTCTGCCTGGAAGAAAAAGGAAATTTTGCAAACAGAATCCGAGAGTGAGAGGGGTGTGGTTGACAGGTGGAAGCTGGATCACTACACTATAACAATTGTGATTTCACAGCTGGTGTCGTCTGCAACCCTCCTTGGAATGCAGAGCCCAAGCCTCAGTGTCCAACCGTCATGATACAGAGTCAACCCTCCACCAAGTAAATTGCTGAGTGACCACCAAACTAGACCAACTGAAGCATCAAGAAATGTGTGGAAAAAAAAAAAAAAAATCTCTCATTCCATCCACAAATCATCACAAGCCATCCACGAAAAGGAAAAAAGGTATCAATAGGCAATATAGTAGAAGATGCAAGGTTGGCGGCGCTCGTCCTGTTAAGCGCCAAGTGCCCACACACTCGTCTGCCATGGAAGCGGCACACTTTCACAAATTATATATCATCATGTAAGCGCACTTTCCGGCCTAATTGATTTAAATGATTTTATATATTAAAACCGCTGCTTTTTGTTAAAAATAAAAGTAAAACAAATGAAGGGCACACTGAAACGGTATTTCCCAATTCGAAGTAGCTGATGTAGGTACCAGGGCTCGATCCCTAGTTCCCCAACTTA
>BFEA01000151.1:2001355-2012630 GCA_003427395.1 Chara braunii | reverse complement strand
GCCGGCAGCCATAGCTAAAGGTTGACGAAGGTTGGAGGGTTGACCAAGGGTTGACCGAGAGTTGACCAGAGGGTTGACCGAGAGTTGACCAAAGGGTTGACCAAGGAGGTTGACCAGCGTTGACCGGGTCGTTGACCAAGCCGCCGTTGACCAAGATTTGACCAAGCTGGAGTTGGTGAGATCTTGCCAAGCCTTCAGCCTTTTCCCTACCCCGTGGATGTACACTTACCCTTTGGTACTTGCTGAGGTCAAGAGTCTGTCTGTCTCTCCTTTCTGCATTGAGTCTCTTCTGTCCTAGGTGATAGAATCTGTGGATGAAGGATAGGGCCTTGCTGCCAAACCCACACGAGCTTAGTAGGACTCCTACTCTGAGACTTGAGGACCTGGGCATGAGCGGCGAGCGCTCGTTAAACAACTCGTCTAGCCCAATGACCGGTACAGACCGGCAGGTTTCTCAATATCAGTTTAGTGGGTCTGAACTCTGGGCTGTGGGCTGAAACGAAGGCCGTCGTTAAGTGTTGAGGCCCTGGTTGACCCACTCCCCCTCTATGACCTAGTAAGGCTGATGATCTGTGTCTGACGACTCGACTGTCCCGGGGGACACGAACCCTCCCAAGGACCGGTACAGACCGGCGGGCTGCTCGGTGTGGCACAGGTAGGCCGGMACGGCTAGTTGCGGGCTGAAATCGCCAGGAGGGTTGTGCTGACCGCGTCGTCCTGTCTGCGACGTTAAAGAATTCTTGCGGAGTTTGGGGGATCTCCTTAAATGCCTCCTGGTCAGCACAGCCTGCTACAGCAGGTGGGCTATACCGTCCAGGGGTCAGCCGGTAGCATCAGGACCGAGCTTCTTTGATGGGCCAGTCACTGTGCCTCCCCTCCGGTCCCCTCCCCCTATGAACATCAGCAGTCTCTGCTCAATGCCACTCGGGGGGACCAACGGCATATCTCTAGGTGGCGGGCGCTAAGCTTGCCCAGGAAGGTACATGAGGTCAATGGGGATTGAACCCAAGACCTCCTGAATGCCACTTGCCTGCCTTACCAACTGAGTTAGGCCACTGGATACTCTCTCTCATTCCATCCGCAAATCATTACAAACCATCCATGAAACAAAAAAAAAGGTATGGATAGGCAATATAGTAGAAGATGCAAGGTTGGCCTCGTTTGTGTGGTCGAGCGCCAAGTGCCCACACACCTGTCCGCCATCGAAGCGGCACACTCGCACAAATTATATATGTAAATCTGCCAGGACAGACGACTAGCAAGACCGGAACGTGTGTTTAAAAAAAATTAAAAAAATCTCTCTCTCTCATTCCATCCACAAGCATCATAAACCATCCATGACACATAAAGGTGGTGTAGAGAGGCCATATAGTAGAAGATGCCAGGTTGGCCACGTTTGTGTGGTTGAGCGCCAAGTGCCCACACACCTGTCCGCCATCGAAGCGGCACACTCGCACAAATTATATATGTAAATCTGCCAGGACAGACGACTAGCAAGACCGGAACGTGTGTTTAAAAAAAATTAAAAAAATCTCTCTCTCTCATTCCATCCACAAGCATCATAAACCATCCATGACACATAAAGGTGGTGTAGAGAGGCCATATAGTAGAAGATGCCAGGTTGGCCACGTTTGTGTGGTTGAGCGCCAAGTGCCCACACACCCAATCCATAAAAGGATGGAGTGTAAGGACCTGCCAAACACGGACTGACACACACAGCTGATTTCTGAGTTTTGCCAATGGAATGTATGCCTTGCTCAGTTTCCCGCTTGTTGCTGAGTTTTCTAAGTCTGTGTGAGTGTGCTTGCTGGTGTGTGTGTATGTCTGAGTGCCTGTCCGTTTGAGTGTGTGTGTGACCCACAAGGGCACTTGTTCGTTCGGGAGGCCCGAAGGGCCGGTACTTACCGGTGGCCGTGACATAGGGTTGCAGCGGGGAAAACACTCAAGTGGTGGGAAATAGGCCCGCGACACTTAGAAGCACCAGAGAAACACTCAAGTAGCAGGTAGGCCGGTACCACACCAAGTAGCGGTAGATGTGTCTGGTACTCGACGCCGAGCAGAAGAAGACAAAAATTGGCATTTTTAGAGGCCCAGTTGTTGTAGGCTAGGTCTAGGCAAGTACCAGTCCCTCTGAAAGGGAGGAGGTACCAGTTGCTTGGAGGCCGAGCGGCCTGGAAGTCACAGCCCAAGAGACAAGCAGGCCGGTATATCTCCAGGAGGAGCAAAGTACTCCTCAATCTGATGTGCAAGTTTGACGACACACTGCTTGGAGCGCTGGCTGAAGCAGCGCTGCTGGGGAGGAAGGAGTGCCCAGCTCCCCACCTTGGCTATGGTGGAGGAGCACGGGCTGGAGGAGGAGGAAGACAAGGACTAGGAAGGGGGAGCGCCAGAGGTACTTACCTGGCTATGGTGGAAGCCATCTTCATCACCTTGGTAGGCGCTGTATCTGGAAGGCCCCAGTTGGGGTAGAGCTACACCAAGGAGCTTTGAGGCAGAGTCAGGCATGGCGGCCTGGGCTGGAGCAGCCATAGCTGCTTTGAGTTGTCTTTTTCACATCAGGGCAAGGCCCTAGCAGTCCGCCATAGCCTCGGCCTTCATCAAGAGGAAGGAGAAGGGTGGCCATGGCTATGGTGTACCTCATGTTGTACCTGCAGTAGAAGAGGGATTCGGACATTGATTCTGGTTCAGCCGTTCAACATTACTATTATTATTTATTGTGAATAAAGAGGGGAGGAGAGGAGAGTGGTTGGCGAGAAGAAGGGAATTATCATTCGTCTTTGCTGGTGTGCATCTTCTTCGTCTTCTTCTTTCCCTCTCTCTCCTCTCAAGTTCATTCATTTCTTTTTGCAATTGGATGGCAATCGAAATTGGAGGGCAAAAGGCAACATACTGAATTAGTTGTACCACAACACAGAAGGCTCAACCAACAAGAAAGCACTGACCACATCCGCCCTTGGTCTGAGAAAACTTGGAGAGCCCTCTGAGTTGGTCCAGAAAGCCACAAAATTAATTGCACAAGTACAACAACACTGGCACGGCTACTCATCCAAGACGACCCACTCACGTCACCATCATCTCTATCACTCCACGGCTAGACAACCTCCCTTTCACTTTGCTGTCTAGCTCGTGGAGTGCATGAAGTGCCATAATCCCAAACTCCACAAGATCTCCACGCGGCATCAGGGGCACTACTGCTTAAAACAGCCACAAGACCCCATTTCTTCCATGTGCTCCAAAAGTGCTGCCTGTGGGAATGACACCTACGGCAAACACTCTGAGCCTCCTCGTGACGATATCGTGGTCAGAAAATGTGTGTGTGTGTGTGTGTGTGTGTGTGTGTGTGTGTGTGTGTGTGTGTGTGGGTGTGTGTGTGTAGTGGTGTGTGTGTGTGTAATAGTATGTTGTGAACTGTCAACACAACAACCCCTTTTGCACCCACATTACCAGATTCAAGATTGAGACATCTTCACTTGTATGTAATGATGTGCAAAATCACAGACTGTGAAACCTGCCGTTTTCTGAGTTTTGCCGCTTGCCAGAGTGACTTGCTGAGATTCCTCTACCCTGCTGAGATTTCTTGGTTCTGTGTGGGCACGATTGCTGTGTGTTTAGCTGCCTGCATGATAGCATGGGTGTGCATGTGACCCGATGGGGTACTTGTGTGGTGGGAAGACCCACGGGCCTGGTTCTCACCTATGGCCACATCATTGTGTGGGCGCACCAGGGTAGTAGCGTAGGAAAGGCCCAAAAGGCCAAAACACTGAAGTAGCAGCTAGGTAGCCAGAAGAAGACAAAAAGATAGTACCTTGGGAGATCTTCAGTAGACTTAGGGAAAAAGGTACCGGTCCAAGTAGCCTGAGTATAGAGCGTGCAGGAGGGGATATCAGACTGCAAAGATGTTTCTCTTCGAAAGCAAGAGCTACCTGGTAGACTTGGAGGCTGTGCAGCCTTGAAGCAACCACGCGAGGAGGCTCTTCACCCAGTATATTAAACTGGGAGGTAAAGTGATCCGCCTCATTTTGCGGGCTTGCAGCTTGGAGGCACACTGCTGGAGCGACCACCCAGCTGAGCAGCGCTGGGTGAGGAAGAGGCACGACTGGCTCACCGCCTCAGCTACAGTGAGGCAGACCAACGAGGAGGAAGACGGTGAGCAAGGAGGAGAGTGAGGGGGGAGCTTACCTCGCCATGGTGGTCTACATCTTCATCTTCTTGGTTGGCGCTGCACCTGGAAGGCCCCAATCGGGGTTGGCATCTCCAAGGAAGACTCCGGGGCAGTAGAGGGGCATGACGGACATTGGATGGAAATAGTAGCTTTGAGTTATCCTTTGAAAATCAGGGTTGGACCCATAGTCCGCCATAGCCACCACCACACACGAGAGAGAGACAAGAGGTGTAGAGTGTCTATAGTAGTTCTATTGAGAGGCTGACAGTAAGGGGAAGATTCAAACACTAGTTCTAGTTTATATGTAATGAACCCAGTCTGGTAGATACTCAAAAGTCGTCAAACATCAGTAGTCTCAGTACCTGCAACAACGTCTCCAAATTGTGAAGTGATATCTCAAACAGTATCTTATTACCATTAGACGAAGAGACTGGAGGGGGATCAGACAGAGGAGAAGGTGGAAGAGATGATAAAAGATCACACAAGAGTAATCCTGTCAAACCCCTCTCCTTCTTCGGGCTTCTTACCTCTCCACGTCAACAACCAGTAGATGATAACAAGTATAGTAATCCTGATCACACACGATAGTGCCACGTGGCACTCTTATCACATGAAGACCATGAAGACACAGCAGATTTCAGTAACGACGTCAAACCTCAGGTGAGTATCCGACCTCCCTCATCCACAGATCCCGATCTTCCTCCTCCTCACAACCAGTCACCTCATGTAGACAGCGTGGGCAACGCCACATCAGCAGCCGATACAGGTGGCATACGCCACATCATCAATGAAGAACAGTGGCACGCGCCACATCAGCAATGTAGACTAGTAGCAGCGTCTCATAGACCAGAGGCAGCGCAACATCAGCATGTACTGTAGACCAGAGGCAGCGCCACATCAGCATGCAATGTAGACCAGAGACAGCACCACATCAGCATGCAATGTAGACCAGAGGCAGCGCCACATCAGCATGCCTGGCACACAGAACAAGAAGCGCCAGCCTGCTGCCTCCACCTCGTGCCGTCGTCCGCAACGCCTATGCACAGCCAGCATCCTAGCCAGGGTCGCTCCAGCGTCTTGTCAAAGTCGAGCTATCGTCAAAGCAGCATGGCAAGACTGAATGCTTGACTAAGTACCAGTTGTCGAGGCTGTCTGGCCTCGGATGCTTTTCCCACAGTCGTCCAGATTGACTCACAGCTGAGGGCCCCGATTGCACAGTTGCAGACTTCTCCCTTGGACCTGATGCTGTCTGGGTACCTGCATACAAACAAGTGTGTGTGCTTGACCAGTGGCCTGGGCTGGGTACCTTTGGACTTTGACTGTTGGGGTCAGGACAGTTGACCAAAGTCAACTGTCACACGTCCAGGCCCTGAGTCCTCGAGTGGGGTCCTTTTTGCCCCCGTTTCGGCCTGGGCTGAGGGCGGCCGAGTTGGCCCTCAGTCTTTCCACAAGACATATGGCATGGGTTATTGCATATCTTTCATTGCATTATTATTGTAATGAAGAGTTGGGGGAGTAACTAGAGTTTGAAGATGGTGGCGAGATGAAGGGGGATTGACATCGGTCTTCGCTGGTGTTCATCTTCTTCTACTTCTTCCATTCTTATTTCTTCGTCTTCCTTTGTCCCTGAATGGCATGCGGCCTAGGGGGCCCCAGCAACCGCCGGGCCCCCGAAACGGGGCCCGTGTGCAGGCTCAGCTTGTAAGAGTTGCATAAGATTTGAGGAGCAGTTGTTGCCTATGGTAAGTGGCCACCTCTACAGTCCGGGCAGGACCGGTTTGGGAGTGGCCTGTGGAAGCACTGCATCCAATTCTCACAGTTACAGTTACTGCATCGAATGGCACGGCGCAGACAGATGTCACAGGCTACATGGCTCCTACATGCTAGGAATACAGAGGCACGTCGACTGCAATTGTAGAGGCATTGCCGTTCCAGCCCGTCTACAAGTTGGACATGACATGTCAGGGTGCCATACACGAGTGCAGTTTACTGTCATCACACGTATGAAGAAAAATGCTCACCCAGGCTATCCCTTCATAATCCTCACGACATAAGGCATGCCAACCACATGCTAGCTGAGTCTCCGGTGGGTCATCACAAAGCGGCATGGAGCCAGTTCCTTGGGTTTCCTCAGTATTTATTCCTTCTCTATGGGTAGACGACGGGAGAGATTTATCCAAAGCAAGGGCATTCAGCTGCTGCAGCATTTGGTCTGCAACAGCTCGCCCTGCTGGAGAAAACCTTTCAGTAGAGTGCTCTGTAGGTGGTTCATATGGTAATCTATCTTCCTCCTCAGGCTGCTGTGCCCGTTGTTCGTCTGGCAAAGAAAGGAATTCTGACTGCGGTTGCAGTAGGTGTATGCCCAACACCGCATGTGGGACATGCTAGGAGAGGATGCGGTGGATGATGGCACCGGGGGTAGTCCACGCAGTAGAGACACATTTTTTCTATGACAGCTTCCTGGAAACATTGAAGGCACATGGCATGTTGCTGACATGTCAACAGCAAAGAAGGCTGATGTGCGGCATGCACAATTATTCAAGCATGGCAGATCAAGCCCATGACATGTTAGCAACATGGAAGCTGTCATAGAAAGCATGTGTCTCTACTGCAAGGACTATCTCCGGTGCCATCATCCACCACATCCTCTCCTAGGTACAGTCCGGTTAGCATGTGCACGGCATAGCCTCTGCTCCTAGAATGCAGTCCTGTACTGGTCATCAGGATGGGCCTCATCTGATGATATGCGGCCTTCAGATCGATCTTCGAAAAGTATCTGCAACCCTGCACCCGATCTAAAAGATCGTCTATCCTGGGCAGCGGTTCAGCGTTCTTCACTATGATCGCATTTAGACCCCTATAGTCTATGCACATCCGTAACTCTCCTTCCTTTTTGGGGACAAACAAAACTGGTGCTCCAACAGGAGATGAACTGGGCCTAATCCAACCCTTTTCGAGGAGTTTGTCTAACTGCTTACGCAGCTCCTCTTAGGAGTCCTACTGCCAGGCTCTATTTCTATACGATGCTGAATCGGCCACGACATTACTCCTATCGGCGGCTCTGTTAAATCCTTAAACTCTTCCAACAGCTTGGCGATAGCTGGGTCTATGGGCTGCTCTTCCTTAGGCTCAGTGACAGGTCTTACGTAAGCTACGAAGACCTGCTCCTCCAACTGCTCCTTTCTTACTAATCGCGTGAACGCGGGAGCACTGAGACAGCAATGTGCCAGTGAGTTGTCTACCCCTGACACGTGGAACAAACGGGCCGTCTTAACCTCACCTGATGGACTACGGAGCCTACACTCGTGCTCTCTCAAATGGAGTGTGGCTCCTGCTGCCTCTCCCCAGTCCATACCTAGGACTATGGCAAAACGAAGGTCGTCCTGTACAAGGAGAGTCAGGGAATGGAGAACCCTCTCTACTTTCCCATCTTTCTCTAGGCGGAAATACGCCTTGACTCCCTCTACGTAGTCCTCAACACGCATAGTGCGGTTGTCTGCGAGGACACTAACTATGGGGTCTTCCAACCTTTGGACTTTTAACCCAGCCTTAGCTTCTTCAGCGCTCTACGGCTAATATAACAATGCGTAGCCCCTGAATCTATAAGGGTTCCTACTCTGCTTCTACAAACTTATACATCAACTAAGACTAGCTGTCCCTTGCTATCCTTCTTCATTTTGGCCCAGGCCAGCATCCTCTCCTTCAACTCTTTTGCCTGTGCGGGAAGTGCCTACAGAGACCCTAACCTAAGCAATCTCTGGACAGCTAGCTAGGCACTGGCCTGCAACCTCTGCCATAGGCTCATGTGGTGTGGGAGTTTCCTGGTGGTGTGCGCACACTTCCCCACATGGCCCAGTGGTAGGGGCAGTCGCGACCCCTACTGGCGGCTGCCTTTTGACCCCTGGGCAGCGAATCGGGCTTCCCCATACTTTGGACAATATTTGATGATATGGGCAGAGCCACCGCAGTAGATGCACTGCCCCTGCTCCATACATTCATTGCGTAAAGTCTCTGAGGATCCCAAACAGCTCGGCGGTCGCTCGCTAGGGCGAGCAGCCGTACTTTTTTGTGGTTTCCTGCTGCCACACACGCTGGTCCAAGCCCAAGGCCAGCCCTGTGACCAACCTGGGTGCCAACCTCCTTGCCTTTGAGGTGACCTTCCACCTCTGCGTTGTGGCGATCGACTAGTTCCTGAGCGATTCGACGGGGGACCTTGACCCCTACCTCCCACTTGACGGTTCCTTTGACCGCCAACCCCCTGTGCACCCGGACCTCGACCACCCATGGGTCGGCCCCCTTGGCCCTGGCCTCCTCTACCTTGCGGCCTCCCTCCAACCGCGACAGCAACATAGGTCCTCCCCTGGCCCATACCGCTGTCCTCCTCCTCTAGCCCCCACTCAATCTCACTGTAGGGGACTTCATTCGTACCACCTTCACCTAAAGTAAGGATCAAATGATCCATGGCCCTGACCTGACCTGAGATGGTACGACCTTTCCACTTCTTTCCCTTATCTAAGTCTTTATGCCAAAAAGTGGAAACTGGCATGGACTTTGCCTCAAACAGGACCACTTCCCTACTCAACGCATCATATGGTCTGAAGCTTGTCACAGGCCCTGACGCCCCTTGTGACGTCAACAAACCTCTCTCGCAGGAGTTTAAGGAAAGTAGAAAGAGGGGTGAGCCTAGAATACGCAACCATATTGTGCTTACAATCGGCTGCGCGCGCAAGGGACCTCGCAAAACTGGTCGCTTCGTCCTTTAGTGCATGGAAGGCCACGAGGACTTGTTCCTCTGACACAATATGTTGTAAATAACATATGTGTTAATGCTGGCCTCCCAATTATCAAAATTATCGTCCTTCCCGCTATACGAGTCACGAAATTTGATCTTAACGGGCTCTTTGTGGGGTCGCGTTTCGGCTTCTGTTGCGGCCACTACCTTGGCGCCTTCAATGGCGCCGGCACAAAACTTGTATGCACCTTCCTTCAACCTCTTTACTTCGGTCCCCGCGTGGGTCAGCACGTCGCGCGCAAACTCTCTAAAACCTGACCGGATGGAATGGAGGGTCACTTCTTGACCCTTATTGGCCTGATGTTGCTCAAGCCAAGCCTGACTCAGAATCTCAAGATAACCCAAAATCTTATCTAATTTGGCAGGGGTTTCTTGTTGTGCTTGCACTTCCTGCCTACACATTTGAATCTTCTCCACTTCTTTGGCCATCCGGTTGGCCTCCTCCCTCCTCCCCATGTTTCCCCTTGCAAGACGCAACTTCCACTCCAATCTCTTCTCGTCTTCCATCGTCTTGCGTTCCAAGGGGTCCTCCTTAGCTTCCAGCTCCCTGGCGAATGCTTCTTTTTCCTCCTGAGGGGAGGAGATGTTAAGATTGCAACAGGAGGAGGAAGAGAAAAGAAGGGCTGCCGAAGAACCAGCAGCAGCAAAGGAGGAAGAAGCAGAAGAAGAACCCTTCGAAAGGAGGCGTTGGGGAGAGAGAGGAGAAACTAGTGGCATGAAGGCAGAGGATAAGTGGATCTTCTACTTCTTCCTCCTTTGCTGCATTGCCTCCTCATCTTCTCCCAGCGATAAGTTAGCCACCCACTCACCGATCTTCTTTTCCATCCACTTATCCTCTGCCTTCGAACCACTAATTTCTCCTCTCTCTCCCCAACGCCTCCTTTTGAAGGGTTCTTCTTCTGCTTCTTCCTCCTTTGCTGCTGCTGCTTCTTTGACAACCCTTCTTTTCTCTTCCTCCTCCTGTTGCAATCTTAACATCTCCTCCTCCAACTTTTTCTTCTTCGCCGCCTGCTCCTCAGCTATCGCCGTCAGCTTCGCTTGCTTGAGGAGCTCCTCCTTCTTCTCTCTTCTCTCTCTCAGGATGGCAGCGAATTGCTCCTCCTGAGCTTGGGTGTAAGGTTTAGTACTCTTCCCACCACGTGTGTCAACCATGGTGCCAGGTGCACAACCGGGAATTGCTCGTCCTGAGCCTGGGTGTAAGGGGTAGTACTCTTCCCACCACGTGTGTCAACCATGGTGTCAGGTGCACAACCGGGCAACGGTTCCAATCCTCACCACTTAGACTCTACCCCCTTGACTGACAAGACCTACTGACTCGATCTAAGGACTACAAAATCCGGACAGGATCCTGTCAACCAGGGTCACTAGCCTGGACCTAAACAATGGCCGTCACTACAGGACCTGTTGCTGATCAGGAGGCATTCAAGGAGATCCCCCGTAACTCCTCAGAAATTCTTTAACGTCGCAGACATGACGACGCGATCAGCAGGTCCTCTCAAGACTTAGACGGCCTGTTGTGCAGCCCACAGCTCGGATTTTGGGCCTACCGTGCCACACCAAGCAGCCCATCCGTCAGTACCGGTCCTTGGGACGGTTCGTGTCCTCCGGGACAGTCAAGTCGTTAGACACGGTCTTTAGCCCTACTCAGCCCGTGTGGGTTTGGTCAACAAGGCCCTATCCTTCATTCATAGAGTCCTATCACCCTGACAGAAGAGACTCAATACAAAAAGAAGAGACAGACAGACTTGACTCAGCAAGTACCACAGGGTGTGTGCACATCCATAGGGCGAGGGGATAGGCTGAAGGCTTGGCGAGATTATACCGGCTCCAGCTTGGTCAACATCATGGTCAACAATCTTGGTCAACACCTTGGTCTTTGGTCAACGCTTGGTCAACGCTGCAGTCAACTCCCGGTCAATGCCGGGTCATCGCTCGGTCAACTCCGATCAACTCCGGTCAACTCTCCGTCTGGCTATGGCGGCCGGCTTCCCTTTCGTCGCCACCCTTCTTCTTCCCTTTTTCTGCCTCGCCTCCTTCACCCCGGTTGTCTCCTCTCTTTTTTTTTTCTTTTTTTTTTTTTCTCGTCTCTCCCTTCTTCCTCCGCTTCACTTCTCTCCTCGGTCTCTCCCTCAGTCCCCTCTTGCACCTCCTTCGTTACTCTGTGGTAGAGGTCCGCGGCTATAGCTGCCTTCTTCTTCTTCGTTGGACTGCACAACGGTCTTCACAGGTACGTGACAACCAAACCTGTATCGCTCAATCTCTCTCTCTCTCTCTCTCTCTCTCTCTCTCTCTCTCTCTCTCTCTCTCTCTCTCTCTCTCTC
>BFEA01000151.1:1955446-1983544 GCA_003427395.1 Chara braunii | reverse complement strand
TTTGAATGGCCATTTAAAGAAAAGTACTGAGTATTTTATTTTGAGGAGTTGCACAAGAGCGAGGCTTGTATGGCTAAAAGCAAGGGGTGTGAGTACAGGGAATGGTTGAAGTTGACCCCGTGTAGTGCATGACTTTCGTTGAATCTTTGATGTGATTGCAGGTATGTTTGGTGATTCGGACTTTGGATTTGACTGCCTACGCTCACATGCATATATATATGGCTGAAAGGAGGCCCACTATGACTATGAGAAGTGATCGTCCTAAATTAATAACCCTCTATATATGTGAATATATATGTTTCGAGTGTTTTGCGCGGCCTACTGGGACCGCGCGTAAGGGTTAAACAAATTATGTTTTTGAGAGAAAAGGGAGATCCCCTTTTATCCGTTACTTTTCAGAGTTTCTATGGTTGGACGTTGTAGTTTGTGGCAGCTGTCAAAGTCAAACCCCTTGATTTCCCTTCAGGCCCTAGGTGAAGGAGTTGGTCTTTAGGGCCATAAGAGACGCCTGCCACCGCAGGTATGAACCTGTGTACCACCCACTCTCCGCAAGTTGCAGAAGAGGGTGTGGAATTCAACCGCGCTTGGCGGTTGTCCAGCGTCGAGAGATCAGTCCCTCAAGCCGCATGTCAGCCAACACTTGAGTGTCGAACGCGACCCTCGAGACTAACGAGGATCACATGAGTATGGGTACTACATAGTACGCCATCATTGCGACCGCTTTGCGTACACATGCATTGCGAATCGATACGAGTTAGCCCTGCGTCCGCGCTGTTTTATACCAAGTCTCGCGCGCGACGCCTATCCGATTTCCGCATCGGAAAGTTATGGGATGGCTACCGAGGGACTAGGAGCGGTGTCGCGTTGTTCATTCAGTGTCGTTCTGTATATGCATATGTATGTGTATGTGTGCGTGTTTTTATTTTTATGTTCTTTATAGTGGTGTGCGCGCGGCGTGTGGGATGCGTCCTAGTCGACCGACGACGGGCCGCGCTTGGGACTTCAGCCTCCCCAGTGCGTCGGTTCGTGTGCGGGTTCGATAGAGGCGTATTACCGCGCGTACCCCCTATGCTACAGCGAACGAGAAACGCCCTCGG
The DNA here is from genome assembly GCA_003427395.1 of Chara braunii. Lineage (NCBI taxonomy): Eukaryota > Viridiplantae > Streptophyta > Charophyceae > Charales > Characeae > Chara > Chara braunii. The sequence goes on along the minus strand of BFEA01000151.1, from coordinate 1,982,447 downwards.
CTGGTCCACCTCTGCAATTGCAGCTGATTAGCTTTCGTACTGTGGACTAGTAGCTCGGCGGGGATACGCCCACCGAAGGGAGGTGACAGCTCCCGTAAGGTGGAGGTAAATCGTGCCTCGCATAGGCCCTATCCTGTCGTAGGGGCTCGTGGGAGGTATGGCGCACTCGGCCGGAGCGGCTTGCACAAGCTCCATGTATATTCGGGACGGAGGATTAAATCCAACTCCTGCATGACGCGACTAAGAGGGTTCCGCGCTGCCCTTGTGCGGTGCCGGACCGATGCGCTCGACACCGGTGATGAAGCATTGGTAGTAGTCGGCCAACCCCATGAATGAGCGAACGTTCGTGGTGTTGGTGAGCTCGGGTCATACACGGATGGCCTCCATCTTGTCCGCGAGCAACAGATGCTTTGTGGCATCACATAATGGCCCAAGTATTCGAGCTCCTGCCGCACGAATTCACATTTGTCGCGGTTAGCTTTGTAATTCGCTTGCCGTAGCCGCACCAAAACGGTGCGCAGGTGCTCCACACGTTCGTCCAAACACCGTCTGTACACCAAGATATCGTCGACGTAGATGAGTACAAATATGTCCAGCATGTATCGAAACTCCGTCGTCATAGCCGCTTGGAACGTGGTCAGGGCATTCGTAAGGCCAAAAGGCATAACCAGCCATTCGAAATGCCATTTGAAATGCCCATATCGTGTTTTGAACGCGGTCTTGTAGCAGTCCTCCTGCCGGATCTCGACTTGGTGATATCCCAATTTGAGGTCAAGCTTGGAGAAAACTTTTATGCTGCCCAACCGTTCGAGGAGGTCGTCGATGCGTGGAAGAGGGTTGGCATTCTTGACGGTTTGCGCGTTGAGCTTGTGATAATAGATGCACAACCGTTCTTCTTCCAGACGAAGAGAGCGGGAGCGTCGTATGGCGATGAGCTAGGCCGAATCCAGCCTTTCTCAAGAAAGTCGACGAGTTGTGCCCGGAGCACACTTAACTCTTCCTCGCTCATACGGTAGACCGGGGCTTCGGTTGCGAAGGTACGGCCCCGACCTCGAGGATGATCTCGTGGCGGATTGGCCAATCCGATACTACTCCGTGTGGGGCTTCGAAAACGTCACCGCATGCGTCTAGAAGCTTGGTGATGCGTGGGTCCGTCGATGCGTCCGTCGATGAGATGTCATAGGGAGGGAGGGCGTGGAGAAAACACACACCCATCTCCTCGATGTCGTCCCGAAAGATGGAAGCTTGAATGCTCACGGCGGACACCACGTGACAGCTGATCGAAGGGTGAGGTTGAGGCACCGTGGACGGGACTAGTACTCCGTTCCGATCACGAATATGAATGGTGAGGCGATAGAAGTTCACCGGGTGATTCTCGCTTTGTCGCCACGACATGCCCAAAATCATGTCGAACTTGGTGTTCAAAATGTCGAAGGACACGGCCTCGCTCGCATGTGGGGCAAAGTACACGGGGACAAAATCAATGCACCGGTTGATTGACTTGTGCGTGTGACCGTCGGCCAACGTGACTTGAGTAGGCTGCGACTTCCTCCGAACGCGTGGCCCCATACCAGCTCGTACCATAAATCTTGGCTCATATAGTTGCGAGTAGCTCCACAATCGATCAAAGCGTTGCAGGTCGCTTCTCCAATTTAAATGTGTATGTACAGCAATGGCGCGTCGTTATTGTCATACCGTTCTGTCTTGAACTCGCCGTCAATTTTTCGCAAGGTAGTCGTGAAGGTCAACAACCCCTACTCCGACGTCCATCAACGGAGTTGGTACTGCAGTGTGCATGTAATCCCGCAATTGTGCCATTAGTGCATTGCAATGCGGTTTCGGCAATCGAACGGTCGGGGGAAGGGGCATCCATTGGACGTCCACGAACGTCAACGGGTCGAGTTTCTCAAGTCTTGACCATGGCGTCGAATCCCCGACGAAAGTTGGCGGCAAAGTTTCCAAATCGGTTGTCGATGGTGATGAATCCGTGTATGCGATGGAGTCTTGCACGTGGAGTGGCTGGTCCAACGGTGGGACCAAGTGGACAACATAATCCTCGTAAGTGAACCGAGGACTTGCAACATCCGCATTCTCCCCAAAGTTGGTACTGCAATGTGCATGTAATCCCGCAATTGTGCCATTAGTGCGTTGCAATGCGGTTTCGACAATTGACCAGTCGGGGGAAGGGGCATCCATTGGACGTCCGCGAACGTCAACGGGTCGAGTTTCTCAAGTCTTGACCATGACGTCGGATCCCCGACGAAAGTTGGCGGCAAAGCTGCCGAATCGGTTGCCGATGGTGATGAAACCGTGCATGCGRTGGAGTCTTGCACGTGGAGTGGWTGGTCCAACGGTGGGACCAAGTGGACAGCGTAATCCTCGTAAGTGAACCGAGGACTTGCAACATCCGCATTCTCCCCAAATGTGTAGGAGGCCGATAGTCCTCGTAAGTGAACCGAGGACTTGCAACATCCGCATTCTCCTCAAATGTGTAGGAGGCCGCTAGCAAGGCGGCCGAATTTGGCGGAGTGAGAGGTGGAGTCGCCTCACCTCCTGTGCGGCTCAGTTCCCCGAGCTGGTTCGAGGTCAAACATCCTCCTTGCCTTGATCTTGGCATTGGGAGGTCTTGCGCTTGGTGATGTTGCATCCACAATCTCCCTAGATGTGTTGAGGCCGCTAGCAAGGCAGCCGAATCTAGCGGAGTAAGAGGTGGAGTCGCCTCACCTCCCATGCGGCTCAGTTTCCTGAGTTGGTTCGAGGTCGAACATCCTCCTTGCCTTGATCTTGGCATTCGGAGGTCTTGTGCTTGGTGCCTTGATCAAATCGCTGCAGGGCGCTTCTCCGATTTCAATGCGTATGTACAGCAATGGCACGTCGTTGTTGTCATACCGTTGTGTCTTGAACTCGCCGTCAATTTTCGCAAAGCCCTACTCCGACGTCCATCAACGGAGCTGGTACTGCAGTGTGCATGTAATCCCACAATTGTGCCATTAGTGCGTTGCAATGCGGTTTCGACAATCGACCGGTCGGGGGAAGGGGCATCCATTGGACGTCCGCGAACGTCAACGGGTCGAGTTTCTCAAGTCTTGACCATCACGTTGACTCCCCGACGAAAGTTGGCGGCGAAGCTGCCGAATCGGTTGCCGATGGTGTTGAAACCGTGCATGCGATGGCGTCTTGCACGTGGAGTGGTTGGTCAAACGGTGGGACCAAGTGGACAACGTAATCCTCGTAAGTGAACCAAGGACTTGCGACACCCGCATTCTCCCCATATGTGCACGAGGCCGCTAGCAAGGCGGCCGAATCTGGCGAAGTGAGAGGTGGAGTCTCCTCACCTCCCGTGCGGCTCAGTTCCCCGAGCTGGTTCGAGGTCGAACATCCGCCTTGCCTTGATCTTGGCATTGGGAGGTCTTGTGCTTGGTGCTGTTGCACCAATAGCAGCAGCCATACCGCCTGCGCCACTTGTATTCGGCCTCGGTCAAGCTAAACTTGACCCATGGTACTCGATGTCTGTTTTCGGCCGACGATGCAGTTTTTGCCTTCCCTTTTCTACGGGAGTTGTTGTTGCTTCACGGTTGGACGACGGCCACCTGATCTCCCTCACGTGATGTTGGGGTGACTCTCGGGTCTTCCACAAGGATGTCCGATTGGACTGCAGCGACGGGCTGCGAACGCGGACCAAATTATCCTTTTTCTCCACATAGACTGGCTGCCATGGATTTGTCTTGATGATCTCACGAGCCTTGTCAATAATTTCGGCGAAGGTCGTGTATTGTTCGCAATCACCGAGTGCGAGGCTCAAGGCGAGATCTTTTGGTGCAGGTCGGCGACCTAGACGCCATGGATGGTTGCCATGTGGCTGAGCTAGATCTAGCATCCGCCCTTGGAGTTGAGGAACAACGCCAAGATGTACAAGTGGTCGGGGACCCGATGAATCTGAAGCTCGGTCGTAAAGCCCTGCCACCAGGGGACCGGGTCCTGATGCGTATAGTCATCAAACTTCTTGATCCGAAACGTCAACATTTTGTAATGCCTCGATGCATTGGTGCTGCCATCGTTGTCGGGCGGCTGGTGTAGTTCCCGAACCTCGTTCTCCAAGGTGTCGAGCTGCTCGTTAATGGACGCTGTTGCGGCGAAGTTGCCACAAAATTAAGGTCCAAAAAAAAAAGTAGGGGTTTCTCATTCCAGTGTTCTTTTTTAGGCGGGGTGTGGTAACTGGTGTGGTAACTGGCCTTCCCCCTCCCTTCTGCAAATCCCACACAGTGGTGGACGCATTTGCGGGAAGGGTGTAACTGCCCAATAGCGCCCTGCCCCACACTGTCTCGCAGAAGTCACAATATATGTTTGGTGAGGCCAGCCGACCACCACTATATGCTGAAGATTGGCATTCAGGTCTGCATGTGGGCAGTTGTCGGTTAGGACGAAGATGCTTGTAGCTCTCTCGTGTTTTTCTTTTTGTTTTCTTATGAATACGTACAGTGGCCCAAGGGACCTCTATCCACTACTCACCACATTGACAAAAGACATACATATGGCGGTGTATGGTTCCATGTTTTGGCAAAAGATTCATTCTAATGTTATACATTTGGTGAGCGGTGAGCTAGGCCCGGAGAATCACGTGGAGTCTAGCTAAATCCGTGACCGATAACTGCCGAGCTACTGACCTGAACTCGAACCCACAACATACATTGGTGGTCTGCTTCCACCTCCTCCATATACGATGTGTCCATCTTGCTTGTTGAAGCAATGGTCCTCAATGGCTCCATGATGTCCAAGTGTATTGTCGGAGCCGTTTGAGTTACCTGCAGGGCCCCCTGAATTGATGTAAAGGGGGCCCTTTGGTCTCTCTCTCTCTCTCTCTCTCTCTCTCTCTCTCTCTCTCTCTCTCTCTCTCTCTCTCTCTCTCTCTCTCTCCNTCTCTCTCTCTCTCTCTCTCTCTCTCTCTCTCTCTCTCTCTCTCTCTCTCTCTCTCTCTCTCTCTCTCTCAGCTCACAAGGCACCGGCCTGTACCGCACTGCGCACTGGTGCACCAAAACTATGGTTAGGACAGATGGCATTCGGGGAGGTTTTAGGCGACACTTAGCAGCAAAGTCAGCAAACAATTTTCTTTTACCTTTTTTTTTTTTTTTTTTTTAAACACCCCCCCCAGTGTTAGTGCTGCTGATAAGAGCAGACACCACTAACACCTGGGGAGAGGCTCCATCTATTGGTGGTGAGCGTCACCTGCTGGAAAACGGGTCCAGCGTCCCATATACAGAAAAAAAATGTCTGAGAAAAGTGAGAACAGTGGCTGTGGGGCCTGCCAGCATTGATTGCCCGGCAACCCAGGGGACGAACTGAGCAGGCCTATATAGTCTCCAGCGGTGTGGCCTTTTGTGAGCTTGGAGAGCTGCCATTGCCTTTTGTACCTCTTCACCCTCAAAAGAAGGGCGCCAGATAAGCAGTTAAGGGCTGATACTATTGAGAACGACTACTCACTCCAAGCCATGCCCAATGGCACAGAATGCTCAGGATACTCAGACTGCCTGCATTGACTACCCCAACTGAACATACAAACAAACATATACATTAGCGGAGTCCTCCCAAGGGGCTCCAGAGAGGAGTTTCATATGTGGGCACCTAAAAGTGTACTTAGTTGTACCTGAAAATATGTGTATGTACCAAATTGTATGCGTGTGTGAGGTTGTGAAGGAGACCAGCTTAACAGTATCACATTCAGGACAAAATCTCTGCCAGAGACAAGGCGTGAGGTGGGAAGGGGTCTGAGAAATCCGAGGGAGGGCGTAGTGGGAACAGGGGTTCTATGTTTGTCCAGTCCTTGAAAACTAGACGGTAGTCTCTCAATTCATCCAAATCGCGCGGCCCCTCTTCCCTGTCACCACTCCATTCGACTTTTGCACTCCACTTTTGCAATCCATCCTTCTCTTTCCCCCCCTACCCAGTCTGTGCAACATCTCCAATTTGTCTGAAGAGGTATAATTGTGATTTTGTTTTTAACCACCTCTGTGTGAGTGTACCTGCTGCTGAATCTGTTCTGTAATCTCTGACCCCTCCACCCGTACCTTCTCCATGGCCAGGGTGCATCTTTGCCACCAAAGTGCCCATATCACCGCCCTCCTTCCTAATCTGTACATGTTCCCTACGAAGGTCGTGGCTGTTTCTGCCAGCGGCCAATGTCCCGTCAATATGGCTTGCCATAACCAAGGACGGTCTCAAGCTAGGTCCATGTACAGCCAGGGGGCCCAGCATTTGACAAACGTTGGACCCTCAAGAACAGTAAATTTTGACGAGTTTTCAGCCACAAACTCGGTTTCAATTTCGTTCAAAAAATAGAAGATGTCCATTTTGACGAAATGGCAGTTGTTTGGGGTGAGACAGTATGTATCTGGCCAATCCTCAGTGGGGTTTCTGTGTTTGCCACCCAATCTCCTACTCTCAGGGTGGGACCACGTTTGAGGAACCCGTACCATTCCAGTGGGATGGCTTCAATAAGGTTTTCCAAAAGCTCTTCTACATGATGGCAGAACCTTAAGGTTACTCGCATCTGGTCCCCTGTTATACAGTTCTGCCTCTCATTATCTTAAAGGTCCCCTACCCTGAGTACAATATGTTTAACCCAGCTCTTCCAGGGTAGGGATGAGCTTGTCATAACGCAGCCCCTCGTGTCTATCACCCATGTATTTCCAAAGAGGGGTTGACGGTGGACATCCTCCCAACGGTTAGGGTGGGTCATGTCTGGGATCGAAAGTTTACGCCAGGTTTGCAGCAGAGATGGCCAAAAGTTGTCCAACATTTGACCCCCGCCTTTCGGCCATCCCCTCGATGTGCGAGCTTACATGGGATCGTCCAAAATCGGTCCAACCATGTCAGCGGACAAATCGTATGGGAGGTTGCCAAGGCCAGTCGGGCCAAATGTTCCAGAGCTAAAACACTCCATGGGCTTTGGGGGGCAAAAATAAGCTTTTTTATCCACTTAACTCGTAATGCTTGCACCTGCGTGGCTGGATCAATTATTCCCAAGCCTCCCCCCGCTTTAGGCTGGATAATTCAGTCCTACGCCACTCGGCTAGTTGCATTGGCATGCTCTCCGTCCCCCCTTCATAGGAAAGTCGCTGCCTTGTTCCTTAGGCTCCTCGGGGCCGCTTTGCTCAATGGCAACAGCAAGGACTTGTACCATAATGTTGCAAAAATCACATTATGAAGTACTAGAGCCCGACCAAAAAGGGATGTGTGCTTGTTTCTCCAGTTGTTTAGTTTGTTCTAAGTCGGGGCCCTGATCCAACCGTCATTAACTAGTGGCCGTCCCTCTGTGGTCATGGATAACCCTAGGATTCTGATTGGGGTTTCTAACGGCATCCATGCGATGCGTGGTGACTCTGAAGGGCGTCCCCCTTGGTAGTGAATCCACCATCCTTGTGTTTTAGAGCCCCAATTAATTGTTATGTCGGAAACCTTGGCAAACTTTTTCATCATCTGCTGGATTTCATCCACATTGCGGTGTGTGGCCTCTGCCATTATTGTGAGGTAATCTGTGAACAGAGAGCACACCGGGATTGCGTCCTCCAAGATGCGTGTGACACAGATTTTAGTGATATTTTTATTTGCCCAGAGACTGGCGGCTAGTGCCTCCATAATGACAAGGAAAAGGAAGGGGGCGATTGGATCCCCTTGGCGGACCGATCGCTCTAAATGTACGGGTGGCGCAAAACTTTCATTGACTTGGACGCATGTGGTAGCATTTTGGTGTAGGATTTGTATCCAGCGTCTGAAGTCCGGCCCGAAATTCATTTTTTCTAGACATTTGTACAGAAACAACCAGTCCACGTGGTCATAGGCCTTTTCGAAGTCGATGAAGATTAGGGCCGCATTTTGACGAGATTGCATCGTGAGTTGGAGGATCTCATGAATCAACATGATATTTTCTTGTATATTCCTATTCTCCATGAAGCCGTTTTAGCGGGATGGATGATGTCCTCCATTACCGAAATCATTCTGTTTGCCAGGGCTTTCGACAACACTTTGTACACTACTCTAAGGAGCATTATAAATCTGAAATTTATGATATCCATCTTATCTCCTTTTTTTATAAACGAGGGTTGGTATCCCTTGCCCCACCCTTTCCCCCATCTCCTCTGTGAGCCATGCTTCGTTGTAGGAGTCCATAACATCTTGGCTCATAAAATCCCATGTGGTTTCCCTAAACCATAACTCTTTAGGGAAACCATAAATCCCGGGAGCCTTTTCCTCCTTCATTTGCAGAAGGGCGGTCCATATCTCGTGTTTAGAGAGTGGAGTCTCTAAAGAATCGTGTTGTTCGGGCGTCAATGTTTTGTTTACTGGTTCCAGGAGTTCTTTGATTAGGTGGTCATGATATGGCGTTGGCCGACGCTGGCCGACTCTTTTCGTTGGATTTGAGGAACATGATGAGATTGACGTTGCCAAAGTTTTTTCAGACCAACCCTATAACTAAGAGACCTAAAGTCGGAGCGGGAGTCAGTGGTACGACTTGTCGTTCGTGGTTCCTGACAAGGCCGTAGTGGTGCGCGGTCATGGAAAGACTAAAGCTAGACCTAGTCTACCTAAAATAATGTGGCGCGGCTGCTAAGCCATGCGATTCAGGCCCTAAGTAGGCTAAAAAGAGGGGTGCGCCGGGTATAGAGCCGCGGCGCAGGGGGAATAGGAAGAAAGGTTTTATTTCCTGGGCCGCAGGGGTTGACACCGAGCCAGGGGGTTGATAGGCCGATGCCGAGGTCGTGCGGCCAACCGACGGGGCAGGGCCTGCCAGCAAAGCCTATTAGGCTTCAGGCAGGCGGGATCTGCAGAGCCGCAGGCAGGCAGAGCCTGCAAGGCCACGGCATGGGGGAGAAGTGACTGGGCAAGCTCTTCATATAGAAGAGTTGCTCCTATCACGAGCTAGCCCAGTAGGATACAACACTTTACTCTTACCTGAAGGATACCGGGATCAAGCCTGGCTGCACGCTCTTACCGGGCTAGCTCCTTTTGGAGCAGCCCAAGGCAGTTGGGCGTGGCCGATTTCGGTCGCGCAATCATCAAGATCTTGCGACTGAGATCTGCCGCGCGGGGTAGATTAGCATAGCCCCTGCGCATTCAAGGATGACACACATAAATCGAGAAATGGTTACAAAATAATAATAATAATAATAATAATAATAATAATAATAATATAATAAAGATAAAAATGTCAAATCCATATGGATCGAACTCGGATTTGTACAGTCGTAATTATCCACGACGTGACCGTAGGGTAAAAAAAAAAAAAAAAAAAAAAAACCTTAACTAAAACTGAAGCGCCACTTGGCGCTCTTGGAACTGCCTGGGGCACTTCAGCCCCACTGCACTTGGCAGTCGCCCGTGGAAACGGGTGACCGCTTTTCTGCAAAAGGGAAGTTCGTTCATTTTCTGATTTTTTTCTTGTTTTTTAAAGATTTTCAGTAGATTTTCTTCTTTTAGATTCTTTTTGGATTTTTTTTATTAGATTCTTTATTTTCCATCGATCCGTGAACTTAGCAAAGTGCCCGTTCATTTTTGACGAACGGGCTGCCATTCTGGTGTAGGATGAGCGAAATAGAATGTATATCGAATGCACAGAGAGAGAGAGAGAGAAGGGGGCGGGGGGGGGCGGGGGGGGGGCTCATAGGCCTTGCGCCTGTATTAGACGCCTTGTTCCACCTAAATACGGGTGCAGGCAGGAGGGGGGGAGACCCGTCTGAGCTTGACTCTAGTTCGACACTGTGAAATGACTTGGTGAAAGGAGGCTGCTCGTTTTGAAAAACGAGCTGCCCCTTTCAAATTAAAAAAAAAAAAAGAAAAAAAAAAAGGAGAGGGGGAGTAAGTAACGGCCACGTACATGGCCGCGGGTTCAGCGTAGATACAGGGGATAGGCAGAAGAAAGAAAGAGGGGAGGAGAAGAGCTGGAAAAAAAAAAAAGCAGTCACGAATTCGTTTGTGACCTCGGTCCAGATGCAGGGCAGAGAAGCATCTGGACCTTGAAGTGACAGCAGACAATTGATTTCAACAATCTGCTGAAAATGGCTTGATACAGCCACTTCGTGGCTGCACCTGGCCGAGGGGAGTGGCCAGGTGCATAGCCAAAGCTTGGGACATGATGTTCCTAGTAGAACATCAAGATCCCCAGCCCTCGATCGAAGTTCAGATCGAGGGCTAGGCTCAGCCCCGTTTTCTTTAGCTAAGCCTCAAGTGGCTGCCCACCACTCCAGCCCAGCTATAAAACAGGGCTGGCCAGCCACTCCAGCCCAACTATAAAACAGGGCTGGCCAGCCACTCCAGCCCAGCTATAAAAGCAGGGCTGGCCAGCAGCATCCTCACTCAGTTGAGGTGCTGCCCACTTTCTGATTGATTGTGGAGTAGAGAGCAGCATTATGCTGCCGGAGTGCTGGGGGGCAGCGAGTAGAAGGAGCTGAGTGGAGGTCTGCAAGAGAGAAGGGAGGACTGCTGGAGGTGGCCATAGCTGTGAAACACAGCCATAGCCGCCATCTCAGCGAGAGGAAGAGAGAGAGAAGCGCTGGAGGTCTGCAGGGAGCGCGGGAGTGAGGCAGCCATAGCCACCACTTCACTTTGTGAACTGCTGGGGAGGTGATGTGCGGCCGTCACGACAACTGCAGCCACACTTGATGGAACGCAGGGGAGGTGCTGTTCGCTCGGCACGGCAACGGCGGCAGTTTTTTGCAGTGACGTGGAAGCGCTGCCAATTTTTTTCGGCGGCGGCACTAATATTTTAGCGGTAACCCAGAAACGCTGCCATTTTTTTTGCCTTGCGCCTGTATGAGACGCCTTGTTCCACCTAGATACGGGCGCAGGCAGCAGGGGGGAGACCCGTCTGAGCTTGACTCTAGTTCAACACTGTGAAATGACTTGGTGAAAGGAGGCTGCTCGTTTTGAAAAACGAGCTGCCCCTTTCAAATAAAAAAAAAAAAACAGAAGAGGGGGAGTAAGTAACGGCCACGTACATGGCCGCAGGTTCAGCGTAGATACAGGGGATAGGCAGAAGAAAGAAAGGGGAGGAGAAGAGTTGGAAAAAAAAAAAGCAGTCACAAATTCGTTCATGACCTCGGTCTAGATGCAGGGCAAAGAAGCATCTGGACCTTGAAGTGACAGCAGACAGTTCATTTCAACAGTCTGCTGAAAATGGCTTGATACAGACACTTCGTGGCTGCACCTGGCCGAGGGAAGTGGCCAGGTGCATAGCCAAAGCTTGGGACATGATGTTCCTAGTAGAACATCAAGATTCCCAGCCCTCAATCGAAGTTCAGATCGAGGGCTAGGCTCAGCCCCGTTTTCTTTGGCTGAGCCTCAAGTGACTGCCCACCACTCCAGCCCAGCTATAAAACAGGGCTGGCCAGCCACTCCAGCCCAACTATAAAACAGGGCTGGCCAGCCACTCCAGCCCAGCTATNACTATAAAACAGGGCTGGCCAGCCACTCCAGCCCAGCTATAAAAGCAGGGCTGGCCAGCAGCATCCTCACTCAGTTGAGGTGCTGCCCACTTTCTAATTGAGTGTGGAGTAGAGAGCAGCATTATGCTGCCGGAGTGCTGGGGGGCAGCGAGTAGAAGGAGCTGAGTGGAGGGGAGGTGTTGTTCGCTCGGCACGGCAACGGCGGCTTTTTGCAATGACGCGGAAGCGCTGCCAATTTTTTGCGGCGGCGGCACTGATATTTTAGCGGTAGCCCGAAAACGCTGCCGTTTTTTTTCCAGCGGCGGCACTGAAGTTTTGGTATTGACGGCAACCGCGTGGTGGTGCGGTTGGTGTGTCGGCGACGCTGAACGCTGTCAGACTATTGGGAAGAGATTGTATGTTGAGGGAGTATTGTGGCAGGCGGTCGTCGCGAGGAAGTAGTGTGGATTACTTTGCTAACGACTTGTTGCGACAACCTTTTTATCTAGCGGCGTGATTCTATATGGTCTTCTTGAGTGGGCCATTTTTTACAACTTCACTCAAGGTCAGTCAGTCATTCAGTTATTGACTCAGATCCCTTCACACCCGTGTGAACCAACACTTGCTTGACCCTATTCTTTTAATGTTCACTAAAAAGGTAGAGGAAATGTGTGTTTGCACGCGTGAATGGAAGTCTGACATGAGTTTGGGATTGCATTGTCTTCTTTTGAACTCGTTGTTCGGCCTGATGTGCAGGTAGGTAGAAGGATGCCTGAAAAAGAGGAACCTATTCATGTTAATGAAAGTAAATGGAAGGATGGTTGTCTTCTATTTCTCGCCTGCATGCATGTTGGAGGGAAGGACAACCATTAAACGACGAAAAGGAAAGAGGAAATGTGTGTTTGCACGTGTGAATGGAAGTCTGACATGAGTTAGGGATTGCATTGTCTTCTTTTGAACTTGTTGTTCGGCCTGATGTGCAGGTAGGTAGAAGGATGCATGAAAAAGAGGAACCTATTCATATTAATGAAAGTAAATGGAAGGATGGTTGTCTTCTATTTCTCGCCTGCATGCATGTTGGAGGGAAGGACAACCATTAGACGACGAAAAGGAATTTGATCACACAAAGAAGAAATCAAATGGACATAGATTTTTCGTGAGGATACTCGTTCTTTCCCGAATGACCCTCTCTGTCTATACCCATCTGTCTGAATGATTTTCTCTCCTGTGATCTCCTTTTTCGTCTAAGTTACCCTTGACGTCAGGCGGCGAGGGATCGTTTGCCGTCGTGGTAGACATTTTTCTATTTCCTAGGAGGCATCCGAGGCGGGGGTTCATTCACTTAGGGGCCGGCCCCATTACTGACTCGAAGTGGACCGCTTTGTGGGAAGATACCATGCTCTTGTGGTGGAGCCAGCCCGACTTTTGAGATCCGAGGTTCGCTCGGGTGAGGACGAGGTGTATCCCAGACCACCTCCTAGGGAAAGGACATGTGCCTACCCACGGAAAAGCCTTAAATTCACTCGTGTGAAGGGGAACTGTCATAGCATACCCCTTTAGTGGCCGCTTTAGGGGTCACTCGTGCATGGAGAACTGAGCCACAAGAAGCTCGGTTCATGGTTACTAGTCGGAACAAAGTGCGGCTAGGCACTCTTGTTGTGGTTGGCCTCGCCACAAGAAGCGAGGACCAATAGGGTCGATATGGCAAGCAAGGCTTGGATAGCTAGAGTCGGGAGTGACCCTCCCCAACAAGGTCAATAAGGGCCAGGAGGACAAGGCAACCAACAAAATTTGAAAGCGGATCATCGTCCTTATGGGGCATCCAATGTTCGATTGTTCAAGTCGATTGCTGACTTGTATAGCGGTAGCCGGATTACCTGCAGATGGCATTCACACCAAAGTTAGAATGAGAGCGTAGTCATCACTAGAGCAATAGCACCTTAACTTTGCTTGGAAGTTGGGATGTCAGCACTTGCTAGCAGTCAGTGTGGTATGAACTGAAAGAACTTGGCAATGCACCTCATCAGGTCGAAAAGCCGTGTCATCCCTGCCATTTGGCAGGCAGAGTGGAGATATTTTGGTCAGACGTCATATGAGCGTCGCTGTGCATGTTAGTCATGCTTTTATCCTTTTGTTGATAAGTGTTATTTGAAGTCGAGTCAACTCATCATGGCTCGTCGTTGAATGACAAGCCAAGTCAGCCTTTGTCGATTTGATCTGAACGAGTGGTATGCATGATTGTGTCGATTTGAGAAGATAAGTTAACTTACGTTGACTTGAGTCTTCTTTATTTGACCGTGTTTTGTTTGAGTAACTCCTGATTGCCTTTGAGAGAAGGTACTAAGATCACTCGAAGTTTTCCTTACGCTTGGAATACCACGTCCTTGTCGACCGGCATACATTCCGATTCCTGGGAGATCAGCGCCCCAGGGACGAACGACGTTCGGGTCCACCTTGGCGTTCAACCATGCGTACCTATGCTACAGCGAACGGGCAAACGCCCTCGACCGGCCTACCTCTGCAATTGCACGTGGGCTGGTAGCTCGGCAGGGGATACGCCCCTAAGGGTGGTGACAGCCCCTTAGGGAAGGTAAGTTGTGCCCCGCGAGAACCTATCCTGTCGTAGGGGACCACGGGATGTACGACTGGCGCACTCGGCCGGAGCGGCAAAGGGTCGGCGCGGATTACCGTGTTGTCCCCGAGTTGTCGTTGAATAGGGGAAAGCCTGAGTTTCTCCTTCGTGATGCGGCAGGGAAGGCCCTCGCAACGCGCTCGACAACGTGTCCGATTTGTCTACATGCGAGGAGGAAAGATCTTGTGCATGGCGGTTTGGACGTTTCGTAAACGGCCAGACCAAGGGGCCAACTACTATAAACTAAACACCTCCCTACTTAGATCCAAATCCTTCCAGAAGTACCTACAACAGGCTTGGGATTTCTGGAAGGACTACCGCCCTCCCCGCGAGAACCTATCTTGTCGTAGGGGACCACGGGATGTACGATTGGCGCACTCGGCCGGAGCGGCAAAGGGTCGGCACGGGTTACCGTGTCGTCCCCGAGTTGTCGTTGAAAACAGGAAAGCCTGAGTTTCTCCTTCGTGATGCGGCCGGGAAGGCTCTTGCTCGCGCGGGGGCCGATGCGCTCGACAACGTGTCCGATTTGTCTATATGCGAGGAGGAAAGATCTTGTGCATGGCCGTTTGGACGTTTCGTAAACGGCCAGACCAAGGGGCCAGCTACTATAAACTAAACACCTCCCTACTTAGATCCAAATCCTTCCAGAAGTACCTAAAACAAGCTTGGGATTTCAGGAAGGACTACCGCCCTCAACCAGAATCGCAAATCACTTGGTTTAATAACGGACTGTTTTTTTTTTATGGCTAAAAAGTGTAATGAATACTCCGAAAATCTAGCTGCCCAGAGATATCAGCAAGAAGTCACAATTATGCAAAACTTAGTGGATGCCAAACAGGAACAAAACTCGCAAGGGCAGGAACAAAGGACCGCTGAACTACAAACTCGCATACACGAATTGAAGGATCAACTTCTGAAGCACGCACAGTATCGATGGCAAGGAGCCCAAACAAGGGCAAGGCTATGCAGGTTCTCCACTGAAGGAGCAATGGACTCTCACTTCTTCAGTTCTGCCAGGACACGAATCCAAAGAACCACAATCGAAGCACTTTACGAACCGAAAACCAAGTAATCAGACCCAGCCGTAACCACAGCCCGTTGCACAAAGATAATATATGATTTCTACAAATTTTCTTTTACCGTACACTACACACCAATCAAAATAAAACAACTCCTGATTAGATACTATCCGGATCTTCCCACAAACACCAGCACTAGATTAGCATGGCAAGAAACTCCAAGTTCTGGCAGCACGTGGAACAACCTGTCAATTTGCAGAGAAAAAAAAAATTGTTGCAGGCTGCGGCACAGGCCCAGCACACCAACAAATTGATTGTCTGGCTTCGTCAGACTGACGCAACAGAATCACTACAAACCCTTCCGACCGACAGGAGCAAACTGGATTGACACTAGGATCTGGCAGGACAAACTGGGAAAGACTAGACCTGATAGATCCGGACCGAAGACACAGGCTGTCTGCAGGCTCAAAATCCACGGTCAACTGCAAGCAAGGGTCAGGAGGACCAGTCAAACAATTGACGACCTTCTCACGCCGAACAGACTGACAAACACAAACTGACATCTAGACGGATGACAAGCAAGACCTAACCGACCAATTTTGACAGACTGACGAACTGACGTTAGGGGCACAGGTTGCCAAAACGAGCTCACTCGATCAAAATTTTGATTGAAGCAATGCCACTGGTCAACTTTGACCAGCTTACAAGGGCCTGGCAGACTCCCGTCGGTCAGCGCCCAAACTGAATCTTCGTCGCAACTTCCAATCAACGGCTGCAAATGATTCGCTGATGGATTTCTTCTGCAAATTGACCTTCCCCTAGTGGGGTCTACAAAACCAGTGGGCAAGCTTGGCGCCTGCCATCTAGAGATAGGCCGTTGGTCCCCTCGAGTGGCATTTAGCAGAGACTGCTGATATTCACAGGGGGAGGGGACCGTAGGGGAGGCACAGCGATTGGCCCATCGAAGACGCTCGGTCCTGATGCTACTAGCTGACCGCTGGCCGGTATCGCCCACCTGCTGTAGCAGGTATTGCACCTGCTGGTGGGTGCAACTCCCGCATGTTCCCTCGTTGGAGGCTTGAGCACAGATCTGGCTGCTATGGGGTTCCCCGCAATACTATAATGACAATAAAAAAGGCCTGAAAGGCCTTCCTGTCCAGATTTGACAGGTAATTGAATTGGTTGGGCTTAAAAGAATTAGACTTACAAAAAAAAAAAACAGTGGTCAGACCTGAGAATTTGAGGGTCATGAAACCCTCAGGTCAACCGGTGGATTAATTAGGGTTGACACGCTAATTAATTAACGCCAGTGGCCAGCTCAAGCCGGGAGACCGCTCCATTTTTTATTTTTTTTTTCGAACTCGCTTTCTCGCCGATGCACACCAATCAATCAGCAACTCGCACTGCCAACAACCGTTGAAGAAAATGGGGCACCACCCTAAACCTGCAACTGCCGGTCAGAGAGTTCATGGCCAATCGGTGTCCTTCCCCAAACTGCCAACCGCCGGCCAGAAAGTTGATGGCCAATCAGTGCCCCACCCCAAATCGCCAACCGCTGGTCGGACAGTTGATGGCCAATCAATCGATCCGCTAGATGCACGCGGTCATGGATCTGATACCAACTGTTATGTGCCTATTGAAACGAAATCCAACATGGCATCCACACAATGCCATAAGTGTCAGCAGCGCGTGGGCGCCAAGCCCAGCGCGGTCACCAAGGGAGCTGGCCGGGCCCAGCTATGGCCGCCAACATCATGTGGAGAAGATGCCCTGCATACATGCCAACAATAGCGCAGCAGGGCAGCAACGCAACCTCCACCAGACCATGAAAAGAAAAAGCAACGAAAAGAACCGAACCACCTCGCTGCTAACCAATTTCTACACTTCGACCTCGACCTCAGCCTAGGGCAGACCGAAAAGCAAAACCTACGGGCCTACTCAGAAAGCAGCAGAAAAGGACAAAACGGATCTAAAGCTACCAGGACAGAAAGGAGTCCCAGTGAGGGACAGGTCAAGGGATAATGCCCCATGGGGCTGAAAACGAAGAAAACTACCAAATCCAAACTAGTTACTGTATAGCCCCACTGGAAAACTGCAATTTATTGCAGTTCTTCGACAGCAGGAGGGGAAAAAGTTGAGGCTGATTGAGTATATGACCAAGAAGATACCCTCTCAGATTTTACCCAAGTCCATGTATGAGCGTGAGCTCTACGCCCTCTACAAGGCCCTGACACATTGGAGGTACTGTCTTTTGGGGAAGATTCTCCATTGTGAGATCTGACCATGAGACAGTGTGATGGATCAACACACAACCCACACTCTCTGATGCTCTCAAGAGGGGGATTGAAGTCATCGTTCAGTATGACTTCCGCCCAGAGCATCTGAAGGGTGAGTTCAATAAGGTTGCGGATGCATTATCTCGAAGGGCAGATTGGGTGCCTTGATAACTGAGTTTGGGCTTTTGAACGATGTGACTCAATCATTGGTGGATGACTACAGGGAAGATGCACTGGTGTCAGACATCAGCCGCAAGCTCGAGACCAAAGACAAGGCAATATCAGATGAGCTTGTGGTGGTGGACAGTTTGCTGTCCTTGAAAAGGCCGGGAATAAAAGACTGTGTACTGGATAGAGAGAGTTTGCGTATGTTATTTTTAAGAGAGTGTCACAGCGCTACCGGTCATTTCGACCACGGCTACAAAAAGACTTCAGCAAATCTAGTACAGAGATTTTGGTGGCATACTATGCTTAAGAACACTAAACGGTAAGTGGAAACATGCCAAGTTGTCAGTGCGACAAACCAAGGACACAAGCTCCTCTAGGGTTTGTCAATGCCTTGCCTATTCCAGCTCGTCCGGGCCAGAGCTTGTCCATGGACTTCATGGACAGCCTTGGGACCAGCAAGAGCAGCAAGAGACATATCTTTGTCATAGTAGACCGACTCTCAAAGTATGCTAGACTAGTCGTTATGCCCGAGACAGCGAAGACCGAACATGTGATCAAACTGTTTGTGGACAACTCGGTGTATGATTGGCTTGCCAAAGTCTATCGTCAGTGATAGAGATGTCCCTTTCACAAGTGAGTTGTGGAAGAAGGTAGCTGAGCAGATGGGCTCCCAACTGCAAACGAGTTCAGGAAATCATCCTGAAGCCAACAACCAGGCAGAACAGATGAACCGTGCGGTACAGCATTTGCTCTGGCATTATGTCAAGCTGAGCCAGGATGACTGGGATAAGAAATCATGTCTCATCGCCAGCTTGTGCAATAACATTCTTCACAGTACCACCAGTAAGTCTCCCAACCAGCTGCATCTATGTTGGAAGCCTGGATCTGCCTTGGATTTCCTTCTACCTGAAAACAGACCCACCGCCGTTCCATGCAGCATCGAGTTTGCTGTCCAGAATGATAACATGTTGCAGCAGGCTGTTGAGCATATACAGAAATCCCAAGATTCAATGGTTAGATATAAGAACAAACCTCCTTCGGGACATCCGTTAAAATTGGAACGATACAGAGAAGATCAACATGGCCCCTGCGCAAGGATGACACGCATAAATCGAGAAATGGTCCAAATTAAAAAAAAAAAACAAAGGATATAAGAACAAACATAGAAGGCAGCCTACATTTTCGGCGAGGAAAAGGGTCTGGGTAGAGTCATCTAAATCTGGACAGGAAACTGACATCTCAAAAGCTTTTTGGGCCTTGGGAAGTCTTAGATAAAGTTGGGAATGACCCTGATGGTCCAACTTATGTCATCCGCATCCCAGATCATCTGCGCACGTATCCCGTTTTCCATGCATCCAAACTGGCACCTTACTGTGAAACTGATCGGTTTCCCTCGAGGAGGTCGGTGCTGCCCCCAACCATGGATGGACACGTCGACATCGTCAACGTCATGGACCACAGACTGATTCCTGTACCGAAGCCGCCTGAAAGAGGGACACCACCTAAACCGCAGATGCAGTTTGGGGTCAGATTCAGGCACCACAAGGATCCTAAAGAAGATCCATGGTTCACAAGGGAAGAACTGATGAAGACTGCACCGCAGGTCGTCTATACTTATGAAAGAACGCTGAAAGAAGAACAAAGTACTGAGTAAGAGCATTGTCAGAAGACAAATGAAGCAATTGCGGAGAGAGTGCCACGATCCAAGCCCCTGGAAGCCGCAAAGGCCGAATGTGTCCACCCTAAGTGATGGTGGGCCTGAAATTTTAATTCAGCCTGAGTGTTGAGGGGCCCCGACACAGTTGCTGAAAGAAAAACGGGCCCTGCAAGTTGGTTGCAGAGCGGGAGCTTCCAGAAGGGCTTCGCAATTGTTTCAGCCTTGCAGCATCTTCAACCACCGACTAGGGTCTGATAGTTGAAGATGCTGCCCAGTCCTGAGATACTGAAGCCCATGACCCTAACAGTTGAGCACCAGGCACATTCTGGGAGAGCCCTCGGGGCACACCTATTGGGACAGGCCCATGCCAGCCTTCCCTTTTGATATTGGAAAGTTCCTGCACTCGGTCAGAACACATTCTGGCCTGCTTATGTGCGGCAACGCTGCTAGAGCGCTCGCTGGTGAGACAGAGCTGCTGGACGCTGGGCGCACACGGGCGCCGGGGATCAATCCTGCTCGATGCAGCGAGGTGTGGCAGCCATAGCAGGGCTGCTCACACAGGTTGTCGATGAAGATGCTGGTGGTCCTTGGCGAGGGAGTAGAGCCTGTGAGGGGGACAGAGTGTGATGGGTGTAAGGGCAGGTACCTGGTGTGCAGTGGAGGTCTACATGGGCGGCGTCTTCATTTACATCGGGCTGCTGCTGAAGTGTACCTGGTTCTGTCAATAGGTTGATGGGCTAGTATAAGTGCTGTTTGATTCTAGTCTGGGAGACGAACTCCATATAAAGAGCGACATTGGATACAGTGATGGTGGAGGTGAGATGGAGGCTTACATTGTCAATTGAGTTCATTGCCTTGCTCTTATTTAGTGTGTATCTTGGTGCATTCTGCTTTATGCTCAGCACGCGACTATCTGGCTTTCAATGTGATGATGCAATCTGGTTTTTGGTCATTCTCACCAAGCAGCATAGTGCTCTGGCAGTATTTCTGACAGTCCTGTTCGCCAGAGCACAGCAAAGCCTCATTATGACTGTACCGGACCTGAAGATACGTTATATTCCTTCAGAGCTGCATTACTGCCCTCGCCCCACCACATTTCAACAGACTACATGCAGTTGGGCGCTTTCTAATCACGATGCAGTCCGGATGTTGCACTCGTCCGAATGCGCGTGGTCTACAAAGCATCCAAAGTCTCCAAATGCATGTAGAGTTTTGTGTAGTGGAGCGAGGTCCACAGATCTGTTACGTCCTTCAGGATATCCATTGAAATTGAATACATGGCGTGCCCAAATGTGTGAAATGAGAATCAATTTTCCGAACATGGAATGATACATCACCAAGTTTTTCTTTTTTGTGCATGTTGTGAGTAGTGGAGCAAGGCCCTAGAACTTGTCTTTTGTGCATGTGGTGGAGTGAGGCCCCTTGAGGATATCCGAGATTAGCACCGCCCCTGTGCAAGCATAACATGCAAAATAAATAAATAAAAAAACAAAGTGCACGACTCATCTCTGTGACATCCGATTTCCCTGACAGCTCTCATAATGAATGCATGGTACATAGGAACTGGTTAGGATACATTCAAGGACAACTCTGCCCTCTGTTGAAGTTCACAAAATCGTGGAATTGGGCCTTTCGATCGAGGGCGCGTTGTCTCCTTGAATTTATCAGAGCTATTTTTCTGGTCCGATGCAGCCATGACGCGAGTGCGTGGAGGAAATTGAAAGAAGAGCTCCGCCTCATCATGACTGTACCAACATCAGATCTCAGCTTGGATACACTGGAAGTCACAAGGCGCCCTCCTCGAATTTAGTGAACCTTCACAAGGGCGGTTTGTGCCCTCGATGTACACTGTACATCAATCATGACAACACACACACACACACACACACTCTGTAAGCGGAAAAACTTCAAAAAACTGTGCGCACCAGTAAAGTAGCACCCTGCACTGTGTGCTGCACCTATAAGCGTTTTGTGTGAGGGACGAGCGGGGTGCACGCGCATCTCAGATCCGCCCACCGCTCGATGCCCACCGCACTGATGCGTCACAAGTATGATGGGGATGCTTTGAAGTGCTTGTGTCCCATCAGGGAAGAGGTTCCGTTTTGCACAAGAGACTCAGTAGCGTTCTTGCAAACACTAACGAGCGCTTTCAGAAAAATCATGTCCAAGCAGGAAATCACCCAGAAGGAATTCCAACGGCAAGTTCACCTCGATGGCCTCTTCTCCCTCAAACATGCGCCAAATAAATCCTCGGGAAAAAGCACAGTTCCTCACCTGAACATATGAAAGCTGAATAAACATCGGCTCAGTTATTGCCTCATCAGTCTCTCGGAATAGTCTCTTCTTAAACAGGAGCTTACATTGCACAACTTCCCCTTTCGTCCTCTCTTTTATTTGCTTGAACTCAGCTACTATGTCACCTATGTACTTGTTGTCATCAAGGCCAATATGTTCATCTGCAATCATCCGTGCATAGCCAAACCCACAGGTATCAGCCAACCCCTTACATAGAGTCCATGGCAAAGGACCACTGGCTACTGTTCTTTCTTTCACAAAGGCCTACCTACCACACGTTATACAACTTTGCAGGTCTTACATCGACACATCTACATACCCAACCCAGGGAAAAGTGCTTAGTGATTCGCTCCAGGCCCATGGGGTTTTAAAACTGCAATAGGAGTCATTGAGCACCCTGCACAAGAATGTGAGCCTTGTTAAGAAAGCCATCAGCATCTCTTGCTAGCACATCTCCCGGCCATTCGCTGCTATGCCCATTTGTTGAAATCCATTCACAGGATTTTGATACCAAGGGGTTGCAATCTCTGCAGTATGAAAAAAAGGCGAGCCTTGCCATCAGAGTTGCAACGTTGACCGCAGGCGGGACCCTGCCTGCCGGTGGCCGACCAGCTTCCAGGGACAGCCCTTCGGTGCCTACCAGTTGGGTAGTCGACCTGCTGTAGCATTTCCAACGTGACAGGACTTTGAAGTCTTCTGGGGTTCGCAGTCGGAACTGGTGGTATTTGGGTGGCCTAAGAGTGGGCAGTCGCGAGGCCAGCCCTTCCTGGTGCCAGAGTTCTTGAAACAGCAGCTGCCCACATTTCACCAATTTGCAGATGCAGGGTGGAATGTGATTAGTTCGTTAGGGGAGCAGTCCATCCAGCCCATGCACTGGAAGGTCGCCCATGCAGGTGAGACCAGGAGAGCAGCTATCTTCTTGTTCTCCTTCTTCTTCATCTTCTTCTGCGTTTCTCGTTCACCTTGCATGTGACGCATGAAACCCTGGCTTTGGCTCACCCTCTGGATTTCCAGTCATATATCCCTCCGCACTGATGATGATGATGAGGACGCCTGATGTTGGTGGTGAAGACGAAGAAGGGGAAGAAATGTGGTGGCTTGCCTTCTGGATTTCAGATCATTGATCAAGATCTTGTTCATGATGAACACAAAATACTTCATTGATGATGAGGATTAATGATGATGATGGTGAAGAAGAAGAAGAAGAAGAAAGAAGAAGGAAGAAGGAGAAGAAGAAGAAGAAAGGAGGAAGAGGAAGAGGAGGAGGAGGAAGAAGAGGAGGAAGAGGACGAAGAAGAAGAGGAGGAGGAGGAGGAGGAGGAGGAAGAGGAGGAGGAGGAAGAGGAGGAAGAAGAGGAGGAAGAGGACGAAGAAGAGGAAGAAGAAGAAGAAGACGAAGAAGAAGAGGAAGAAGAAGAAGACGAAGAAGAAGACGACGAAGAAGACGACGACGACGACGAAGAAGAAGAAGAAGAAGACAACGACGACGATGACGAAGACGAAGAAGAAGAAGAAGAAGAAGAAGAAGAAGAAGAAGAAGAAGAAGAAGGAGAAGAGAAAAAAATGTGGCGAGTCGGACTCCAGATTTCTGATCACTGGATATCTTGTTCACGATGATTATATTGGAATGCATACTTGATTACGATGATGAATCATGATGATGACGGTGAAAGAAGAGGAAGAAAAGGAGGAAGAAGTAGAAGGTTCGGATTTCTGCTCATAGATGAAGATAATAAACATGTGGGGATGCATGGTTGATGATGATTCTGATCCGTGGCAATGGTGGTGAAAGAAGAAGATGAAGCTCACAGGCAAGATTTGGGGAAATGAGTTGTGTGATGATGATGATGATTGAACCAGAAGACGCAGCAGCATGAAAAGATGATGGTGAAGAAGGACAAAAACAATTTGTTTTGTTTTTTGAATTTCTTCACCGTCATCATCACTGTGTTACATCATTATCAGGGATCCTCATCATTCATCATTGAGGCAGTGTGAATGGCCAGAAATTCGGCGCATAACAATTTCTTCGTCTTCTTCTTCTTCAATAATCTGTGGCTCACCCGCAATGATGTCAGGCGAGTCTAGCCACAGCGGACAGAGGATGAGCCCTTCAAGCTGTGGGCAGTGATGACTGAGCGGACTTGTTGCAACACGGCGACGTCCAGAAATGGGCGGATCAGGGGCAGAAAAAGATGGGGGGGGTCACATGGCTGGTGGAGGATGTGCTGCAGGCTATGCGACAAAGAGTTCGCCGAAGCAAAGAGCAGTGACTTACTCCATCCAGCAAACAGGCTGGAAGATCCTACCTGCAACCTATGGCACATGAAGCAGCAAAGATCCGGCCAAACTCATGAACAATCAGTACTTGAAAGAGAAAGATCTTCGATCCGCAACAAAATCTGGTAGTGCGGAGGAGGATAAGGCTAGGGAAGCACAAAGGGATCCTCCGCCTGATAATCAGCCCTGGGGCAAGGCAGTGCAAGTGATGCTGAAGATAATTTCATGTGGCTACCTGGGAAGGAATCGGATCTTGGTACTTCTGGAAGTTCTGGTCAATTACAGCCCACTAGTCAACGAAGAGGTTGCCCAATTTTCCCAGGGGATCTCGTATGGCCACCGAGAGTCCTCCCTGGCCTCCAAGCTCCACCACGAGCAGGCAACAAACTTCCATGGGCAGTTTCGTGGCTGATGGATTGCACAGAGAGATAAACTGTGCCGAAGAACAGCATTGCTTCCAATGCAGGACTGTGCCGAAACAACACACTAGAGAGGCTTATTAGTGAGGCACCAACGCAAAGGAATGATGCTGCAGTCCCATAATGAGCTATCGGAGAGCTACAAGCACATTGACAGCAGCATGGACAAGATCAGGGAACCGTGGAACAGGAGTACCTAAATGAGAGAGCCATGCGGCGTGTGAGGAGCTTAGCGGGCCACAAGACCAAGGCAGCACAACCGGACCCATGTCATCCTGCCACACGAAGATGCAGACCATTCAGACCTGGTAGATGCAGAGCAAGAAGCAGGCAGTGATGAGTCCAATCATGAGGGAGAGTCAGCAAAGAGCCAGCAAAGAGTCAGACAAAGAAGGCCAATCTTGTCCTTCGATGGATCAAGGAGGTACTTCCTAAAAGTGCCTGGGCAGATAGGTACTACAGGGATAACTGTATACAATGTGCCACATCAGGACACCGCCCCAAGAGCACACAAAGAAACCACACAAGCCCGTAGAGATGTTAGTCACCTCTAAAGGGAGGTGGGGCTGGGAGGTGAAGGGGCACCTTCCAGCGAAGGCAGTGAAAGGACAGGAGGTCGTTTTTTTGGAGGGGAGGAGTAAGCCGCTCGGTTTCTTCTGAGCCTTTTACATCCAGCAGAGACGTGAATAGGCGCAGGAATTTCCATGGGGAGAGAAGTAGTTCCCTCCCGTCCTCTCTCCTTGTGAGAATAATAGGTGTTGACTGCCTTTTATGGCTACGATTCCTGCACGTGTATCTGAGTCCCCTGAATTCTTTTGATTTTTTAGGTTCCAACTGGAAAAATCTCCATAATTTTGGTGCAGGTTGCAGTGGACTGTGTTTGCTGTAATGGTTGGAGATAATGCGCTCTACGGCGAAGGGGCTAGCCAGTAGGGTGGAAATAGGGTACAGCAGCCATGGAGATGGTGGCTCTACCGCGGTAAGTCTTGCCGAAGTCAGGTTGAGAAGGATTTTTTGCTGGATGACTGCAGCCAGTGCTTGAAAGAGTGGATGATCGGAACTACAGCTATGGTGACGATTGGTGGCTTGTCTGGTATCTGCTGATGTCCTTGGTCCCAGTGGTTTGCGAATGGACAACGTCAGAACGATGCTGGTCGGTGCTGGGGCTTCGTCGCGCTGCCCTGTAACCTGAGCGGTACGGGGGCATGAGACCTGGTGTAGAGATCTCGGGAGTTGTCGAGAGTGGGGGGCACTCTAGTGTCTATTGGTGAGCTGGTACTTAGTTGACGCTGGCCGGAGAAGGGCCGGGTCGCTTTGCCCTGTAGCCTAGCAGGTGGGGGGTTTCTGGGGTGGGTCGTGCCACTCCGTAACCTAGCAGTTGGGAGTGGGAGGCCTGGTAGAGATTGGGTATCGGGGTATAGGGGAGAGGCGGATAGGGTTGAGCTGCTGACAGTAGCTAAAGGCAGGTGGTTTTCGGTCCGAATATTCCCATGATCAAACCTTAGAGAACCTAACTTTTTGTGTAGATTGCATAGCTATCATCTTTCAGCCGAAGCTGGGTAATGGCCTCGGTGTCTCAAAGTGTTCTGCATAATTTCCTCAATATGTTCTTGAATGGTACGCTGGGCCGGGTTACCAGCACGTGTTGCTCCCCATGAATAGATTGGAGCATAAAAAAAAAAAAAAAAAAAAAAAAAGGGGAGATGTTAGCCACCTCTACAGAGTCTGGGAAGATAGGTACTATGGTGGCAGGAAGTCTCCCTCATGATTGGACTCACCACTGCCTGCGTCTCGCTCTGCATCTACCAGGTCTGAATGGTCTGCATCTTCAAGTGGCAGGATGATATGGGCCCGGTTGTGCTTCCTTGATCAGGAGAGTTTATCCCTGCAGGGCTAGGAAGTCTTCCTCACCATGATGACTAAATCCTTAAGAGGAGATAGAAATAGAATCTTAAACAAAAAATATATATGACAGCATCCTGGGTACGTCAAAGATATGGTCCATGAGGAGAGTTTATCATTCTAGACGTGTATCTAAGTGGGTGTAAGCAAGGCGCACTTGCTGACCAGGCTGGACCACTAGGGTTTGATTCCCAAGGAGTAGAAGTAATTGAAATAAAGCGCCAAATTTGGGCTTCTGTAACTCTATACATACGGTTTTAATTATTTACAATTACAATGTGCTTATGATTTATCTCCACGAGGTATGTTAGCCAGTGTGTATCCACTGTATGGGGGAAACTCCTCGAATAGATAGAATGAATTTAATTTCTACATAGCAAGTAATAGTAATTTAATCTAGGTTACCTGATCAGACGTCTGGGAACCCCTGACCGTCCGGGGTTGTCCGATCGGACAACTGGTCGAACATCCTCCCAAGGCAGTCTGTCCGCGCCCGAACGACAAAAGAAAAAACAAAAGGGAAAATTTTCGAAATGCCCCTGAAGTTTGCATTAATTTGCGATTTGCCCCTCCGAAGGCCAACTTACCCTGATTTGCCCGTGGGCCTCTGAACTTTCGAACAGGCCCCTGTCAGTGAGGGGCACAACTTTTTGGAATGCCCCTACCGGACCGGCGATCCTATTTCCCCTGCTGCCTGTCCGATTTGCCCTTCTGTGGGGGATGCATCTTCCTGAGATGCCCTCCAGGGGGGAGGCGCTAAGAATTTGAATTCCAACCCCATACTTTTCCAAGTCCCCGCGCAAAAAACAAAGGCTGCACAGCATGTTGTGTCCGCTGCTGCAATCACCGTGTAGTGCATTCTTCAGGCACTGCGACCCACCGCCGCCTTGGACGTCCGTGGTGTACGCTGGCTAAGGTCAGTTTTCCTCCCCTTGTTCC
>BFEA01000151.1:1939406-1952218 GCA_003427395.1 Chara braunii | reverse complement strand
ACTCCCGTATTCCAACCCCCCCCCCCCCCCCCCCACCCCCCCCCCCCCCCCCTCTACCCACCCCCCCCCCCCCCCCCCCCCCCCACTCCGCCGCGCTCCGCTTCCCCCCTCCCTCCTTCCTGTGCTCCGATCCCGATTGCCCCCCCCCCATCTGCTCTCGTCTACCTTCCCCTCCTTCGCCCCAACTCCGATCCTTCAATCAATCAATCAATCAATTTTTATTTTTTTATTTTGTTTTTTTTCCCCCGTTGTGATGACATTTATTTTTAAAAAATATACATTAAAAAAAAAAAGGGGGTGTAGAGCACGAAAAGCTCTACACCCCCATATTTTTTATTTATTTTTTTTGTTTTTTTTTCGGGGGGGGTTTCGTCATTATGTACGGGGCCGTTCATAGGGCCGTATGGCCGTACGAGCAGAGCGCCGTACGACGTACGTGGTGTTACACAGGGGACAACCGTGAAGTGTGAATGCACTTGGTGTACTGTCATGATGTCAATGTAAGACTGATCTTCTTATTTTTCCTTGGGCTTGTTTTCTTTGCATTTCTGTAAATCAAAAAAAGGATTCTTTATATATTTTTAAATAAGAAACGGCCGCCACACACCGTTTTACGAGATTCTAGTCGGTACTGGCTCCTGGGGAAAAACCTAAGTTCAGCCTTTCTCTCGACATATCTCCCCTGGGGAAAAGGTTCAGCCTTTCTCTCAACATATCTGCCCTGGGGAAAGAGGGCTAGGTACATCAAACTAACAGGGTTGTACCTTTTCAACCCCTTATCAAGGAAATAAAAGAAAACATATTTGAAAATGCCAAGAAATCAGCTATCTCGGGAAAATCCTAGATAGCTGAAATAGAGAAACGAATAATAAAAAGTAGGGCAGTTTGAGTTGTCGCTGTCGTGCGGCCACGATTAGCCCTTCATCTTGCTGCAGATCAAGGGCTCACTACAAGGCCGCGATTTTGCCTGAGTGCTGGAGTGGCAACCGGCACTCCTCAACCCTTATAAAAATGGCAGCTGTCTCCAGCTGCCACACAAAAACAATCGTGCTGCCAGTGTGCGACAGCACACTTCAGAGCTGGTAAGCTGTTGGGAAAGCTGGTGGAGGAGCACTAGCGGAGTGGAGGTCCGCAGTGAAGAGGGGGAGGTAGGGAAACCATAGCTGAGCTTGGAGACTCTGCCCCAGCCTGAAGCTAGTGTTGGCCTTTAGAGATTGTGCCTTGGTTCATTCTGTTGGACCAGGACTCTGCTCCGAGGCTGAGAAACGGCGTTTTGGACGTAGATTTTTCCCAGGTCCAAAATTTTATTAATACTACAATTCGTTTTCGTCGTCGGCGTCGGCAGGACTTTCTTCGAGGAGGTGTTGGTACTACGTTGCGGCAGATTGCACCCCATTTGGCGAGGTTATGCTGCTAATTTTTTTGCGCATCGGTAGCACCATTCTTTTTGCAGGGGAGGTACTGCCCGTTTTACAGCATGGCGGAATCGACGTTCCAATAGGGTTATGCTGTCGAATTCTCGACACATCGACGGTACTAAATTCTGGACAGAAGGCGCTGCAGTTTTTCAACGGTACGACAACGGTAATATTTTTTTATGAGAAAATTCTGCCCATTTGACGACAGGGAGCGGGTTATTTGTGGGGACGTGCTGCTGGTTTGACAGCTCGACGCAGTTTTGAGCAAGGGGCTATGGCGGTACCACGCAGGTTTATTTTTTTCTTGGTGCATGGCGCACGTCAGCGAGGTTGCTATGTCGACTCCAGTGCAGCTTCGAGCCGTGAAGCGACCGACTATTAGGAAAAGGAGCAAGGCTACCATCAGGAAAATGCATTCTCGAAAGATGGATCACTATTGAATTTTCGAAGTTAATAAGACGGTGGTGTTCGATTTGAAAAACCCATACACTATGCATGGGTAAGGTTTTGCATAAGGTGATAGGTATTCTGTTACATGCCTAGTTGGGCAATGTATGTAAAGCCAAGGATCCGCAATGTGATGAAAAGGACTGAATGGATAATGCAGTGCTAGAGGAATCTCAACAAGCAGTGTACATCCTGATGGCACATAATAGCGCAGTGGAAGACTTAGATATAAGACCTGACCTGACCGGGACTGACCTCTCTCACGTAGTACAAGACAGCGCAGCAGAATGCTAGAATACCGATGACTAGCCCAACCAATGTCATAGTACAGACCAAGCATACATCATCCTCATCACACGGTGTGAAGGGGCCTGGTGCTATACACAGGAAGAATGCGCCAGGTCCAGTCCATACACAGACGAAGAGGAGGGGAGCAGACGAAGAAGGGGAAGATGGGAATGTCGTCGACACCAAGTCTTCGTTACAAGTCCCAGATAATCCCTCGTCAAAATGTCTGAAGCCCAATGTTGAGTCTCGATCCAAATGCCACCAAGCCGGCTCTCTCATAGTCTGCTGATGTAGTGAAGTCAGGTAGCGAGAGGGTGAGAGGGAGATGGTGGACTGAGAAGAGGAAGAAGAAGAACTCTCTCTCTCTCATGTGCCAAGTACTAACCTGTGAAGATGGCATCGTGCTGCAGGTACCTCGAAGGCGAAGCTGGAGCTATGGCGCTGCAGGTAAGTCTCCCTGGCCTCCACCCAATCTCTTTCTCTCTCTGGTACTACTCTAGCTCCTAAAAGCGCCCGACGCTGAAGACTACTGCTAACGCTAGTAGCTCCCAGCGCTGAAGACTACTGCTAGCGCTACTACTACTCCTGCAGCGCTCCTCCAGAGTGCTGCTGCCGAATTCTGAAGACTACCTCCAGCCTCCTGAACATGAAGTGCCTGGGAAGTCCCTAAGAACCACCTGCAGCCTGCAGGGCGGGCCAGTCTTATATAGTGCTGGCCCGTCCAGGGGGCTGCTCTTGCCAATGCCAAAACGTGCCAGACCCTGGGGTTGAAGCTCAAACGAAGGTTGTCTTGAAAATAGGCCAAAAACGGCCTGAGCTAAAACCCTGGTCTGGTGCCTGAGTTTCAGGGCAGGTCGGTCTTACGAGGGCCTGAAAATGGCCCTCTGTTTCACGCTGAAAAGAATCAGGGCCCGAAAGGCCCTGTTTTCGGCTGAAATGGCACAGGGCCTGTAGGACCTTGTTTTCAGGCTTTCAGGCTGAGACGACACAGGGCCTGTAGGCCCTTATTTTCAGGCTTTCGGGCTGAAAACGACACGGGCCTTAAAATGGCCCGTGCAGCCTGTTGCAGGCTCAGCATGTAACATATTCCGATGAGCAAGCCCGCCAGCCCGGCTATGGCATGCTTGTTGTGTGTATATAATGAATTTTGTTTTCTGCAATCATTTGGTCAAGAAAAGATATCGTTCGCAGGAGTAAGGTTGGTTGACGACATTTCGTTTCTTTCAAAATTTGATGGGCGGTCCGTGCTGTCAAGAAGTGATGCATAGATTGATCTTAGAGAGGACAAGTTTCAAAGATGTTTGGGAGTACCTAGGATGTATCATCAAGGTGTTACATTGTCCAGTCAAGGTATTGTGTGCAGTAACACACAAGAATGAGCAGCATGTGTTTACAAAAGGCATAGCGTTTCAGAGTCTGCAGAGCTCCAATTCTTATTCATCCAGAAGTAATCGCGTTTTTTTTTACATCGGGCGACAGGTTTGAATAGTATGTCAGGAGCAGTGATGTCTTTCTTGCTGACGTTGGAAGTCGAGTTGAGAATGATAAAACTTCCGGATAGTTATTTTGATAATGCGCTGAATTTTTTTTGTAAGAAGTTTAACGGGCCGCGGGAGGAATGGGTGAAATGCCTCACAGATTGGACTTAGAATTTCCGGATAGTTATTTTGATAATGCGCTGAAATTTTTTTGTAAGAAGTTTAACGGGCCATGGGAGGAACACGTTCGCCGTGCTACGCAGGGGCAGACAACAATACCCTTAACGAAAAGGGTCCTCCCCTAGGAACATTTTCATGACCGGCTGGTCTGGACCGGTCGGTCACCCGGGGGGGTCTGACGCCCGGGTGACCCGGTTATGGCACAAAAAAAAAAAAAAAAAGGCGGTGGGGTTTTTCCTCGCTCTCCGAGAGGAGCCCAAATCCGGGCTCTTTTCTTTTTTTGAGTGTTGCCTGTCAAGGAGGGAAAGGGGAGTGTAAATGAATTTTGAAGGGGCTAAAGGGGTTTAAAGGGGGGTGCCTTAGTGTGATATGGTTATTTTCTTTTTTATCTTTGGTTCCGTGCCGAATTCTGATGTGACCCTCAGCCAAAAGTTGTGTTCTATTGCAATTCTGCACAACATCATTTTTTTCCAGATTTTTTTGGATTTGATTTTTGTTTTGTTTTGTTTTGTTTTTGCGCTAGGACTGCCTGGGGCCATGCCTGGCCGGTCACCCGGTCGTCAATCCGGGCGTGACATTGGGAACCGGGCGCCTGGGATATCTCCCGAGGTCCTCCCGCTTTTTCGATAGGATTTGTGGAGGGGACTGTGCAACGCTTAATGGGTGTGAAAATAAGGATGGCCCCCAGAAGTGTCGGGCGGCAGTACTAAGTCAGCTGGATTTTCATGAACTGACCACGTGCAAGGTACCAACTGTTGGGATTGATATATAAATAGAAGAGCTACAGTGCTTCCAGTATCTTGATGCGCGCTTTTGACCCCTGACGAGGACTGACTGGCGATCCATCAAAGTGAGGCGTCGGGTTGTGCCACCACGCGTCTTCAAGCATTCTTCGATGTTTATCTTTCTAAAGACGTGCACCTGTGCTCGGATTATATCAGTCTTCGTCTTCTTGTCTCTTCTTCTTCGTCTTCTTGTCTCCTTTCGTCAGTCAGTCATGGAGCAAGCAATTGTGATGCATGGATGTTTCTCAATTCATACATGAAGCTGGTCGGAGCTGCCTGGGTTTTTGAGGAATGCGGTAGAAGCGGTTTGCAACCCTGATGGAAAGTGCCCTCGATTGTGCCGCCTTAGCATATCTTGGGACGCGTGCGGCAGATTTATTATTTTCGGGAGCAACATGATACAGCACGCAGGCCAGCGGGACTAGGTGAGGCACCTGGGAGCGGCACAGTGACCATTGGGAGGACGCCGTGCTAGCGGTTTCGACACTGGGGATTATTGTTATTTTTTTAGGGAGTGTGGGGTGAGCGTGGTATCAACAGTTGGAACCACCCAGTGTTGAGGTCGGTATCGTCAAACAGAGCTGCCCGGTAAACATCGGTGACCACTTGGGATCGACGTGGGATGTGTGGAAGTTTTTTGGAGGTGCGTGGCTGGTGGATCCCACACTCGGGATTACCTCGTGTGGGACGCGCTATATAACATCAAACAGAGTTGCCTGGTAAACCGTAGGCAGAGAGGAAGAAGGGGAAAACAAACGAGGGCCTGTGACAAACTGTTTCATCAGAGTTTCACCGACTCTTATACGAACAGGGCTAGCCAAACATTGTTTCTTTTTTTCTTTTTTTCTTTGTTCTCTTTTTTTTTTATAAATAAATCAGAACCTTCGGGTTCTGGCTCCTACCATTCTGGGGAGCGACAGTCCGGTTCCTATTCCCCCGGCAAGTCAATATGAAACCCGGCAAGTCAATATGAAATACATAAAGGACTCAAACACGCTCCTCCCCATTATGGCTGAGAGGCCCGAGTGGGCGGCATTGATTACTTCCCTGAGGAAGGATGTACCCCCTCTCACCCCTGCCTAATTTAGCCTATACTTGCTTGGCTGTYGATCTGACTGCTCCCGGGACTGCTCCTCTCAGCTATGATGCTGTCAGGTATCCGTGAATAAGCAAGAGCATTCAGGAACATTTATGCGTCTATTTAACGCCTCTTTAGCTCTATGACAGCATTATCATTGTTCCTGTCTTAAACCATAAAACCCTAAACCCTAGTGCTGTCCTGACTTGTCGGTGATTGACGTTACCGGTAAAAAATATTTCTGCTAAATCTGTTATGGTTTTCACTCGAGAATCAGCCCGGATGCTTGTTTGTATATGCAATCCTTCATACTTAAACCCTCTCTGTTCCCTGTCGAGATCCCCTGTCGCTATTCAACTGTGTAACCGTCTTCACATCCCCCCCTTCTTTTTTTTTTTTTCTTCTTTTTTTTTTGGATGGCACCAGTTACTTTTGGAAAGAGCCCGTCCTAGACGACCTGTTATCCCTCTACATACTTCTCTTCCCCTTTAGAGAGATCAACCGTCAAGCCTTAGATCCTGAACCCTCAGTCTGTGTTCCTGTTCTCCGAGATCTCCACCTTAGAACTGACAAGAATTCCTTTGCTTACAGCCGTTTGTGCTGAGATTTCCTTTGCAAGCTCCGTTCATGGTCCAGCCCTATCCTTTCCTCCGAAATATCCGCCTTCAGTTCCCTCCTTTCCTGTCTTCGTTTCCTTTTTAAGAATCTGACAATGGGGAGCCTTGTCCCTGTGTTGTACTCTGTTGCCCCTCTCTTCCCCCTGCATTCGAAGCATGCCAGTCCTGTATGTATGTTGTCGTCCTTCAGTTCAGCCACTTTGTCGTCGATCAACCAGATTTTACTGAAATTCCGTCTGGCTTTGTTTCGTTGTTCCTCATCTTCGGACCATGACTGTTTGATTTTCCGCCACCTGCAAAGAATCTCCGCCTGAATCATTGTTTTCGTCTCCGCCCAGACCAATTCACGAGGGTTGGATATTTCTTCGATCGTTCTGCTGCATCTCTCCTTCCATATGACCCAAAGGGTCACTTTCCTGATCATCCCGAACCAGACTTTTTCCACTTTCCGGAGTTTTTGGGGAATGTTAATAAGAAGGACTTGGATGGGTTTTTCAGGAAAAGGGGAAGATAAAAGGGAGTTCCAGAGGGTCACGGCTTCTGCCCAATACTTCGTCGCCTCCCTACAGTGAACTAAACAATGTGTTATGTCTTCTGTTACGTTCTCTGTACACACCTTACATATATCAGAACTGTCTGGGTTGGAACCTTTCCGCCTGATATGTAGCCATTGATTGACTGGCAGGGCTGCATATGTTGAAGCTTCTGATTTTGATAGGTCTGATCGCTTTGTAGGTTTTCCACGGAATTTGCGTGATGCTGTCAGCTTCCTGACCTAACAGTCTTTGCCACCTGGCTTTGATAACCAGTTCAGGGTCTTTTGTTTTTAACATTAATTTATAACCTAGTTTGACCGTGTAGTCTTGTATGGGTGTGCGTTTGTTAACATTTGCCTTCTTGTCTGGTTTCCATGTCAACTCCCCTGGGTCGAACTCCAAGTTGCGCAGTGTCATATCAGATCTGTAGATACTTTTCGGCCACGTACCTAAAACTCTTACTTTCCTGAGCAGAAAACCCTCCATGATTACGGTTTCTACATTGGTCTTTATGATCGACGGCATTCCCTCTCTGGAGTGTGTAACCGGAAAAGAGGTGAACACGGCTTGTGTAGTCGCACCTTGTTGTGAATGTGAAAACTGAAAGGCCCTTGACGGAGGGTTTTCCTGCACCTTGACCCCCCAGTCTCCACTTCTCCAGTCCTCTTCTTGTGCCAGTATATCTTTCCAGTCTTGAGGGATCAGATTGATGATGTACTGTCGGTTCAGGCCTCTTCTGTGGCAACCCTTCAGACATCCTTCCAATTCCTGTTCCGTTATCCCATCCTTCTTTTCTTCGTTCCACAAGTGGTTAATCCTCTATATGCCATTCTTTACCCATGACAGCCATTTGTGGTCTAAAAACAAGGGTTCGTCACTTTCGGATCTCAGCCATTCATTGCCAAAAAGAGGTTGTCTTAGTACCTCGTCTTTTGGTTTCGGTCGGTTGGTCTTTTTCGGCATTATTTTCCTCCAGATCCGGATGATAGCCGTCCAATACGGGGTTTGCCCGTTGGTTGGGTCCTGTTCTATTCCTCTCCTGGACCTTCTTCTCATGTTCTTTAATGACCATTCCTTGTTCATTACCCAGAATAATCCTGTCATGTTGCTGGGTGATGGTACCGGGGCTAGCTCCCTAATGCTGTCCAGCGCCAGTTTGTTCCACGCCGTGCCTGGCTTCATCAGCAGCCGGACTATCCATTTGACTTGAAGGGCTCTCCTTTCTAAGATGAATGGTCTGACTATATCCTTATCACAAAAAAAAGAGTATTAACTAAGAAATACAACTGAAGCTAACTTGGGAACACTGAGCATTGTTTCTAAGATGAATGGCTCAGTCCTACGGCCACATTGAAGACAAAGTGCAAAACGGTATTAAAAAATTATCTCCTTCAAAAATGAATGGTAAAGTTGCATGCCCAAAGAAAAGAGTAGTTGTGCAACTTCTTCGTGTATCACTAAGGTTAGGCATTGTTTCTAAGATACATAGCCTGACTCTATGTCATATCTAACATTGGGATAAAGGGTTAATCATCTGAGGGATTAATGAACTATCATGTGAAAGCAACTCGGGAGATTTGGTGAGAGTACTTACCTTGGTTGTATGCATCTGGTTGTGAGTTGGTTTGAGGTTGTTTTTTTAAAGGTAGTTGCTTTAAATGCTCGCTATGCGTTGTAGCGATAGGAGTTAGTCAGAATGTGTCCTTCAAGAGTCAAAGTTTGTTTTGACTTCATATCTGACTTCGTAAAAATCTTGGGAGCTTAGATCTTGACTTCATATCTGGATTAGTGAAAATTTTGGGAGCTTACTTCTCTAGAGAAAGTGCTGCCGAATTGTTTCCTAATTCAGGGGGTTTGACTTCATACACTCAAAGTTTTGCAAGGATTTGGCTCCTCGGCAGACCTAAGGGGCCGCCTTTTTCAAGTGTGCCCGCCCTAAGTCAAGGCCGGCCTGACAAATCACGAGAGGCACATTGCTGTCAATTTCATATTTGGGGTTCAGGCAGTTGTGTCACGTCAGTTGGTTGAGGGAACCCTGGCCACGAGCAGCAGAACTTTCCACGGCCTTCTAGGCCTTTCCTAAAAAGCACGGCAATGTATGTAGAGCCAAGGATCCACAATGAGACGAAAAGGACTGAATGTACAATGCAATGTCAGTGGAACATCAACAGGCAATGTACATCCTGCTACATACAAAATGGCACATAATAGCGCAGTGGAAGACTTTAAGATAAGTCCAGACCTGACCGTGACTGACGCAACAACCCATCACTCGTAACACGTGAGAGAGGAGGGACCACACACATAGAAGAAAGGTCCCTCCTCTGTACACGCACATGGGGAGATACCACAGATGACGGATGGGGAGAGGAGAGATGAAGATGGAGGCGAGGGAGAAGACCAAGATGGCAATGGCGAAGTCCAAAAATAGTCCCTTGCCGATGTCCAATCGATGTCTGCCTCAGAAATGTCGGATCAGATCCTGGGCGCTCTGCCCACAGTAACCTCCGCCTGTATCCTCTGCCTGTAACCTCTCTCACTCTCGTATCTGAAGAGGATGGAGGAGGAAGGAGGAAGAAGGGGGAGAGAGGGCGACGAGATGGAGGGCGAGAAGGAAGAAGATGTCCCCCTCCTTGCTGCCTCACCTGCAGGTAACGGTCTCAATACTTAGCGACAGTCGTGGTCGTCCTGTGCAGGTACCGTGTGGAGCCCCAGCTATGGCGCCAGGTAAGTTCGCCACTACAGGTACGGCCTCCGCCTCTCTCTACCTCCTACGCCTCTCCTTCCCAGCCTTGCAGCGCAGCGCCAAAATAGCGCAGCCTCCAACCAGCAGCATGTCGCTCAAGAAGTGAGCTACCCGAACTGTCCTCAGGCCAGCCTCAGACCAGCTATAAGTAGCGCTGGGCCTGCTGGGCGTCCTCAGGTACTGGCCTCAAAACAGCCTACTTGGTCTGGGCCCCTACCGGGTGTTCAGACCGCGCTGCTGATGCAGCGAGGCGCCAAAGTGCACCTGGCCTCAAAAAGGCATCGTCCCTGTGTACCTGGCCCAAGGCGTCGCCTTGGGACCTGCAGTCCAAAACGACGTCTGGACCTGCAGTCCGAAACAACATCCGAACCGACAACTGCCCGTACCTGCAGCCAAAAGGCCGCCGTAGGCCTCCAGGGTGCGCCCTGGATGGCGTGCGGCCTGGGGGCCCCTTAGCAACCGTCGGGCCCCTGAAACGGGGCCCGTGTGCAGGCGCAGCATGTAACACTCTGTCTTGGCAGATTTGAGCACACTCTGTGTTGGGAGATCCGGCTCGCATTTTGGTGAGAGAGAGATCTTGGTGGCCATAGCTGAATGTACTTTAGTTCGAAGACTGGCAACAATTTGGTATTTTGAGAATAATATCTTCAAGTTTCGGCTGATTTCTATCTGATTACTTTGCTGTTGAGTGTCCTGTGTGAACTCGGTAGCTGCTGTTGGAGGCTTGTCTTCTCCATGCTCAAGACACAAAACTCAATTTCCAAAAGACAGCTCAAGACCAGTTGAGGTAGTTTATTCTTGATTTCACTATTCCTCCGACTAACATGAACCCTGAAACCGCTTCTCATTTCGGATGATGTTCGTTTCTCGGAGTGTTTACTGAGCAAAAGAACATGGCAGATCTACAAACTCTGCGAGTTTAGCCCCTGCAATGAACCAGAGTAATCCATTGCACCTCATTGCCATGCATGCCAGTCGAAGGACAACGAGGCAAACCGGATTAGATGATGTCATCCAAGCAAATACCATGCTTTTGGCCTAAAAGAAGCCTCCAAAGCTACAGAGCACAAAGTTTCCTCCAAAATTTATCATCCTTGAATAGAACTACGACAACAACAAAGTCACAGAAGCCACACTGCGCATAGAGGAAGCATCATACTTGCAGTTCACAAAATAGCTTAAACATGAATACTTCAGGGGTTATCTCAACTCATACCGCTGGGCATGCACACCACCAAAGAAGGCCTCATTCGCGGAAGGATGAGAATCACAAACAGTTGTAAGAGTAGAGATGGTGGTTCCTCGCCATCTGGTGACCTTAAGAGTTCCAGGAGTAACGGTGCCAAGAAAACATCAACCAACCTGCGAGTGGCTCCGGCGACTTGGAGCCTGACACAACTTTGCGGTACTCAAAAAGTGAAAACGTCTGGAAGTGCTTCAACTTTATGATGCTTGACAACTCCTGCAAACGAATGCATCAGAGAACCAGTTATTTAGTCAGTGCGCATACATGCATAAATGCATGCACTTTCATAACACAAACATGCAGAGACGCTGTTTTGGACTTCTGATTTTGCTTTTGCAATTGGCTTTTCCATCCATGGAGTGAGCATCTGCAACCTGCTCAGCTTGTCCTCTACCTCTGTGAATACTAGGGCTACATAGTGCAAGAACAATCATGCGAACTGTGACGACCGTTCAGCTCTCTCTGTACACGAAGATGTTGTCTCAGTACCAGACTCAGAAACCACCATAAGATCAGCATAGAACTCTATCTTCGTCCAGTTTGTGACTTCGGTTTAGCTGTTGAATTTCAAAAGCTAACCCCTCTTTGTCTATTGGCCCCTTCACAGAAAAAGAGGCGTAACTGAGAAAGTGCAGAACCAGGGCATCAAACCTCGGAAGGAAAAGAAGAGCCCAATATGAGAGGGAAACAATCAAAGGAGATCACTACAGGAATAAGACGATCATGGCAACCTGGATATAAAGTTATAAACTAATAACTGGTCGACCCTCAAGGTACCAGTTATCAACACACAGATGATATATGTGACTCTTCCAAATGTATTGAGAGATGAGAACCCTTCAGAGAAATAGAGGGTCCACTGAGAAAGTGGAAAACCAGGCTAGCGACAACCTAACCAGGAGTACAACACCAGGGAGGAAGCAAAGGGAGCGCAGCACTACAGCCATAAGACAATCAATGCAATAACCCATGCCATATGTCTCACGCGACCGCCCTCAGCCCAGGCCAAACAGGGGCACACGACCCCACATAAGGACTCAGAGCCCGGACGTGAGGCAGTTGACTTTGGTCAACTGTCGGAAATTCCAACAGTCGAAGTCCAAAGGTACCTAGCCCAGGCCGCTGGTCAAGCACACACACTTGTTTGTATGCAGGTACCCAGACCGCATCAGGTCCAAGGGAGAAGTCTGCAACTGTACAATCTGGGCCTTAAGCTGTGAGTCAATCTGGACAACAGTGGGAAAGGCACCCGAGGCCAGACAGCCTCGACGACTGCTACTTAAGGCTGACCTCGCGTGAGTCAAGGATTCGGTCTTGCTATGCTGCTTTGAAGCTGGCTCGACTTCAGCGCGACGCTGGCTACATGCTGGCTGTGCACACGCGCTGCAGGCGACGACGCGATGTGGAGGCAGCATGCTGGCGCTTCCTCAGTGCACCAGGCTATGCTGATGTGGCGCAGCCCCTGGTCTTATGGCGCTGCCTTAGATCTACCTGGCATACTGATGTGGCGCCGCCTCTGGTTTATGTGGCACTGCCTTTTGGTCTACGTGGCATGCGGATGTGGTGCTGCCTCTGGTTTATGTGGCGCTCCCTTTGGTCGACGTGGCATGCTGATGTGGCGCTGCCTTTGGTCTACATCGTATGATGTGGCGCTGCTACTGGTCTTCATTGAAGATGTGGCGTATGCCACTTGTCTCGAATGCTGATGTGGCTTTGTCCACGCTGTCTACATGAGGTGACTGGTCGCGAGGAGGAGGAAGATCGGGATCTGAGGAAGGAGGCCGGGTACACACCTGTGGTTGACGTCTATATTGCACGCCCAGTCACGGCCGGGGGCAAAAACTCGGCCGTGGCCGCGCCTGGCGGCCGAATCGGCCAGGTTCGGCCAAGGCCGAACGGCCGAGTTTGGTGCAGGATTTTTTTTCCGTATATTTTAGGGCAAAAAAAAAATAAAAAAAATGGGCATGCGGGGCTGAAAAAACCCTGCACGCCC
>BFEA01000151.1:1900541-1914368 GCA_003427395.1 Chara braunii | reverse complement strand
GAGAGAGAGAGAGAGAGAGAGTGAAAGAGAGAGAGATGCGTTCTATTCCAATAGTACACACGTGCGTACTATTCGAACG
This sequence comes from Chara braunii, assembly GCA_003427395.1. Lineage (NCBI taxonomy): Eukaryota > Viridiplantae > Streptophyta > Charophyceae > Charales > Characeae > Chara > Chara braunii. The sequence goes on along the minus strand of BFEA01000151.1, from coordinate 1,914,289 downwards.
TGAGAGAGAGAGAGAAAGAGAGAGAGATGCGTACTATTCCAATAGTACACACGTGCGTACTATTTGAATGTGAGTACTACTCGGATTTTCAGGAGCTACTTCGAAAAATCGAGTTTCCAGGGAAAGTTGAATAGTACATACGTGCGTTTTGTTCGGGGGAAGACTGTAGTGGAGCCGCCAGTGTGACCAAGTCAACAGTCAGCAGTTAGTGTGTGTGTGTGTATGTGTGCGTAGGACATTCAAGGTAGACCTGGTGTGTGTATACGTGCGTGAGAGAGTGTTGGGCGGTGGTCACACTGTTCCTGGGGAATTCCAGACTGACGCATAGGCGCCATAGCCGTGCCATGTACTAAGTCCCTGGACGAAGCTATATCTTTGAGTTTTGCGGGGGCGCACTGCGCCATCTCAAGTGTGTTGCTGATTCTGCTTTGTGCAGGTTTCTGTAGCCATCGCCAGTTGCATGTATGCATGCCCGAAGATAAGAAGAGAACAAGTCCGATTCCACTGGTGTCGGAGAAAGTTCCCATTGTCTGCGCAAGCATCGGGAAAGTCAGAGGAGGCGAAGCAGCCGCCGCCTGACGTGAAGAAGACAGTGACTATAGTGAGAGAGGGATGCGCATGAGCAAGGAAGACCACCATAGCGGAAGGCAGCCATAGCTGCCAGCTTGGAGAAGAAGAAGAAGGATGGGAGAGAAGGAAAAGTCAGGAAGAAGAAGGTGGTAGCAGCCATAGCCTACAGAGTGGACGAAGAAGCCGGCCATAGCCGAGCTTGAGGACGAAGAAGAAGAGGGCGAAGTTGCTGAATGTGGTGAGGGGAAAGGAATCCGCCATAGCCAAGTCGTCAGAGGGTTGACCGGAGCATTAACTGGCGGTGGCCAGAGTGTTGACCAGCATTGACCGAAGTGTTGACCGGCATTGACTGTCGTTGACCAGGGTTGAGTGGCACAATTGACCAAGCTGGAGTGTGGAGTGAGGATCAATATAATCCCTTCAAGCCCTGACTCTTCTGGCTGATCAGGAGGCATTTAAGGTGATCCCCCATAACTCCTCAGGAATTATTCAACATGGCAGTCAGGACGACGATCACAGCCGGAGTTCTCTCTAAACTTGGACAGATTGGACGCACGATCTGCAGCTTGAAGTTAAGGTATAGTGTACCACCCAGAGCAGCCTGCCGGTCTATACCGGTCCTTGGGGGCTTTTGCCCAGGTCGTCTGGTGTCAAATACACCTCACCCCTACGAAGTCCTGTGCAGATATCAGCTCCTCAGCCTCTATAAGACCACATGCATGGAACCTATGCAACCTAACAAGAGTAGCTCAATGCAGAAAGAGATGACAGATTTGCAAGACTGCAGCAAGTACGAGGTGATTGTGCAACATCCACATAGTAGTGACGGACTAGTAAGTAAACTAGTAGCGAGTAGTTGACAGAGGACCAATTGGAAGCCAAAGCCAGGCAAGATTGGACGATCGCTGCACGAGCACCCGACGATTGTGGAGAGATTGGACTGTGGTTGTGAAAGCATCCGACGACGGTGGTAGCCTCACTAAGGTGGAAGAGAGGACCTTTGTAGTCCCCTAGAGAGTCAGTGTCTAGGTGGTAAGTCTAAGTGTTGGGGAGCGGAATAGGTTGCGATTGTGTCCATGTCCAACATGGACGACTACCCTATGTTCGCCTTCATCATGGGCCTCTCCCTCTGGGGGGCCCTGTTCCATTTCCTCTTTCCGTTAGGATTCTGGAGGCGTGTTTGTTACGCGGTGACTACTAAATCTGGAGCCCAGACCCTGCCATAGAGTAAAGAACAGTATGAGAAGGCTGCCGCAATTCTCCGATAGCGGAGGGAGAGAAAAGAGAAGCAAGCTCTGGAGAAACAGGCCAAGAAACTGGCCTTGTCAGAAGAAGAAGCGGCTAGAAAGAAAAAGATGGAAGAGGAGATGGAGGCATGAAAAAAAGTGCAGGAGGCGAAGTTGGCCTAGGAACTGGCCGAAGAAGAAGAAGAGGAAGAGACTGAGGAAGAAGGGCCCCCGTTGCAAAGGAGAACAGAGAAGCAGATAGTAGCGGGCCCAGAAGAAAAGTAGGAGGAAGAGGAGCGGGCACGGCTCTAGCTCCACCAGGAGAGGTGGAGAAGATTGTGAAAGAATGGGTGGCAGAACTATAATTCGAGGAAAACAAAGAGGCCGAGTTGATGGTCCCCCAGGCCGAAAGAGAAGTAGTAAGGGAGGAGCTGGAGAGAGAAACGAGTCCCTGCGTCGTCGGGCAAAGGAGCAGGAGAAGCACTTCGAGTGGAAGTTGCGCCTTGCGAGGGAGAAGATGAGGCGCCTTGAAATGGCAGATAAGATGGAGGAGTTGAGGGCGACAAAAGAGCGGCTGGGTAAGTTGGGGAAGACACAGAGATAGGGAAAATAATTGACACCTTCTCCCATAGCATGGCCTCTGTTCTACAGCTCAGCAAGAACAGATAAGGCACCTCTGCAGGCTCGATATAGCCCTTGAGTTCATACGGGCTGGATTCCAAGACTTTGCCCAGGAGACGATGATTCATCTCACCACTGAGATGCGTGCCGCGATCAGTAGGACAGAGAAGTTTTGCACCGCCGCGATTGAGGGTGTCAAGATGGCATTCCCCAAAGAGGTGGAGACTCGACGGGTTGGCGGCAACAGAGACCGCCAAGAGGGAGGTAGAGGTCAAGGTCCCCCATTTAACCACCCTAGTTGGAGTCCATCACCTCACCCAGAACGGTCGAAAGGCAGGCCTTGGGAAAACCTAGGTTTGGATCAAAATGTCTGGCCGGATCGCGTGGACAAATCCCAATGCGTATTCTGTGGAGATCTTGGGCATATCATCAAATTTTACCTGAAATACAAGAAGTCTGATCGTGCTGCATCTCGGGCAGCAAAAGACAACCGTCGGTAGAGGTAGCAATTGCCCCTACCCCAGGAGCACGTGGAGATGAGCTCGCGCGCGAAACAAAAACTTTTACTCCACGTGTCTCCATGGCCGAGGTTGCTGGCCAGCGCCTAGCTAGTTGCCCAAAGTCTGCTTGTGATAGAGTCTCTCTAGGCGCTTCCCTCATAGGCTTGGTCGAAGAGTTAAAAGAGAGCTGGTCGGCCCGGACCAAGATGAAGAAGTTGTTAGCCGACATAGAGATCTTTAGATCTAGAGTAGGGCCCCTTAGAAGTTAAATTAGTCGTAAGGTGTTAAAGAAGTTGAGGCTAGGCCTCAAAGTCCAAAAAATTAGAAGAACATGTAGTCAGTATCCTCGCAGATAACTGCACCATGCGGATGGAGGAGTACGTAGGAGTCAAGGGGTACTTTCGCCTAGAAGGAGAAGGAAAGGTTGAAAAAGTTCTCCATTCCCTGACCCTACTCGTAGAAGATAACCTCCCTTTTGACATAGTACTTGGTATGGATTGGGGAGAGGTAGTCGGAGCCACCTTGCACTTCCGAGAACATGAGTGTAGGCTCCCTACTCCCTTAGGGGGGATTAAGAAAGCCCGCCTGTTTTATGTCTCAGGAGGCGACAACTCCCTGGCACATTATTGCCTTAGTGCTCCCGACTTCACAAGACTCGTAAGGAAGGAGAAACTTGAAGAACAGGTCTTTGTGGCATATGTAAGGCCCGTATCAAATCAGCCAAAGGAGGAAAATGATAACCATCCTACTATTGCCAATATGCTCAAGGAGTACGCAGACTTAGCTGAAGCACCCTCAGGGGCAGTATCAAGGGTTATTCAGCATCACATAGAGATAGAACCTGGCAGTAAGACACGTAAGGAAGCAATCTACAAAATGTCTCCCAAAGAATTAGAGGAGTTACGCAAGCAATTAGACAAGCTCCTAGAGAAAGGATGGATTAGATCCAGATCATCTTCCTTTGGCGCATCTTTTATGTTTGTCCCCAAGGAGGGAGAACTGAGAATGTGTATAAACTACAGGAGTCTGAATGCGATAACCGTCAAGAACAAGAAACCATTGCCCCGTATAGACGATCTATTAGATGGGATGCAAGGCTACAAGTACTTCACTAAGATAGACTTGAAGTCAGTGTACCATAACATAGAGGTACACCATGATGATTAGTACAAGACCGCATTCCGAACTAGATATGAGCATTACGAGTTCATAGTAATGTCCTTTGGACTGATCAATGCACCAGCCATTTTTCAGCGCTGCATGAACGACTTGTTTAGACTGTGGCTAGATAGGTTTGTCGTAGTATATTTAGATGCTATCCTGATTTTTAGCAAGTCCCTCCAGGAACAAGAGGGCCATCTGAAGCAGAACTTGGAGAAGCTGAGAGAAGCTCACTTTAAGATCAATGTGAAAAAGTGTGAATGGGCCAAAGCAGAAATCCTTTACTTGGGCCACATATTAGATGGAGACGTCATTCGACTAGAGGACAATAAGATAGTCGCGATTACGGAATGGCCAACCCCTAGCACTCTAACTGAGTTACGACCGTTCCTAGGATTGGCCAACTATTACAAGAAGTTTGTAAGAAACATCTCTACTATCGCTGCCCCCCTTCACATACTCCTAAAGAAGGAAACAATCTGGAAGTGGGACCAAGATTGCACCTTGACCTTAAAGAAACTAAAAACGGCCTTGGTGGACTATCCTGTCCTCAAGGTAGTTGATCCTTCATTGCCCTTCGTCGTGACGACCGATCCAAGCCAAGTCGGCATAGGTAATGGCTATAGGCCAGTAGAGTTCATGTAAACTAGGCTGCCTTCAAATAAAGTACCAGCTTGGACATATGAGAGAGAACTCTACGCTCTCAGGCAGGCCTCATATCATTGGAGACATTACCTACATGGGAAACACTTTACAGTCTACTCCGATCATGAAACTCTAAGATGGTTGAAGACACAAGCCAAGATGACGCCCAAGTTGACTACGTGGGCAATAGAGACAGACCAGTTTGACTTTGAGCTAAAGCCCGTGAAAGGTAAATACAACGTGGTGGCCGATGCGCTAAGTAGAAAAGCTGATTTCTTTGGAGCAATATTGCACTATATGAACATAAGGGTAGACATACACCAGAAAATAAGGGACGCATACGCAGGACCCAATCTATAGTGATTTTCTAAGAACGGACAAGGAGAGCCAGATTATTGAACCCCAAACGCGCTACTCTTTGAGAAGACCGATGTCGTTGATAGACTGTGCGTCCCCAATAGTGAAGACATCCATAGTTTGATCCTAAGGGAATGCCATGATACAAAAGGACACTTCGGCTGGCAAAAGACATTGGCCAACCTAATGATCATGGTCGGGCATGAAAGCTGACCGTATAGAGTATGTCCGTAGTTGTAAAGTTTGCCAGTGCAACAAAACAACGACACGAGCACCGCTAGGTCTTCTAAGACCACCGCCTATCCCAGGAGGACACGAGGAGTCTGTTTCCATCAACTTCGAAGGCAGGGGAAAAAGCAAGTCTTGGTCATAATAGATCCATCTAGTAAGTATGCATTTTTGTACCTTTGCCCACACAAGCAAGAAATGAATTAGTCATAGAGAAGTTCTTTGATTTATGGGTAAGTGAGCATGGCATACCACTGTCAATAGTTAGTGATAGATACATGTGGTTTACCAGCCAGAACTCGCAAGATCTCATGAAAGTTTACGGCTAAACTATTGATGTCATCTGGTCGTCATCCAGAGACAAACCGCCAGACAGAACATACGAACAAGATCTTGCAACAACTCTGAATGTATATTAGACCAGACCAAGTGAATTGGGACAAGATGCTTTCCAAAGTAGCTAGTGCCTACAACAACAATGTACACCTAGCTACCTGCAGAACTCCTAACGAGTTGCATAAGTCCATTCGACCACGTAGGCCGTTTAAAGGACTGAGGGACCAGATTCAAAGGTTACCTCCCATTACAAGAGAATTTGCTTCGCAGCACGAGAAGGAAGTTGCAAGGGTGATCGAAAACCTTAGAAAAGCCCATCATCACATGACTAAATAAGCGAATAAGCATCGCAGACCCTCGCAATTCAGGGCAGGTGACTTGGTTTGGGTCAAGGAAAAGGAATTCGCACCAAAAGAAAACATCTCACAGAAGCTCTTCCCCGCGTATAGCGGGTCGTGGCCTGTCCTAGAAGTCAAAGGTGGAGAGGATAGACCATCATATACGAGAGAGATTCCACCTCACCTCCATACGTATCCGATATTCCATGCATCAAAGTTGCTACCTTGTATCGCCAGTCAAAAGTTCGCGGAGGTCGATGATTCCGCCGTATATGGATGGCACCTATGACATTGACCAAATAGTAGAAGCTACATTCCAGACCGGAGGTAGAGGTCGTCCCCAAAAGCGGTACGAAGTCCAGTTCGCTTACCAGGAGCCTAAGGACGACAAATGGTTCACAAGGACCGAGGTTCTGAAAACCGCTCCCAACATAGTTCATGCTTACGAAAGAGAAAGAAAAGGTAAAGGTCCTGGCTTAGACTAAGGAGTTCTTCGAGGACCTCAAATTTAGGGCCGCGGGAGTGAAAGGGCTTCACCCTGTTCGAGCGACAATTGCAGATACCAAGACTCGATTCCCGGACCTTTGCTAGCCCACTGTATAGCTCTTCGTTGACCCTATGTGCTTTGAACCTGCAACCTGTCCCCAAAACCGTGTACAAACATCTTATGTATGAGTTGGGTTGAGTGGATTTGATCCGTAGGTCAATCATTTAGGAGTCTAAGGGTCATCCGTAAGTTTCCCAAAAAGGCAAGTTTACAGATGACCTTGACTTGTGCGTTGCGTTCACAAGTGGTTGGCAGGAAGCCCCACGTGGAAGAGGGCAAGCGGCCATCACCATTAATGGACGAGAGAGACGACAGCAGCCATAGCCGCCAGTGTGACGAAGTCAGGAGTTAGTGTATGTGTGCGTAGGACAGTCAGGGTAAATCCTAGTGTGTGTATAGATGCGTGAGTTCATATTGGACAGTGGTCACAATGTCCGTGGGGAATTCCAGACTGCCGGATAGGCACCATAGTCGGTGCCATGTAATAAGGTGTTTTGAGTTGAGTTCCTAGTCAAAGTTATATCTTTGAGTTTTGTGGGGGCGCACTGCGCCATCTCAAGTGTGTTCCTGATTCTGCTTTGTGTAAGTCTTTGTGGCCATCGCCAGTTGCATGTATGCATGTTCGAAGATAACAAGAGAAAAAGTCTGATTCCAGTTCCACTTTTGAGCACCCTGTCCTGGCTGTAGTGGTTAAGGGACTTGGATCTTGAAGCCGAGGCCCAGATGTAAGGATCCAAAACTCCAGTGTCTAATGGCTCCCCCTCGCGATTGCTGTTTTGAAGCTGGTTATTTTTGAATCCAGGACCTGGGTCCAGAGTCTCTCTTCGCCTAGCATAGTGGTAGGACCTTTTCGGCTGGTAGTTTTAGGCTTTTTGGTAGGCAGAAACCGTAGGCCTGCTCAAAACCCTCATTCAGGGCTAATTCCATTGGAAAAGGCGATGTAGATTTAAAAGTGAGAAGTTGGGGCAAAACAGTCATTCCGAATCCATTCATCATATTTTTGCTGCTTGGTTAGACTAGAGGTCATTACTTTCGAACTGCTCGAGGAGACTGGAGTTCAGTCGTATCCAATGAAAAATTGTTGTTCCCTGAATAGCCCCTTGAGCCAATGGCTGCATATTGCTGAGGGAGGCAGGGCTCTCAATTCCACAAAACCTTTTTTTGAATTGTTTTCTGGTTTCATGATAACTTCATCAAATATTTTTGAGTGATTGTTCAATTTCCATTTTTCGATTTTCCATCGACTTGCAATCAAGTGTGATCTCATCTCAATCGAGTGTGTAAGCGAGATAAACGAAAGTACTTGAGATTCTTGAAATTCATAACAGAATTAAGGCCTGCACGACACAGAATCCTCAACAACCTTGGTTGTACCACAGAGCTCACTGACGATGTGGCCTTGCAGAGCACTGGCCACACCAAGCCCAGGCCGGTACATCATTTTCAGGCAGCCAAGGCCACACATTGCCAGTTGACCATCCTTCTAGAACTAGGAGCAGTTCGCACCTTGCATCGTTCCACCCCTGGTTTGTCTTAAGCGGCATTGCTTTACTGTGTTTTTGTTTTTACTGTGCTTGTCTGTTCTTGTTTCGTCCATATCTGCACAGACAGACGTTCCAAACTAGTGTGCCTGTGCGGCTTTCAGGGTGATGTTTCGGTGGGCACTGAAGGCAGTTACTTTTGCCAGCATTATGACTGGAGTTTCTTTTGTCCTGTGCGGCTTTCAGGGTGATGTTTCGCACACAGGGCAGTTTGTCCGCAACTGGAGGGTTCAAACCTGGTCTAGAGGTAGTTACTGATGCACGGGGTACCCACACCAGCGGCAGTTTGTCTGCGACTGGTGGGTTCAAACCTCGTCTGGAGGTAGTTACTGATGCACGTGGTACCCACACCCAGCGGCCCAGTTCCAGACCAATTATACAGCTGGTCCTGGGCACAGGTATAAACTTCCAGTCCAGGAACCTGAACCTTAGAGGCAGATCACATGGTCCATGAGTGCTGGACTGCAGGACACTGGGTCCAGCCTTAGTAAATAATTGCACTGCTGGGCAAGGACATTAGGGCTTCACTCACTCTTGCTTGGATCTGGATACCACCGGGCTGCTGGAGTGCAGCGAAGGGTGAGAGGAGATAGGCATAAAGGTTCGGCAGAGGGCTAGAGTGCAGGTAGTAGAGGTGTCGACATATGCAGAGAAGTGCAGCAATTCACGTGGGCGCCATAGCTGCACTCCACAGCAGCTGGACTGCGGCCTGTTACCTGCAGAACATCAGCGCCACAAGGCGCCACCTTCCTTCTCTTCTTCTTCTTCAGCCTTTAAATCTTCTTCCTCTGGAGAGACTGGCTGTCAGATCTAGTTGTGAAATACTACTTACTATGGCGGAGTGAATTGCTACCCCGGATACAGAGGCAATTGTAAGTGGAGGAGAGTATGTATCAACATTGCCATTAGATTGTCTTCCCTTGCCTTCATTTGTCTGTGCATGATTGAGCAGGGAGCTTTTCATCTACATATCTCCCCTTCACACCCCCTTCTTGCTAGAGCGCAAGATATGGCTGCAATGACCCGCACAGTTTCAAACTGGGAAATCTGCATTGCTGATATTTCCAGAAAAAAAGCTGCTGCCTCTGATCTGCTTGCTGAGCCAGAACCAATTTTTCTGTGTTTTCTGAGTGCGTGTAACGTCCTGATGACATCGATATGTCATATGCTGGCCTGTACCAAGTCTGTGTCCCCGTGCCAACCCTGTTTTCCATGATGTGTTTCTGTGACTCAGCATAGGTAGTTCAGTAATAGGTGTATAGTACTGTATACACAGGGACAGTCCCGAAATTTGGCAACAGAAGGAATAACCAGAAACTCCAGGAGGCTAGGGGTAACTTAGAATTTGATAGGGTGCAAAGCACCAAAGTAGGTGCAAAGTACCACGCAATGAGAACATCAATTTTCCAGAGGGACTAATCAGAAAATTTAGAAGGCTGGGGTAACTTATCAATGGTGGATCTCCAGTGGTATGGACTAGAGTGAGGGAGAGATAGGCACAGCGAAGGCTGCAACTGCAGGAAGAAGGGGGCTAGATGGTCACATAGTTCAGGCGCCCAGCAGCAGGGCTGGAGAGACCCCCTTCTCCCTAGTTGACCCTCCTGCTCAGACAATCCCCTGTCTCGAGGGTAATCAATGCTGGCAGGTTGAAGACAGTCAGAAACAACTCAGTGCAATGGAAATGGTTTTTGTGTATGGGACGCTGGACCCGATTTCCAGCAGGTGTTGCTCCCCACCAATAGATGGAGCCTTCCCGGGGGACATAAGAGGTGTCTGCTCGTACCAGCACCCCTAGCTCCCATACGGGCAGTTTCCAAAAAAATAAATAAATAAAATATAATAAAAATAAAAAATAACAAAAAAATTGTAGAGGCCCAGTAGATGCAAAGCATCACCCAATCAGAACATCAATTTTCCAGAATGCAGATTCTCACAGAAGGTCAAGCATTATTCAGCTGAGTTAAAAGCAGAATACCAAAGCTTAATGCACACCATTTAGTACCAAACCAAACACAAGTCCTTTGATAAACAAGAGCCCTACTTCTCGCCTCCAATCATCAACGCAACAACCAAACAAAACACTGAAGTCTCTTGATAAAGAAAGCCATACTTCTAGCGGGCAATCATCAATACAATAACAATATAGTGGCCCTACTGCAGTGTGATCGCCCTACTCTACTTCCAACTACCACTACACACACTAGCCTATTCCACATCACTCTCTGTCCATGTGCCACTCGCCCAATGGTGCTTGAAGACTCTGCTCACACAGGCTTCCTCCACCAACACCAGGTAAGCACTGCCACTTCCCGCTACCTGCCTTCTTCCTGACCTCTCCACAACCTGCCCCTCTGCTTCCTACACCAAACTATGGCTGGTGCACACTCACAGCCACCACAGCTGCTCTCCTGGCTGCTAGGCATCAGCACTGCCGCCATGCAGCAATCTGCCCGAATGTGTTTCCCCAGGCAGCCTCCTTGCTGTTTTGGTCTACTGGAGGCTGGGCCTCCCAGTTAGTTTCCAGGGGCCGGCTCCTAATTCCAGCGCCAAAAGACCCCTGTCAGCCTTCACTTAGGGCTAGCAACCTTTTCTAAGGCCGGCATTCACTGAGGGCGGCCTGGACCGTTTTGCAGCAGCTCACAAGTGCCGCGGGCGCCTTGCATAGGCCTCTTTCAGCAGTTTGGGTAGGCCCAGGTATGTCCGGTAGACTTAGGAGGGAGTCCAGTGGCTTCTGAAAGGTCATAATCGTCTGGGGCCTATATGTAGATAGGTATTAGGTTAGATTCAGACCTCGGTGATAGCTTGCAGCTGTTCCCACTAAAGCCATGAACTTTCTGGAGGCCTTTTTTTCCTGGAGGTCCTAGTGCACTGGTAGGAGGTCAGTAGTGCCCGGAACAGTTGTGCTGAAGGCTGAGGGGTATTGGAGTGTATCATTTGCTGCAACAGTACTCCGGGTCTCTTTGGCCATTCACCCAACAGTTGTGCTGCTGCACTGCCCAGAGGGAGAGGTGGGCGGAGCAGTCGGCAATGAAAGAGGAGCTTGATGGTGGTGGTTGTGGTGCGAGCTCCCTGGCTATGGCGGAGATAGGGGAGAGGTGCTTAACCTAGGAGGCAATAGTATGAGGAGCCCAACATTTCAATACATTCAACTCATATTTCAATTCCTTCCCAGTATTACACGAGTCCTAAGTCTCCAATTACGCATATTGGGGCTTACTAAAGAATCCTGTACCTATATATAGCTTGGCTAGCCTACCTCGAGGGAGAGGTACGCGGAGCAGTCGGCGATGAAAGAGGATCTTGGCGGTGGTGGTTGTGGTGCGACCTCCCTGGCTATGGCGGAGATATAGAGGAGCCCAACATTTTCAATACATGCAACTCTTATTTCAATTCCTTCCCAGTATTACATGAGTTGTACACCACCAGTACCTTTGGCGTCCGGTTTTGACAAGTCCTGGCCAGTACCCGAACTTTCAGGAGGCCGAGCCCGACGTTGATCAATCTGATCGACGGCCGTCGTTTCATTTCGGCCTCCTGAAAGGTCGGAGGCCGAGTATTTTCGAACCGACAAAGGTACTGACCGGTACCTTTGGTGTCCGGTTTCGACAAGTCCTGGCCAGTACCCAAACTTTCAGGAGGCCGAGCCCGACGTTGATCAATCTGATCGGCGGCCGTCGTTTCATTTCAGCCTCCTGAAAGGTCGGAGGCCGAGTATTTTCGAACCGACAAAGGTACTGGTGGTTTAAGTCTCCAACTACACATACTGGGGCTTATTAGAGAATCCTGTTCCTATATAGAGCTTGGCTAGCCTACCTTGAGTCAACTCTGGTGTTAATCCATACCGGGCTTTCTAGTTGGGAAGAGAAACAAGAAAGTGAGAGGGAGGAGGAGGGAACCAAGAGAGCATCTCCAATTAATGGGCTGGTGCTGCATCCCGAAGACCCCAAGAGGGGATTGGTTGGACTTGTATGGCTCTGGCCGCATATAAGGGGAAGGGCATATGGAGATATTAGGGAGTAGTTTCGTTGTAACTTGAACATGCGGCCATCTCCTGGATATCTGCCATAGCTACCATCCCAGAAAGGTGTCGTAGAGACAGGGAGAGGAGCCTGGAGGAAGAGTTCTTCAACAAGGCAGTAAGGCAGATCTTAAGGACATGACTCTTGGTCATTCAATCAATCGTTCATTGTTCTTAGATCTCGATGCCTCCGAAAGCGAAATGTGATCCTTGCGCGACGCCTTCTGCGGGGCCATGAAAATTTGTGGAGGGTGTACCGCGATCACGAATGTTCGAACACAAGTACATAGCAGCGGTCTCCCACAGTGCAAAGTGGTGCCACTGGGGAGAGTGGCCAGGCAGTTCTCGGGTGGGGCCTTGCATGCGCGACAGCTTTGCCATGTGATAAGTTCCACCAGGAGCTCGCCATTGGGAACGGGCGCGCCGTTTGACAACAGGGGAAAACTTATGACCACGCTTTTTTTCCTTGAGGGAATGATTTCGGCACGGGGGCAAAGCAGCCGGGAGAGGGAGGGACGGCACACACAGGACTGGGGTGGAAGGCGTGGCCACACGCACACACAACACACACACACACACACACACACACACACACACACACACACACACACACACACACACACACACACACAAACTTCGATGACCAGGACGAAGAGGAGGCACAGGAGGCCAAGGATCGAGGGGCCACCAACAGTGGGATGGAGGATCCATCCACGGGGAGGAGGCACTGGGCATGGTGGGAGGGCGTCACTGGCAACAGTAGCAGGGTGGTGCTGGCAATAGTTGGAGGAAGGCGCCAGCAGCAGCAAAACCTCTCTCTCTCTCTCTCTCTCTCTCTCTCTCTCTCTCTCTCTCTCTCTCTCTCTCTCTCTCTCTCTCTCCCTCTCTCTCTCTCTCTGTGTTTAAGATTTTCCCCACAACAGCCCCAATTCCACCCAGGTGAATAGATTCAGAATCAAAGAAGTATCCTATTGCAGACAACGAGAGCATTTGAGATGTCCAACATATTAAAGCAATTTTATAATTAGTTAAATTAGACAGTTTTTTGGTTGTCCTTGGGGTACCCCTTTCATTGTTCCTGCAACTCCCCTTTTACTGTGCCTCTTGCGCACAAGGCTGCCCACGTTGATTGTCGTTGAGCGGCAGCTGCCCGCATCCCCGTGTGCCTCCACGGCCCACTTGCACGTTATTTTAGGAGGCAGAGTAAAACGGAAGGTATGCTCCTGTGATTCTCTTCAGAGCTTCATACTCCTGTCCATTTCATTTCAGATCTTCAGCTTATACAGCCTTTGTGTCCGTCCTTCATCTTCATACTTTCATTCATTTCATTTCTGACCTTCATATCATCTATACTCTTAATGATGCTCATTCGTATGTATTTGTTTAGTAGTACAAAGGGAGGGTGGAGGGTGAGGGATAGAAGGCGGAGTTCTCTAGGACTATGGGCCAGGGGAGGTAGGGGCAACGGGAAGGAAAGAAATATGTGGAGGGCAGGATAGAATGACATGCAAGAGCAGGGGAAAGGTGTATGACGGGTCTCACAGATTTCTAAATATTCACCGCTGTGAGTGGCCACCCCTACAGACCGGACAGGACCGGTTCAGGTGTGGGCTATGGAAGCACCGCATCCAATTTTCGCAGTCACAGTTGCTGCATCGAA